>BCIA01000001.1:0-466115 GCA_001599815.1 Furcasterigmium furcatum
AACCCTAACCCTAACCCTAACCCTAACCCTAACCCTAACCCTAACCCTAACCCTAACCCTAACCCTAACCCTAACCCTAACCCTAACCCTAACCCCAACCCCTAACCCTAACCCTAACCCTAACCCTAACCCTAACCCTAACCCTAACCCTAACCCTAACCCGAAGACGTCTGTAGAGTAGCCTCTAGGCGTTAGATCTAGCGTTACGACTAGTTATCTTGAGCCCTAAAAAAAGCCCTATCTAGCCGAGCTAACCTAGACGTTAAATCCGAGCCTATCGTCCCTACCCTAAGCCCCTAGGGATCCTAGGAGCCCCAGGGCAGCCAGCCTAGCTAGCCCTAGCCCTAGGGAGCCCTAAGGGCTGACTTTTTAGCTACTYTAGGAGCCTCTAGATACTACTACGACGTCTAGATAGTAGCTATTAATAAGGACTCCTCCAGGGAAGACGCCCACGCCACCCTTATAGAGGCTACTAACGAGAAAAAGAGAAAATATAGGGCCTTAGGCCCGTTTTTCAAGCCCCTCATCTTTAGCATAGGGGGCCTTATAGAATAGGAGACGGCCTAGACCTATAAGGGCCTTTAGAAGCTCTTAGGGCCTACCACAGCCCGTTGGATGGATAGTTCTATAGGCCTAGGCCTACTACGCGCTAAGGCAGCCGCAGCAGCCTCTATCGCAAAGGACTACCCTCGGAATAAGGCCCTATAACGGTTTTTCTAGCCGTTTTTCCTAGCTGTTTTTCCTAGCTGTTTTTCCTAGCTATTTTTCCTAGCTGTTTTTCCTAGCTATCTCTTCCTACTTATCTTTTCCTACCTACCTTCCTAGCTACTTTCCTAGCTGTTTTTCCTACCTACCCTAATACTCCTTTTCTTAGATAGCAGTATAGCCTAGAGTATAGCTCTAGAGTAGATTAGCTAGGGTAGAAAAATAGACCCTATCCCACCCTAAGCTACAATCTTGGATGGGTACATACACTATACACGCCCCAGCAAGCTCAGAAAACCCTCGTCCATACGTGATAACCTCCCCACGAAGTCTGGCAACCATTGCCAAATCGGCGTTAGGATTTGCTCACTAACACGGTACGTGCCGCCTCAGCCAATTTAAGATCACGGGGGCTCAGAACAGCATCGCGTTTGAATCGTATCACGAAGGGAAAAGACTATTAGGAGCAAGATGAGCGAAGGTCTAAAACGCTTTTATAAGACTACATAAGCAAGTAGCTTAGACAATCAAAGCAAACCGTGATTAGAGGCCAACTCTGTTCGTGACCGGAAACCTGATCCGAAAGCCGCGATAGTCCGCCTTGCGAGTTTTCTCCTGCTATGTCGCCAGAGACGGGAATTCGGGTGGAGCATATGCTTGCAGCTTGGTTGTGCGCGCCATGCCCCTGTGCTTGGCTTTCTTGCGCCGTCTCGTCTCGATCAGCATCTCCCGGCAACAACGCGGGCACTAGTGTCACCAGTCAGCAAAGAGCCCGAAATCACGAACCGGAAACTTAGGGCCGGAGGACTTACCTCGCCCACCACCCTTCGTGGACGCTCACGCCGCCGCGGCCGCAGCGGTTCACCGCGGCGTTGAGCATCTCCTCGCACCTACTAACTGCGAGTCTGGCGCCCGTCCCAAAGTCGTTGCGCGCAACGAACTCGATCTTATTCTCGCCAAAGGCCGCGTTGAAGCAGCCGCGCTTGATCTGGGCCGTCGCGAAGCCCCCGCTCCCGTCCGACGAGTTGTTCCCGTCGCACCACGAGCGGACCGACGCGAGGGCGGCCGGCTTGTTGTCTCCCCAGGTCTTATGGTCGGTCGCCGTGTGGCAGGCGGTAGACGTTACGGGCGTAAAACCGATGGTCCTAGTGCAGACGTGCACGTCGAGCCAGAGGCCGGTACAGTCGGACCTGACCGAGGTGTTCCAGTCCACGATGCGCTTGGCGGTCAGGCCGTGGGCCGCGCCGATCTTAGCGCAGGTATCGCCGGATTTGACCTTGTAGAAGCGGTCGCAGTTGCGGGCCATGCCCAGCTGCGTGGGTTGCGGCGTCGCGATGCCCGTTGTCGCGGTGGTCCTGGTGCTGGTCCTGGTCGTGGTTGTTGGGGGCGGCTGGAAACCGATAGTCCTGACGCAGTAGTTGTACCCCAGCCAGAGACCGGAGCAGTCTGCTTTGATAGATGGGTTCCATGCGAGGAGCTGCGCAAAGGTGATGCCATGGTCGTCGGCAACTGCGAGGCAGTTTTCGTTCGCCTTGACGAGGTGAAAGTCATCGCAGTTGGTGGTCATGTCGGGACGAAACGGCACAGGTGTTGAGA
This sequence comes from Furcasterigmium furcatum, assembly GCA_001599815.1. Lineage (NCBI taxonomy): Eukaryota > Fungi > Ascomycota > Sordariomycetes > Glomerellales > Plectosphaerellaceae > Furcasterigmium > Furcasterigmium furcatum. The sequence goes on from BCIA01000001.1 coordinate 2,302, forward strand.
TGTTATTTCCGGGCTTTGTGGTCGTTGCTGGCGGCGGCGTGGTGGTGGTTGTCGCCATCGTTGGTACCGGGGGCGACCCAGGCTTCCGGTCCGCCTCGACACAGTACGACCGACTCGCAACGAAGTTGCCGCAGCCGGCGGTGATGGACGGATTCTGCAAGAAAGGGTCAGTAAGCAGCATGCGTCTCCATCGCTGCGCATTCTTTAGAGGGACCAACCCAGTACATAAAATCTGCCAGGGTAGCTCCGAAAGCTGGAAGGACTACATCGCAAGGGAAGTCACCCTCGTTATCGTAATACACTCGGCAAGGTGTAATGGTGTTGGGATCAACGGGATATTTCGGATCGCTATTCATGAGGCGAAGGCGGCTGGTGATGTCCAGTGCCCGTCCCTCGGACTGAGGCAAAGCCCGAACCGCCTGGACGGCAGCGAGCGCCGCGAACAAGATAGAAGGGGCGAGGACCATGATCGCGGAGGTGTGTGAGCGAACTCCAAGGTGGAATGAGTGGACGACTGTCTGGTGAGTAAGAGATCAAGTCTTCTAGCTTGGACATTGGACGATGGCTGCTCGTTCTTATAGTAACTTGGTGCTTGACGGACGTCTCGGCATATCGGCCTCCTCCAAGTCCGCGAACCCGCCCAAGAAATTAGGTGTGAAAGCCACCATGCCGTGATCAGATCAGACTGCCCAGTGCAGCGTTCGTCAGGGATTCGAGACCTTCTCCGTCGTTGCCGTGGATGGATGAATCATAATGCTTGGCACCGATTCTCGAGTCTAGAAGGTGACATTCGAGCAGGCGTTAGGATAGTCACAAAACTCGGCTGGGTGGGCTTCCCTGAAGCTATTGATTACCCGCATGGCTCTGTTGTTGTACTCTTGGCGGATCCCCTGAGCCTGGTTCCTGGTGGGCTGATGCGACTGGCCAGCCCGCCATCGTGCATCGGCGTTGTCGCCCTTTCGGTGCACTCCTTCGAGATGAGAGGTAAGGTGCCTCGAAACTCTGGATGTGCAAAGCCTGGGGAATTCTGGCTTCAATGTTGCATGACTTCTAGTAAGCGCGTATTTCTGGTGTTATTGGAATAGCTATACGAGAGGTGGATGGTATTACTGAGCTTCCAATGGACCTTGGACTGGCTGACAGGGGTTTTGGCTATATGTATGTGACCGTTGAGGGGTCCATCAAGATCGGGTTCTGGCCATGTCATCTCCGTCCACCCCACATTTAACCCATCCAATAATCGAGATGGAACTGCGGCAATGCAATGCTGTCCCCACGCTGCAACCAAATCCCGGGAGACAGTTCCCCTACCACGCCATTGGAGGATCTGTACGACGAACATGAAGGACGGAGACATCCGAGCTTACACCTGGACCTGCATTCCGTGCCCCGCTGGCATTGTAACCCTATTGCACTTTTCGCGACCAGACAGTGCTCCGGGATGTCCGCGATGCCACATGTCTAGAGGCCTCAACGGCGCGCAGCGCTCGATGCGGAAAGTTCGGCCAGACCCTGTGACCACGCACAGGGTTGCTTATGCTCTCATGTAAGCAAATCAAGCTCATGCCCAGACCGAGATTATCGAGATTGCAGACCGGGGTGTAGAACCATCAGAGAAATTCACGGAAAGCCTCGGACTTGGATGTCTCCCCGCTCTCAGGGCTTAATTCTGACGAGCACGTAACGTCTCACATCCGAGTTGAAGACTAGGACACGGGGCTTGGTACTAGTAGCGGTGTTCTCGCCTTCTACCCATCTCATCGGGACAGCCTGAATTCAAACACAGCAGCTTGACCACCAACTCGGGCGCCTTGACCCTGCTATTAGCCAAAATCACTTTGTTCTACGTTTACTCTTTCCACAGCCATGTGGCTTGCGGCGCTGCCACTGCTGCTGCTGCTGCCGCTGGCACACCATGCCGCAGCCGCAAATTCCACGTCAGGCCCGTCCCCAGAGGGCCGCTTTTTGCTGCCGCCCAAGACCTGTCCTCGCTCTTGTGACGAAACCAAGGGTCTCGAGGACTGGAGCGCCTATCACAGCGTCGAGAGTCTTGCCGTGTGCCCTGAGCCGGTTCTGCTGCAGTTCAACGTCTACACCCCCTTTGATGACCCCAAAACCCAGTTCAGCATCCGCGCCTGCACCCTGGGCGACGCCTCGACCCAAGAAAACCTCCTGGCCGACACGGGCTACGTGGCTCCCGATGCGAGGATTTCTTCACGCGGAGAGATCGCCTCGTCCTCAGGGCGTCGCGGCCTCAACGAAACCATCCTCGCTCCTGGAAACGCCACCTGCGGCTCCAGTGCCTCGCGACAGGCCTCGGGTGTGCTTCGCCTGTCTGCATCGGCAGTTTCCGACGACGAGGCCCTGGACCTGAGCGGCCTCGTCGACACTACGTCGGTCGCCAGAGCGGCCGTAAAGGCGTTGGAAGCTCGTGTGCAGCAGGACACCACCTGTGGCAAGACCATACTATTTGCCTATGTCCGAGGCACGATTGTCGGGCTGTACTCGGGCGCACTCGTCGACAAGAGGCGTTCGTCGCCTCTGGTGCTCAAGGCGATCACAGAACAGCTGAAGGACGACACGCCGCGCCACACTGCGGAAGTCTGCGACGGCAAGGGCTCACCCAGTACACTTCTGGGCGCTGTTGTCGACGTCAGGGGAGACTTCGCCGCTGTGCAAAGGGTTGTCCGGGGCTGGAACGACGGCAAATGCGCCTCCAACAGCACCGAGCACGATGCGGAATCCAAACTCTGGCTGTATGACCGCGTCGGTCTCGATTCCACGGGCGATGGAGCGCCCCCAAAGCCTCGGTCCCTCCAGAAGCGCGCGACATGCAGGAGTATTCGTATCGAACAAGGCGACGGTTGCATCACCCTGGCGGATAGGTGCGGTCTCCCCATGTTCGTCTTCCAGACCTATAACAAAGGCCTGTGCTTGAAACCGCTCCAGCCAATGCAGCCCGTATGCTGTAGCTCGGGAGACCCTCCAGATATACGTCCAAAGCCACAGGCTGACGGTACCTGCGCAGTGTACTCAGTCCAGGCGGACGAGGGATGCCAGGTTGTCTCTGCCAAGCACGGCCTTACCATGGACGATCTCGACAAGTTCAACAAGAAGACGTGGGGGTGGAACGGTTGTCAGCTTGGCCTTCTCCAGCGCATCTGCGTGAGCGAGGGCAAGCCGCCTATGCCAGCGACGTTTCCTGACGCCACCTGCGGACCGACTGTGCCCGGATCGAAGCAGCCCCCTGCCGGCGTCGAGCTGGCAGACATCAACCCGTGCCCGCTCAACGTCTGCTGTAACGTATGGGGCAACTGCGGCACCACGGCGGACTTCTGCACCATCTCGAAGACGACCACGGGGAACCCGGGGACTACCAACCCGGGCGAGCACGGCTGTCAGTCCAACTGCGGCTTCGAGATGACGAGGAACGATAAGCCGCCCGCGCAGTTCCGCAAGATCGCCTACTTCGAGGGCTGGAACTACAATCGGCCCTGTCTCAACATGCACGTCCTCGACGTCGATAACTCGTATACCCACGTGCACTTTGCGTTCGGCGAAGTGTCTAGTGACTTCCACCCGATCATCCCGCCAGATCAGCAGGAGCAGTTCAACGCTTTCGTGTCCGCGCCGAACTATCCAAAGAAGATCCTTGCATTCGGAGGCTGGGCTTTCTCAAACGAGGGCACGGGGACCGGTAACTTCCGAAGGGCTTTCCTCCCTGAGAACCGGAACCTCTTTGCGGACCGGGTCGTTAAGTTTGCTCGGGATCACCGGCTGGATGGTGTTGATTTCGACTGGGAATACCCTGGCGCGACGGATATCCCGGGCTCAGAGCCGGGACAGAAGGAGGATGGCGAGAACTACCACCAGTTCCTGCGCCTGCTACGATCCAAGCTGCCCAAGGAGATGTCGCTATCCATCGCCGCCCCCGCGTCCTATTGGTATCTACGGGGCTTCCCTATCCAGAAGATGGCTGAGGTCCTCGACTATATCGTTTACATGACCTATGACTTCCACGGCCAGTGGGACGTTGGCAACAAGTGGTCCCAGTCTGGTTGCGAGTCTGGCAACTGCCTACGGTCACACATCAACTCGACCATCACGACGGACTCGCTCATTATGATCACGAAAGCGGGCGTTGACTCCCACAAGGTGGTGGTCGGGGTGTCGAGCTATGGCCGGTCTTTCAAGATGTCTGATCCCCTCTGCCGCGGGCCCATGTGTAAGTCGCACCCCCTTAGTAGGGCCGAAGCTTTTGGATGGACACTGACGCGGGACAGGCACTTTTCTCGGCTCGAGGACCGACTCTCCGGCGAAGAAGGGCAAGTGCACGGGCACAGGGGGATACATCTCCAACTACGAGATTGACCAGATCATCAAGGAAAAGGGCCCGCTGATCAGGAAGTGGTACGAACAGGAGACTGACACGGATTACATCGTCTACGACGCCGTCGAGTGGGTTGCGTATATGAGCGAAACGACAAAGCAACGACGCGCAGGGCACTATAAGATGCTCAACTTCGGGGGCACGTCCGACTGGGCCGTCGACCTGCAGGGTGAGGGCTCGGGCAGCCGGTCAGGAAGACCCGTCTACCTCGACCCCAGCGTCTATGATATCGGCTCAGCCAAGTGCCAGCCGCCCTGCATCCTCGTGTTCCCCCCCAGAAAGCTACCGGGTCCGTCGACTATCCACCCGGGAGAGTATGTCACTTCGCTCGAGTACGGTGCCACGGGGCCTACGACCGTCAGTGGAAAGGTGACCACGGCGTTCGTCACCAGCACGACAACGATCACCATCACCCTTCCGGCCATCACGATAGACGAGATGAAATACGCCAACGTCAATATCACCAGCGGTGAGACCAGCTCAGGGCTGTGGCTCATCCCCCGCATTGACATCGGACCCGTCACGGTCCGCCTGCCCGATGGTACCGGGGGAACAACCGATCGGGCCCTCATCCTGCCGCCGTGGCCAGCCATCACCGATGGACCATCGGATGACGACGAGGACGATGAATACACGCCGGTGCCAGAACTGGATCCAAGCGAGTGGCCCACGAACGAGGTCCCTGAACCTACTGTGAGTCCTGGAACACTTTCTGGCATATCAGCTGCCATGCTAATTAGTGAAACAGGTCACCCCCGACGACGAAGACGAATGGCCGTACACCCATTACCCCGAGAGCATGGTGACGCCGGTTCCGGAGCATATCGAAAAGATTGATCTCGATGATGATGGTTTAGGCTTCTTCACTCCCTGCAACTTGTGGTTCTTCAACGTGAGTGTGCCTCACCACCAGTTATCCTGTGCCGGACATACGTGCAAGTATTGACATTCGCAACAAAGGTGTGCAAGCAGAATGACGACGAGGACGGCCCCAGGATCCGCGGTCTGAAATGGATCCTGCCGCCCGGCAAATATCCCCCGTAAGTGTCGCTGTGTCCACACGATTTGGCGGAAAAGTAACTGACTCTCGCCGTCAGAGGCCCCCCGCCGCCTTGGATTGTCCGCCCTCCTACGGGTGGTGGTTCAGAAATAATCATTAGGCCCGAATTCCCGTTGCCTCCGTGGCCTATCGTAACGTAGGTTGTCACTATAAATGTCGCTCCTATGTTCATATCTTCACCTATATCTGACCTCCTCCCAAAGAGTCGGGCCCGATCGAAAGCCCACTTTCCCGCCAAAACCCACAGCGTGTAAGACCGAGATGGCATCTCTCTGCTCAACGACGTCTATTCTTTCTACAACATACATGGGACCTACGACCTCAGTCGTCACCTCGACCAAGACGGGCTGCGAAACTGTCTTCGGCTGCTCGTACACCGATTGGGAAACAACTTATACGACGAGGACGGGAGCCTGCCCAGCGCCCACGCCTCGTGCTCGACGGGATTCGCTTGAATCAGATGTGCAGAACTCTGCGTCAGACGGGAATGCGGTCCTCGAGCGACAGGCGCCTCCCCAAAACCCATGTGACGCGGACATTTTGGTGTTGCCCAAGAAGATGGACAATCTCGGCACGATCCCCCAAATCATTGCAAAATACCCGCAGAGCACGGCCAGGCCTATTAAGTCTGAGGTGAAGGGCTGGGTGGCCGGGTGGATGATTGAGAATCCGCACCCCAACTTGTGGCCGGAAATACAGCAATCGGTACGTTTATCAGATACGTGATCCTTGCACAAACGCTCGCTTACACCATTTCCAAGGGCTACGCGATGGGGTCCTTAAGTTGGCCGGTGCAGGCTCTTCGTCCTTCGGGGAACCGTGCGCGGAGCGTGGCGGGAGACAGTGACATTGGACAGCCGCCTCCCGCCGTGGTTTCTTTCGACATCAGCGAAGACGAGCTACATCTGGGGCGCAATGGAACTGTTGCCCTGAATGAGACGGCGAACGCCCCATCTTGGGGACAGGTGAAGAAAAGAGCTCAGGAGCCCGTTCGTGGCAGACACTGGGCTCCCGCGCAAGTGTCCCTCGCCCTAGGGGAACACTGGAAGAATCCCCGCGGAACCCATGTCGTCCCTGGGAGACCTCCAACGTTCAAATTCTGGATTGATCCGCCCTTCGGAAAAGAACAATACGTCTATGTGATAGGTGAATGTGACATGTGGCTAAGCCATCAGGTACGTCGGACTGGCATCCTACCCTTTGAGATGTGCGCTTATTCAGACACAGGAGTTCAACGATGCCAGAGGAAAACGGATCCATTTCTTGGATGGCAGGCTTGGCCACCGAACCGAAGACGCAGTATCGCACGACAGGATGCGGCACGGAAGTGGTGTTGCTGCCATGATCGTTGGTAAAACCATGGGCTCATGCAAGGAGTGTGAGCTGGTATTCCTCAGACACCGCAACGACTGGATAGACGGGGTTCAGAAACTTCATGATTTGGTCAAAACATATGACCACATCATGAGGAACGGGCTAACGGGCAAGGCGGTGATCAACTTCAGCTGGGGCGTTACCGGCTCCGTAGAGAAGGATCAACCATTTCCAAGAAGATTCCGTGAGTATGACGATCGATTCCATAATCGGGCAGTATTCTCTAACCATCTTCTTCCTTTGCAGTCGAGATACTCACAGAAAAGCTGGACAAGGAGGCTGGCGCGGTTATCGTAGCCTCCTCTGGCAACTACCAAGTCCCAGAGCAGGAGGAAGGGCAGCCGCCACCGCGGATCCCTGAAAATCCTCCGATCAACCTTTGGCCGGCCTTGTTCGGATCGCCCTCTCCAGTGAACAGATATGGCCGTTTCATGAACCTCATCACAGTCGGAGCGACGGACATAGACGGCAGAAAGAACCCTCTCACCGAAGTCGACAGTTCCCTCACCACATACGCCCCTGGGCGGCAGGTAGCTGTGCCCGACGGGCAGAACGGCGAGACGAAACTGATGTCTGGTACATCGTTTGGTAAGTCAATACCCGCATTGCGTCTCCCAATCAATTGACAGCTCATGCTAAACACTATTCGCGTCGTTTTGTGCAGCTGCACCCCTTGTTGCCGGTGTGGCGGCTTACTACCGCTCGCTTGAATCGCCGTGGAAGACGATGCTGATGAGACCTGCCAACGTTAAGAAAATGATCAGGCACCTTCACCGCCGTTTCGAGGTCCATAAAGCACCGCCTCGGACTCGAGTAAAGCCTGTCGTCTGGAATGGGAAGCATGGCGAGCACTCTTGCCTCGACGGATACGAACATGACTGGGACTCCAATGGCATCTGTCCTGATCTGCAGGATCTCGTAGTCTTGCCTATCGACGGTGGAGAGACTGTTGAGTCCTGTGGCCCGAAAGATCTCTGGCCAGTACCCGACTTCGACGACGGGCTGGTCGCGAGGCAAGATGGCGGCAGCTGCCCGCGTCCACCGGCGGCTCCTGGGGGCGGCGGCAGCGGAGGGGGGGGCCGCCTCATTGATTGGAACCGGGGACCGGATGGGCCGAGGTGCACTTCCGGCACCTGCGGCGGCGAGCTCTGCCGAGGGTATTACTGCACACGGAACCCGACCGGGGTCCCGCCGGACTTTAGGGACCCGAAGGACCCAAAGGGCGCAACCGGGCCCAACGTTGGCGGCGGAGGCGGCGGCAGCGGTGACGGTGGTGGTGGCGGCGGCGGCGGAGGTGGTGGCGGCGGCGGCATCAAGCCTCCATACTCCGGACCAGAATGCGCTTCCTACACGTCGACCAAGGTTTGCAGTGGGAGCGACTGTACATCTGCGAATCTGTGCGTGCCTACTCCGCCTCCCTGCCCCAAGTATCTACCGGGAGGTCCGGGACTGGGCTGCCCGAAGGACTTCCCCATCTGCGGGAAGGTGAGGTTGGCCGAGATGTGTTCGGTGGGGAGAAGGGCAGAAGTCAATGGCGCTTCCACACCAGCATCGACGGCTGCGCCTGTTGGGCCCACGGACCTACCAGTACCAGTACCGTCTTTTCCAAGGCGTCCCATGGAACAAAACCAGCAAGAGGAGCCAGAGGCAAACCACCGCGGCCCTGATATCGAGCCACTTGAGATACGGCTGCCGAATGACACAAACAACAACACTGTCTTCCGTAACAACACGTCCGCCTTTCCCAACGTGGCCCTGCTCGGGGAACGTCAGGTGAGCGAGGGGTGCAGCAAACACAGTGGCTGCATATCGTTCCCGATATGCGACAGGGACCCGCTCGACCACTGCCATCGGCTCGACTTTATCAGCTGTGTCACAGCTGAGATGGAACTGGTCATTCAGCCCGACAAGCTCGAGGTATCCGTTCGGGTGAGAGAAGACGATATGACCAGGTGTGAGTTCAAATTCGACTGCCCTGCGAACCGTCGAGCCGAGTGCATGGCGGAAGAAGCCGTGAAGCCTCGCCAGTGCACCAACGGCGGCAACATTGCCGCCTGGACCAGCGACCTCTCATATTTCAACTACGAATCCGAAAGGGGGCGATTTTACCGACTCTATTTTGCAGAAGACCACGAAGACGAAAAATTCACGTGCTGGGTCGGGGACCTCATCCCGAGCGTTTGCATCAAGAGCCGATGGAAGGCCGCTACCTGTTAGCTTGACGCGGTTAAGTCACTGAATGGTGTACATGGTGGTGCTTCCTCTGTAATCTACCAAGCACTCACAGATACATACGCCATGACGTGGCGGTAGGCAAATAATCAGCAACCGAGATTCAGGACTCAGACTTGGCAGCACCACACACCGAAGCTCAATGTGATCACTTGTAGTAACTGACGATGGATTTATGTTGTGGCAATCTCTGTCGTTCCGTCCCAGAAGATATAATCAACACCATACAAAAGGCGCTCTGCGGGGGAGAGTCAGGGTAGCTTGGCTGGCTGTACTCTAGGTTCGTCGAGGAGGTGGTCAAGCTGGTAGAGTGAGAAGGCCGTGGGAAAACAACGAGCCATCAAAAAGAGGGATGGCGTTATGAGAACAAGGCTAACGCCGTCAAAACAGCTGGTTGAGAGTCGACATTATATCCTGATGCGAACGCGGAAAAGTGTAATTTATGAGACAACTTGAATACATTGACACACCCTTCTCGAGCCATTCCGTTTCCCCGCCCTTTCAACTCTCCGCTTTGGGCCCACGAGGCCTCATCGTCTCCTGAATTCAGAAGCAGTAGGGTTGGCCGTTGATTTCCTGGCAGTTGCACCTGCTGATCATCTATCATCATCTATCAGCTGGCTGGAGCAATGGATGAACCATCGATAGCTGGCAACTCACCTGGAGGTTTCTGCTGGAGTCACAAACTGCAATGTAGGGACCGTAGTACCAGCTGTTCCTGTCGGAGTTGTGGAAGCAACGACTCTGGCCTGGTCTAATGTTGGAAGGGCATCTCCCCAGGTTCTGACGACGCTCCAGCATTGATGGAGAGTCTGAATCTGTGTTTCCCGCAATGGGCGTAGCGGAAACAAGGGTTGCGAGAGCAACAACACCGAAAGAGAGCTTCATGGTGACGAATTCAAGTTTGAATAGAAATTAGCTCCGATGAAGGATTTGGAAGCGTTGGCAAAGCCAGGTACCGCCTTGGGAACACTGGTACTTTGTATCTGAGAGCCGAGACGGTGGCCAAGGCAACAGTGCCTCAGTAAGCGAAGCGCGCACAACGGTTGCAACATGAGAATCCTGCATGATAGCTATGATTCATATGCAGTCATAATCCTCTGAAAGCTTTCGCTCGATCGAAGTGAGGCCAGTGGAGCCAAGCGACCAAGGATGCAGGATCTCACATTCCCCCTGAACGCCGCCATGATTGCAGGGAGGTGTCCTCGGACTCTCGACCAATCATTACTCACTCAATATGCACTAGTATCTGCGTCCAGTACAAGATGCAACATGCTGGCTGGAGTAAGTAGCGGTAAAGATGCATGTTGTGCTGATGAGGGAGCCAGACGGCATTAGTAAGGACAACCCCTCTGTTAAAAATCTTAGGACTCACAATCCTAGACCTCTGCCTGAGCGGAGTATCGTATTCTCATGTACCTTAATTACCTCGAGTATTATGTGGAAATCTCCAATAATCACGCTCTACTCAAACTCTCAACTCGGTGAGTCGTGATACAAGAGAGCACCAAAGCGAGCCATGAACCTATTAGTATTGTCCGACTTTGCTCATCTAGGATTGCTAGCGTAAGAACAATTGTTACTGCCATCCATCTGATCTTCTTTTGTCGCGATGTTATTTAAGTCTACATATTTTGCAGGTGGCAATAATCACGCCAGAGAATCTCCACACTTATGCAAATTGATGATGTTTGTGGGTGGTCACATTAAGGCATATAATGTCAGTGTCGGGTCGCAGCCAGAGGAAATAAGTCGTTAATTCTAAAGAACACTGGCTTCCTTTAGAATACACTGCGAGGCGGATCTATCTTCTAGAGCCGATAGATGACTTGGCCATTGCCTTAATAATGCCTTCTGCCGTCCGACAAAGCAGAGCAATGTGCAGTACGGCAAGCATAGGATTTGTTGATTTTCACTAATCCCACCCAGCGCCTTTCCGCACACTGCTGTTTACAAAAGGCCCCAGTGCAAAGTCAACTCAGCGACAGACCGGGTGCCCAGGGCGGTTAAAACACTGACCCGGGCACCAGGCGATGTGCTATTGCAAGTCAGCGGGCCGCATGGACATCGTAACGTCGACAATACGCACCACCCATCGGTTGGTAATCTGGCAGACAGCGACCCAGTCCTTTTTATGGACGGGGTCATAGAAGCAAACGTAGTCGCCAGGGACATATGGACGCTGGCAGGGCTGGCCCACTCTGGTAGTAGGAACTTGACGAGTCTCAAGCGCGTTCGAGTTGCGAGTTTCAAGATCTGGCAATTGCTTGACATGACGAACCTCATGTTCAGGCACGGTGACATCCACCTCAGAGGCAGGCGCACCCACAGCCAGGGAGGCAAAAGCTGCAGTAAGAATGAGATGGAACTTCATTTTGTCGCGGGCAGAAAATCGGGTTGAATAGACGAAGGGGCTGAGTGACTGCGAGTAGATTTGACAAGACATAGATAAGGAGACCTTGGGGTAGTCAACTCCGAGGGATTGCCATTTTATAGCTTGTTGTTTTTCCTACTTCGCGCTTTCAAACGATGCATTCGAGGTTCGGGGTCTTGCAGAATGTGGAAAACTGGAAATGACTGCATGTCCAATTTGGCAGGCAGCATGACATTGGAGATCCCTGCAAAACGCTTGTCTGTGGAAAACTGATTGGCCTGAGTTGAGTACCTTGTCTGTTCATCATGACTGCAGGCTTACGCATACATTCCAAGGCACGTCGCAGTTGTACACTCTCCATCATGGAGTACTCTTGGGTGGAGAAGTCAGAACCCCGGCTCGAGAGGGCGTCAGTGTATCTATGTAGCGAAATATGCCTGCACGTATAGATTCACGCCGTTTGTGAACTAGCGTTCATGTAAGATACATCACACTGTTCATTTGCGAACTACTTAAGTTACCTCGTGTGGCAAGCCAATGAGGTTTCCCAAAAACCCTCTGAGTCATAGTGAATCATCTACAAGCTAGCCTATAAGGTTTATCCCGAAACACCATAGTAAAAGGGACCAAGAAGGTTTATGTAATCCCCCACCAGGCACCAAGGGGCTGTAACCACCCAATACACTCTCTCCGACGTTATATCCCACGAGTTCTCGCCCTGTCCTCCCAACGGCTTGAGGTGAAAATATTCAAACAGTCAACAGGCAGAAGCTTCGTCACAATTATGTGTCCCTTCGCCTTAACTAACTGCTTGACTGCCAGGGTCTCAAGTGTTTCTACTGGCATAGGAGAGAGATTTACTTGCCAGCTGTCAACCGTGGCAAAGTCCAATCTGAGCTGCATTCTTTAGTGCAAATCGAGATTCAGCCCGGTCGTTTTATACTGCACGGGAGCATGTTAGTTAGAGGACTCCTATCCGCCGCTGTCATTTTTCAGAAGTGACGTGAGAGTTATCACGCCCAAGGTCATGCTCCAGATGCTGCAGCGCCGTCGAATCCGGGAAGCGGGGCCGTCCCAGGTCGGATCCGGACTGTAGAGAAGACAGCCACTGCCAGTTGGTTGTGCGAATGGCCAGGAGCAGACTCACCCCGTCTCCAAATGAGCTGTGGGGCTCTTCTGCGAGACTTACCCCCGATGCACCCTAATACGGCCCCTGTCTGGTTTGGCGTCGAGTGTGGTAAGGCCCAAACGGCTTGTAATAGTTGTGAAATGTTGCTGATAGAGTACGCCCGTCCCCACGGAGGCCGTGGCTCGAGCCGCTTGGTTGCTCCGGAAGGCATCCTTCCAGGGATGTCAGAGAAACTCATCCGCCCTGGCTGGAGACTCTACTAGTATACTTTGTTCACACGTGTAAGCGCTAATTGGATTCCCAAGTTGGCATCTCCGCCGCGCGCTGAAATCGGGTAGGTCGGCGACGATGGATCTCCTCTCGACCTGTGAATTCGCCACTCAGTTCAGCCTTTCGCGCAGGAATAGGAAGATGTATATCAAGTGACATTAGTAGGCCCACTAGGGCTAAAGCTTCGGCAGACGCCTGGAATGGTGCATGGACGGAGAGGTCACCCTGTGTAATTGAGATTCGGATTCTTCCCGATTCCCTACTTGACTGGAAGGCTGAAGGAGTTTGGTAAGCAACACGGCCGAGAGTATGTCGTAAGGAACCCCAATCAGGAACTACATACAGCATGCAAAGACATGATTGATGGACGCCAATGATTTGCTCGTCAACCTGGATCTCACCCCTCTCGTTACCCATCCCCGTCCCCCTTGGCTGCACCTTGCATTAAACGTCGGCTCGTATTCTCGATCTTTGAAAGGGACATGCATCGAGAACACGCATGATTCCTAACACTTCCATCCGACCGAGCGAATAAACCACCTCATTTCAGAGCCTCTGGCTAGGCACTGTCCTGCCGGTCCCGCAGATCTACCTCGTCAGGCTGCTGGGCCACATGGCGGACGCGGGCCCCGGAGCGGACTTTGATCCGGCGTCGTGCTTGAGCTACTGCATGAGTTTCCTGGGACGTCAGACACCATCCCGACGTGGAGGGCGTGCGGGCACTCCTCCTGATGGCGATGGCTCTGAGGTGCGAGGACCGCATGTGGTCGGCGTGGCACGTCACCGGTCTCGCCGTCTCCTTCAGCTAGTCCCTGAGTCAGCTACAAGGCCAACGAAGCCGAAGATTAAGGGGGGCGCACTCGGAGTTCCACCATGCGGCGGCGCTGGGCCAGCGCGACCTCAAGGCCACCCCAAAAAACTACACCGCCACTTTCACCACCCCATCTAAATCGCTCATATCTTTACCAATTCTAGATAGATCTTTTTCATATTTTCCAGATCTCTAGATCAGTTAACAATAAAACAGTATACGGAAGACAACGCTAAACAGGCCCTTCAATCTATCGCGGATAGCCAATCTATTCGCAAGGCTGCGTTGGAATGGGGTGTTCCAAGGGCTACTCTTCAACGTAGGCTCCAGGGAATCCAGCCTAAAGAGACAGCTTTTTCTAGCTTCCAGAGGCTATCTCCGACCCAGGAAAAACACCTATCTGAATGGATACGGATCCAGGCTGCCCTAGGGCTCCCACCTACCCATCAACAAGTCAGGGATTTCGCAGACCGGATACTACGCCTCCGAGGAGACCCCCAGGGCATCGGGAAGAACTGGTTCCAAGCCTTCCTTAAGAGAAACCCATCTATCAAGGTCTATAGAGCCAGGCCTATCGATTCCCAGCGTATCAACGGAGCCTCAGCTGACGTTATCAGGACTTGGTTCCGACGTCTAGCCGTCCCAGAGATCCAGGGCATCCAGCCAGCCAACAGATATAATATGGATGAGACGGGTATTCTAGAGGGTCGAGGGGCCAACGGTCTGGTCCTGGGATCCTCTGGGAACCAGGCTCTCCGGAAAAAGCAGCCTGGATCCAGAGCCTGGACGTCTATCCTCGAGTGTATCAGTGCAGATGGATCCCTGCTCCCACCCTTAGTTATCTTCAAGGGCAAGACAGTCCAACAGCAGTGGTTCCCTCTGGATCTGGTTCACTATACCCAATGGAAGTTCACGGCAACAGACAACGGCTGGACCAGTAATTTAACAGCTATCTATTGGTTGCAAGAGGTCTTCATCCCAGCTACCCAACCAACAGATCCATCCCAGCCTAGGCTGTTGATCCTAGATGGGCATGGTAGTCACGAGACAACAGAATTTATGTATCTCTGCTATAGTAATAATATCTAACTGGTTTTCCTACCTCCCTATACGTCCTACGTCCTTCAACCTCTTGATCAGTCTGTCTTTGGACCCTTGAAGGCAGCCTATAAGAAGGAGCTGGGATCCCTGGAGACCTGGAACGATTCAATAGTTGTGGGCAAACGGAACTTTCTATCCTGTTATCGGAAGGCTCGCGAGACTGCCTGTTCAGACCAGAACATCAGGAGTGGATGGAAATCGACAGGTCTATGGCCAGTATCCCTGGCTAAGCCCCTCCTGAGCCCTCTACTCCTAGATAACAGCAACGGGGCTAGCAGCACAGTCAACAGTATGCAGGATAGAGCTGTTGGATCTAGAGCTATCGAAAACTGGGATATAGCTGGGTCTGCAGTAGCTTGGTCGACGCCCAGGAAGGCAGCTGATCTCCAGGGCCAGCTACGCCTATATAGCCAGCTGGAYCAACCTACCAGTACGCAACGCCTACTATTCAGAAAGGTCCAAAAGGGATTCAACGAGAAGGACTACGCCCTTGCAACCTCGCAACAGAAGATCCAGATCCTAGAGGCCCAGTTGGAAGCAGCTAGGCCCAGGAAAAAGAAGAAGGTCCAGATCAGCCCCAATTCGAAGTTCGCCGACATCAACGCTATCCATAGGGCCCAGATTGAAGCTGGCGATAAACTAGATCAGATAGATGGATCCAGCGACGTTGAATTACCCAGCGACCCAGAGGACTGTATCACAGTTGTAGCGTAGCTGGTGTTAATAGAGGTTGAAGTTGAAGTCGTATTTCTGGTGATGATTTTTTGGGGTGGCCCGGTCGGGGGGGTGGCCCGGTCGGGGGTGTTGGACGTTAAACGTTGCAGGAGGATGGTGAAATCGGGAGGCCGTACCAGCGTTGAGGAAGCAGCGCATGACGTATGCATGGCTTGGGATATCGCAAGCCACGCCGGGATACTTGTTGCTCTCCCAGACACCACCGAAGTCCTCGTTCTTATCAAAGAGGACGAACTGGTCCGGTCGGAGCGTGCCAGAAGCAAGGAGCCTGTCGGCAACAGCGATCGAACACATGCCTGCCCCGACCAGGATGCAGAATGTCCGCTGCACTTGGGGTTCTTCAGCGACCATCTCGGCGGTTCGGCGGGTGACAAGTTAGGTTGAACGGTTAGAGATTGCTACTTCCAGAGGTGCCTGAATGCCAGGAGATAGCTGTGTGGAAGCAATTCCCTTCAGCTTCCTCGGGACCTGAGGTTTTAAGTCTAATAATATGAGACATATGGAGCTATTAGCCTGGTCACAGGTGAAATCTGTTGATCAAACCATTCTGCCATGCCTGAGTTCGAACGTCTCTGCTCGGGCTGCCTCGGGATTCGAAAAACGGTCCCCACAACGACACGAGCGGGAAGGCGATGGTGGTGATCGACTAGAGTGGGACCCAGAGGAGCCCCGGACGCTAGGCTTCCGCCGGCCTCCGGGGATCCGGCGAGTCCTATCAAGGCGTCCTTTGGCTCCGTGACCTGGGGTAATTAGTGGATAGATAGCCTTGGCCGATCGGGGGAGCAGTGACAATATCGGCTGACAAGGGAAATTCTACAGATTGGACATGGGCTTGGCCGATCGTCAATGTTGAACGGAGTGATCTCCAGAGGGTTATCTCCTACCAAGGTTATCTCTCAAAGGAGCATGACGTGGTATTCACATGTCACGGTGTGCGACTGATGCCATCGTGCTCATATGGAGAAAGGGTCAGTTGGTTGCCAGGGGACACCCATGCGTGAGATGGTTACGAAAGATAGTTCGTTGATTGCTACCCAAGTCTGCGGGGTTCATGCCTTCGCCGCAAGTATCTCATCAACGGGCTTGGAATCGCAGTAAATCTTGAAGTCCACGATCAGTCCCTCCTCGTCAAACTTGGCCACTTCCACCTCGGGGTATTCCAGCGGCACTCCGAGAACCTCCAGGGCGTTGTTCATCTCCGCAATCGCGGTCGTGCCGTCCGTGGTTATTGTCCTGGACACGACTCGCCTCTCCTTGAGCCGCCACCATGTCAAAAGTCCCTTGAACCCGGCCACACTGTCCTCTCGACGCGTGACAGGGGGTTGAGTCATTCCAGCCAGGTAAAAGGTGCCCTGTGGGCTCAGATAGCTGGCGACCAGTTCGAAATCTTCCTGGCTCGAATCGTCCCCGAGCCGGGCAATGGAATCGTGGAAGCCATCCAGCTTGGCGTGGAGGAACTCAAATCTCGAAGAAGTCATCGTGTGCGGCAGGCAGCAGGTAAACTGTCCAAGGGTCAGTGTTGTTGGTCGAATGTAGTGTGACTGTGGGCCCAACCAGAATATTCGTTAAGCCGGCGAGAATGCTGCGCAGGAGGGCTTGATTGATAGCGACGTCGAACAGCGGAATTGAAACAGACCAAGTATTTATCAAGGCAAGGTGCGAGGGCTAAAATGCGGATGGAAGGTATAATGCCCCGTCGGGAGAGGGGCGGAACACAAGGGCCCGCCGGGTGGTGCCCTCGATGCCCTAGGACAGTCCGGACCCGACTGACCTGCACGGCCCGGACTCGTTCATTCATCACAACCAAATTGGCTTCAGCCGTTGATGAGAGGTTTATTGACAGGAGCACCGGATGCTGACGTGGACGTCCTCGAGGGTAACGAGAACCGGTTTTCATTGAGGGCTGTGGAATTCTAGCAACAGGCCAACGCCTTCCTACGATTCGGTCGCCGATTGCTCCCCCTACTCCTTCTGCTCCTTCTGCCCCTTCTGCCAACACTCCCGAAGAAACGGTTCGAGGGTGATGGGCGTAACGTTGGGGAACATGTCGTTCAACAGCGTTCCCTTGATGTCAAAAACACCGGACGCCATTCCTATCAAGTGCGTAGAGAGGAGGTCGTCCACATCCGCCTTCCCACCGGGAAAGTATTGGTAACAAGGCTTATTGGACGGCAACTCTGTAGTCAGACCCTTTCGCAGGCTCTCGACGGCATCATACGACACCTCGACCGGACCCCCTACCAGATGACACTCGCGTTAGCCGCCCCCGCCCTCACTCACGCCCGGTAAACTGGGAACTGGCGAGGAAAGGACTTACCGGTAACGTCCTCGACAAGTTTGACCAGGTCGTTCGGGGTGATCCGCTGTCCAATGATGGCAGTCTCACGAGGCCATTGACTCACGGGAACCTTGAGAAGCTCGCTGAGATACTTGCCGAGGTCGCGCGTATGGGTCATGACCACATGACGATTTCCGTCCCCGGGGACGACCACTCTGCGTGCGGGGAGATCAAGCATGAGATACAGCTCATGCAGAAAGGTCTCTGCGAAAGGAAGGCCCATGTAGTCCATGAAAAGCCCATTTCTCACAAGCGTGTGCGTCAGTGAGGGGTGCTTCCGAAGTTCCTCTGCCGCCTGCAGGATGAGAAGACGGGGCGGGTATGGCATGTCCCTAGAGATGTTGCGGTCAGCAAAAAGCTTCCAGGA
Organism: Furcasterigmium furcatum; assembly: GCA_001599815.1. NCBI lineage: Eukaryota > Fungi > Ascomycota > Sordariomycetes > Glomerellales > Plectosphaerellaceae > Furcasterigmium > Furcasterigmium furcatum. The sequence goes on from BCIA01000001.1 coordinate 20,483, forward strand.
TGCATTCTTCGCACTGGCACCAGGGGCTGCTCACTCATCTGGACAGTCCAGGTTTGCATTGAATTCGCTGGGGATGAAGCGTTCCACCGTCCCAGACTCCGCGGCCCCGCGGATCAGATTGATTTGCGCCTCCGACGCCCCAGGCCAATGCAGGTTCAGAGCAGAAATGACGGTATCGACTTGATGCTCTTTCAGGAAGTCCCCGACCGAACCAGGAGTTGAGTAGTCGATCTGATACACTGGTGGGAAGTTGGCCGGCGTCTCCTTCGGGGACGAACCGGGCTTGGACTGGTACTGACTTGAGCTCGCGATCACTTCAAGAATAGGGAGTGAGTATCAACGTACGATCCTCGTGAGGACCATGACCTGATGGTCCCCTTTCCGTGCCAACTCCTCCACAATGGTGCGACCGACATCTCCCAGGCCGCCAGCGACGGCAACGACCACCATGTTGAGCAAGGTCGGGTATGACAAACTATCTCGGAAGGTGCTTTCGAGAGCAGGAAGCTTATCGAATGGATGACGCGGTTGTTCAGATTGTAGTGCTAGAGAGTTGAGATGTGCAGCATGGTTTTGAGTGCTGAGGGCAGATATGCCCACAGCTGGCCTGGCTGATCACCAAGCCCGCTGCTAGTGAACTAACCTAACCTCTGTGGGCCGGCCGGTGGACAACGCCGCCCCGGACGCCCCGGAGTCCGGGTCTCCGCCCAAAGGCTCTCGCCACATCTTGATCGTGTGCAGCCTGCAATCGGCTGACGACGCGGCCCAGGCACTGTCTCCGCTCCCTGTCAGCTTGCTCCCCTGCTTAGCTAGCGAGCAACGTCAAGAGCACAGATCATCTCACGATAGCAATTGGACTTGCTCGAGGATCCGGGGATCCATTAATAATAGGTGGTCGCGAGGGGGCGAGCGGTTTGGCCGCACGACCCGAGGCGCACTCACTGTCAGTTACACGGCTTCCGGCTCAAGTTGGAAGCGCGGCCCAGCTCAAGGTCTGATTCAATACCATGGAACGAGGCAGTGCGGAACGCAATCCGAGATGCTCCACGACCCCGAAAACCTTCTAAACCAATGGGTGCTGGACAGGCAGAGATGACTCAATCTTGTTGGAAAACGGAAATAATGCTACAGAATTATATGTTGGCAGGACATGGAGTTGCCTCAAGAAAGCAAATTCTCCCCGCTTCAGCTGGACCTCTCCGTCTCAATAATGCAACTCGACAAGCAGGGGACCCTTGTAGTGCTTCCTCCCGTGAGCAAACCAGTTCACGATCCCGATGATAACGGCACCTGTAATGACAACGATCGAGTAGTCTGTGTTTGGTCAGCGGTCGAGGTCTTGGGTCTTCGAGAATGGGGCGTCTTACTCATCGTGCGCTCATCAAAAGGGTTGGTGAAGGGAAACTGGAACGCCACAGTCGTGAGTGCTGTCCATGCAACCGTGATGATGGCAGTCCAGCCGACAATCCGAGGAAGCTTGAATGTCCTGTTGTCGGGCAGCGCGGTGCTGGATCGGCCATGCCACAGGAGGAAGACCGTAGGGATGGCCATTGTGAGTTGCTGAAGGATTCCCGTCGTGCCAATGATGGCGTTGAAGGCTGAAGAAACGTTTTAGCACCGTCCCGAGGGATGCTCGTGGAGATGGAAGCTTACCAAGAGGGGAAACCAGGTAGAGAAAACCAATGAGTGAGACCAGGCACCCGGTCACAGTCGCTGACAGGATTGACAAGTCGAATCTCTCACTGGTCTCGGCGAACTTGTCCGAGCGCACCAGAATGTTGTCCCGACCAAGACTGCGGCCCATGATCGTGGCGACTTGGAAGCATCCAATGGAGCTGACTGGGATGACGGAAAGGATCATGGCCAGGAAAACGTACGCAACAGCCTTGGAAGAAGGGACGGCCTGTCGGAAGATCTCGTAAAGAGGGAACCCGGACGGAGTGCCAATAACGGAATACAGGTCCGTGATGCAGTAGAGACTGCTCAGGGCGAGCAACAGAGTACAGACGAAAGAAATGATCAAGGACGCGAAGACAGTGCGCGGGATGACTCTCGGGGCGTCCCTGACTTGCTCAACCAGGTGCACGGCACCGTCAATGGCACAGAACCCTTGAGCCGGCGCGGCCAGTCCGATGAGGAATTGCATGCCCACAGGCCAGCCTGACTCTATGGTTGTCGTCCAAACGAACTCGGAGCTGGCTTTGGTCGGCGATGCGGCCAGAAGGGTAATGGAGATGGTAGGGACCGCCACTAATCCCATCAACACTAAAGCAAGGGGCTCACGTTAGTCCACGAAGCCGGGTCAATCCTCGAGTACTGAAGCCTCAAGGGCCTACTACTTACGTCCAAACTGGTAAATCGGAGCGAGTCTTCTGGGTAGCAGGAAGTTCACCGCGACGGCGAGCACGGTCTCGGCCTGGAAAGCAACAAAAAGGTGCCAGTTCTCGACATGGAGGCCTGGGTTCACAGCGTATGCAAAGGCCACGCTGATGAGAGCGAGGGCACTATTGCAGCTTGCACAAATGGTGACCCAGGAAAGCCAGCTCAGAACACCGGTCATGAAACTCTTGAGACTTGGTTAGCTACTCCGTCTGGGTCGAGAGGGATAGGCGAGCACATCGGCAGTGCAACACTCACCATGCCTCGATTGATAGACTTCGGGGCCAGGATAGAAGTCCAATGGTACTGGCCGCCGGTGGTCGGGTAGGCAGAGATCAGCTCCGCGATGGTGAGGCCGACGCCGAGGTACGCGAAGCCGGTAACAAAGATGCCCCAAATGGTCACCATGGGGCCGTACTGGAGGGAAATGATGAGCGTGCATGCGAACACCAGCCAGCTGTTGCTGAAGGAGAATCCGGCGGACAGGATGCCAATCCAGCCGAGCGTCCGCTTTTGGGAGATGTCCACGAGACCACTGCTGGAGCCATGGTTGACGGATTCGCTGCCTGCTGCTTCCTTGGCTGCACGCGGGAGGATGAGGTGTCAGACCTTGGTTCGTGAAAACAGTTTGAATTGGGGATAATAAATGGAACTAAATTCACCTTTCCCAATCGCCTCCTTGGCATCTTGAAGGGCGGCCGCCTTCTCGCCGTCATGGGCTTGGTTGCTGGAGGAGGATGCGGACATGACTAGGGTGCATGCAGGTAGGTAAGTAGGTGGCTTCCAAGTCCTCGGGTCTTGGATGTAGTACTCCGCCAAGAGCAGGCGTGCCGCCTTTAGTAGTAGGACATGGCGCGAATGAGACAACATGCTACCCTCGACCACGTTCCTACCTTGAACGTCAGGCTCCTATGTGAGTCGACGGCCTAGTCATGGGCGCTGCGCAAAGATAGGCTTCGAGTCGGAGGGCCGGGAGCCTGGGCTCCTATCGAGCGGATAGGCTTCCCAGGATTCCAGACGCCACAGGCATTGCGGGCGCCGGTCTAGATTCGGCACCAACGGCATTTGCGGGGGTGCCGGACTGCCGGTCCAGCATGAGGGCCTGGCGCCCTCCCAGGGTCATATTGGTTTCCCTAAGAACGACATAGGCAGAGCCCGCTCTTCACGTCAGGGCATAATGTCCCTGGCTGGGACTCTCCGGGCATGGACACACCTCTATTCGACTATCCTTACACTGCCTGCCTGCCTTCCGGCTCTGGAAGGTCACCCCGGGCCCTCCGGACTCCGTCGTTACGACCCCATGATACCGGCTCCCAATAGCCTGGATGGAAAAGATTGCCAGCCCTTTCTCGCAAGACGGTTATCTTGTTTGACTTGGTGGCTCTTCCAGGTTGTCCTCCTCTCGTATGCCCCGGCTCTAGGACGTCCAGCTCTGACCCAAACCCCAGCCCCCTTCACTGCCGCACGCATGTTCAGTTGGCTTCCCACCGGCCGGCCGCTGACTATGGTGGCCAATCATGCCCAAACGCAAGAGGCTGTCTGCTCACATTTTGAGACAGTACTGCATCCAGAACATTGGACCGGGCTCTCCTCAGCCTCGACGCTCCAGCTCGACAACCCCGGCCCAAGAAGCCAAAGCTGACATGTCTCCCAGTCAGCTGTGCGAACGCAGATTGAGCTCCATCGTAAGACGACGAACGTGGGACGATATCTGACCCATTCCCTACATCAAACCTTCGAAATAGATGCGGATGCATTCCGACTTCTCCCCATCGAGCCAGAGTGTAACTATACAATGTACAACCCTCTCGAGTCGGACGAGGCGACAGAAGAGAGTGCGACACGGACGATGATTTTGAGCACTCCGTGGTCTTTTAACTTGCCTTCCCTTGTTAGCATCAATGTCTGCATCACATCTAACAAGGAATCATCAGAGCTATTGAACTCTCTGTTGTGAGCTTTCCCTTGGAACATCTACATTCATCTGCTACGGGCGTAAGTCGCAACAGCTGCGCTTGCAGAATGAGTTCGGCAGCGACGACGTAGACTAAGTAGGGTTAACTAGCTAGGAGACATGTTTAAAGCCCGAGGATCTAAAGTGGCATATGGGCATAACGCCGAGACAATTCTATTGTTTAGTATCCTCCGATGGCAGTCATCCTAGTAATATCTTCCTTATGTAGGTAGTATTGTACAGCCGCATATCGGGTAGCCCACCGCCCATAAAGCAGTCGAATGGGGCTAGTCAACCCTTTCCTAGATAGATACCACGGACGATCCTGCCCATTTCACCCGATGATTATGCCTGCGACGATGATCGACACGAGCGCTAGACCGAGCATCGAGGGCGACCCGAGGCTGGCTCCCATCGCGGGCGCGGGGGTGGGCTCGTTAACGGTCTCGTTGCCGGGCCTGCTGCCGCCTGCCTTGTCAGGGTTGTGAGGGCCAACCGTCCAGTGCCCAACAGTCGCGTTGGTCTTCTCCTGGACGCAATTCTGCCAGGGCCTCGCGTCTTTCTCAAAGTCGTTCATGTTTGCGGGATCCCACTCGCACCACAGGGCGCAGTGCGTCTCAAAGTCGGCATCTGGCAGGACATAGGCCGATTCAATCTCGCCGGCGTAGACCTGGTTGACGCAGCATTGGATCATAGCTTGCATGGTCTGCTCGGTTGGGGTGGCGCCATTGCGCTCTTGGACCGTGCCAGCGTAGATTTCGTCTATCGCCTGAGGGCCTCTGAATCCGGTAGTGTTTCGGATGATGCCATCTGGGAGGACTGAGGGGCAGCTGGTGTCGAAAGACATGTTGGCTGATATCGCAGCGCAAAGGTGAAGAAGTCTTGTAAGGGATGTATGAGTTATTGGTGTAGAGTAGATTGGATGGTCTTTGAGATGCTCTGAGTCCAGCAAACATGTCTTGTTCCTGGTACTTTATAGGAAAGATCTCAGGTCGAATATTCGACGCCAAGGCTTGTGCCGCAACTGAATCTGGCGATACGGCAACTCATACCAGGGGCGCAGCATATAGGCAGCAGAGTTCTATGCAAGACGATTGGCCACGATGACCACGATTGCCAAGCCAAGAATCTCCCCCGCGGGCTTAAATTGTTGTGAAAAGGGGGAGCCAATTTGAGGCCAGCAAGCTAGACCGCAATCTATCAAAAAATACGGTTACGAACTGCTAAGAGAATGCGGAAACAGACCGAATTGTTCCATGAACCATCACGAAGCCACGGGAACACTGCCTCACTGCTGCAGAAAACGCGTCTGGCGGGGCGGGTGTTAATGTTGGGCGCGGCGCGTGTGATGGTTTCTTGGCTCAGCTCCTCGCCACACTCACCACAGTCCTCCACGACGAGACCTGGGTCTTTGTGACCCTACCGCGATAGTGACTCTCCCTCCTTTTTCAGAACTCCAGTTGTTTTTCCGCGAGGCAGAAGGCACCACCCTTGTCACCACCCGCGATCTCGCCGCCAGCCACGGTTATCAGTACGAGTACGAGTGCAAGATGATCGCGCTCAACGCCCACTTCAGCCTCGAGGCCGTGGGGTTCATGGCCGCAGTCGCGACGCGCCTAGCGTCCCACGGCATGTCCGTCAATCCTGTCAGCGGGTTTTACCACGATCACTTGTTTGTGCCGGTTGTCAGGGAGGGAGACGCTCTCGGGATTTTAGAGGAGTTGGCGAGGGAGAGCTCATCGTGATCATGGGCAAGTGGCCACATCCGAGGTGCCGCGTCGTCATGTTGTAGTTCGTCTGCTGGGCATCATTAACCTCAATACGATGGACGACAAATTTGTTGATGACGATGTCTTGTGTGCGTTGAAGATCCTCTCGTACTTGGCAGCCAACTGGATTTTCTAAGCTCGCCGTATTTCTAAGCATCCAATGGTCATGTCACCGTGCAAATGGAGACGATGGAGACGATGGCACGGGGTCGCAGCCAGAACTTCGTCTCACTCTCTCTCCCCGTCAACTCCCCGAGATACACTCATCGCAAACCATCTCATCATCGGCCAACATGGTGAACCCAATCCCCCCGAAATACGTCCTCGCGTCCCTCGTCGCATCGCTCAGCGGCCTCGCCAATGGCCTCGACACAGGATGCATCGGCGGCATCATCCACATGCCCCAGTTCACCGCGACCGTCGGCAAGCTCTCGGCCACAATGTTGGGTTCCACAGTCTCCCTCATCATGCTCGCTGGTGTCCTCCCCTCCATCTTCGCAGGGCACGTCGCCGACCGCTTCGGCCGCATCAGGACCACCATGTTCGGCAGCGGGCTGTATACCGCCGCCATGGTCCTCGAAGGCTCCGCCACCGGGCTCCCTCAGTTCCTTGCCGGGCGCGTTCCCGCGGGCATAGGCCAGGCGTTCTCTCTCGGCAACGCGAGCGTCTACATTTGCGAGATCGCCTCTGCCAGGTCCCGAGGTACGCTTTCGAGCATGCCCCAGCTCTTGGCTTGCGCTGGGGTGTGCTGGGGGTACTTCCTGTGCTACTCATCGGCAGTCTCGAGGGCAGCATTGCCTGGAGGCTGGGCTTTATTGCGCAGACGATCAATTCGGCCTCGCTCTTCTTCTTGTGCTTTCTCTTGCCGGAATCACCCCGCTGGCTCCTCCTTATGGATCGGCAGGCCTACGCCATCCGGTCGCTGGAGAGGCTTCAGTTCAGCATGGTCGAGGCCGAGCAGGACTTCCTATCGGCGACTGATACACGGCCGACCTTAACACTATAGCAGAGCTATGTGCTTATCTTCAGGAGAAACTACCGTGCCCGCACGTTTCTGGGCCTCTTCATGCTCGGCATGGTACAGCTTTCCGGTATCGACGGCGTCATCTATGTGAGCAGGACGAGCTCCCATCTCTGTGAAGACCTTGCTAACCTGGGCCCAGTACGCACCCATCCTCTTCGGGCAGGCCGGCCTCGACTCGAACACAGCAGGCTTCCTTGCCTCCGGCATCTCCTCAGTATTCATCCTCGTCGTCACGATCCCCGCCCTCCTAATGGCCGACAAATGGGGCCGCAGGACGTCTGCCATCAGCGGAGGCATCGGCCTCGCGGGGTGCATGCTGCTCATCAGGTTCCTCTGCGCCGCCGACGCCGTACGCCCTAACGGAGCCGCGCGCTGGGTCGTCATCGTCGCCGTCTTCGCCTTTGGCATGATCTTCTGCGCTACGTGGGGTATCGTCGGCAAGATATACGCCAGCGAGATACAGCCGTCACACACGCGTGGTGCTGCGAATTGTCTCGCCATGGGGCTGAGTTACTTCGCCAATTGGCTTGTGGCGATGCTGACGCCTATCTTGCTCGAGTCTTCTGCTCACGCGGCGTATTTCCTCTTCGGGGGAATGGCTCTGGCAAAGAGCTTGGTACTGGCGGCATATATGCCCGAGACACGCGGGCGGTCGCTTGAAAATATCCAGGAGGCGTTCCAGCGGCCGTCATTGGGGGCCTGGGTGTCATCTGTTCGGGCTGTTGCTGCGGGTTGCGGGGCGGCAAGGGTGAGGCGGTTGGAGGGTGAGGTCCGACGAGCAGAGGGCACTGAGCTGGAGAGGATCGACTCGCAGGGCGTTCGTCCTGGCGGAGCAGCGCTCACGGCCACGGGTGCTCAGACGGATATCTCGTGATGCGTTTGACTCTTGGTTACTACAGATCAGCTCGATCATATCTCAGACTCTTAGACCTCAGGACAGGTATATGCATTATGACAAAGGTAAGTACATGAGAATATGTGCAATGAAGTTGGGGATGCCGAATTACACTTCAATTATATCATCACCAGACAAAAAGAAGAATATGCCTCGTCAGAGGCAGTCCCAGCATTTAGCATCATCAAAGAAGTACATGCTGTACTGTCTTCCCGCAATCGGCGAATCCCCAAGGACATCCCACACCCCGGCGCTGTAGATCCTGCAGCGGCTGTTATCGCGATCGAAGACAAAGGAGCGACAGTCGACCTGGCCAGCCTCATTCAGCGCGCGACACTCCTCAGCACATGCCTTGGAGCTCGTGATATCCTCGATGAGTTCCGGAGCGCCACCGGGGGGCTGGAAGCCGCGGAGGTTGCATGCCAAGTCGTCGGCCGAAGGGTTGGAGACGCGAGCGCACTCGGGGGCGGCCTGAGAGGGTTGAGGGGCGGGGGGCTCGGAGCTGGGAGACCAGGCAGTCTCGGTCTCGATGGTAGTAGGCTCGGGCTGCTGCGTCGATGAGGGGTACCCGGTGATCTCGGGAGGGATGGAGATTGTCGAGGTGGAGGGGAGCTGGGGCTGCGGGGGGCGGCACCAGATGCAGTTGAAGTCGAACCACGCCAGGTGGGCGGACTCGTCGTCGGGACGAGCATTCCTGACGTACCAGGTCGCGGTGAAGTCGTACATCAGACACTTCAGGTTGTCTGGGTCGCTGCTGTCCAGGGCCCAGGACTGGCATCCGGCGACGTTCATGCACGTCGACAGACACATGCCATACTGTGGGAGCAGATCGTCCGTTCCGGTTTGCGCGCCAGAGGGCGCGGGCGGAAGGCCGGTTGCGATGCCGAGAAGTCCGGAGGTGGCAGTCGGGGTGGGCCAGTTGGGACGGTTGCAGATGTACTGGCCAGGCATGTAGGGGGCAATCTGGCACTCGTACGCGCTGCCATACCACGGGGCATTGTAGTACTGGATCTCGGCCGTCGGAGAGGTCGAAGGCTCGGTCGGGGTCGGCACAACGGAGCTGGCGGGGAGGCCCTCATCCTCGGGGATCGTGCAATTATAGCATGTAGCTTGGTTGAAGGCCCAGTTGTCGAAAACCGGCTCATACACGTCGCCGGTCTCGTCGAGGTGCTTCGTGCCATCAATGTTGTAAATCAGGCAGTCCCAAGAAGAAGGGTTTGTACGGTCGAGAGCCCAGAAAGTGCAACCCGGCGTCTTCTGGCAAGACCTTTGACACATCTCGAACTGCATCTCATAGTTCTGATTGCCCCGCGGGTTCGTTGGCAACCCTGTGGCGACGGCGATCAGACCGAAGGTTGGCTTCGGCCAGCCAGAGATGTTGCACGCATCGTAGTCATTAGTATCAGAGCAAACACCCGGCGTGTAGGGATCAACGGCCGTCGTCGGCGTGGCTGCGGTTGACTCGGGGACCGGAGGAGAAGTGATCTGAGAGTTCGAGTCATCGGTGCTTGATGGAGAGGAAAAGACGCTGGTCGACTCAGAGGGCTCGGAGCTGACGGACACGGGACTGCAGTCGAAGCAGAGGCTGTCCATATAGACGACAGAGTTGACACCTTCATACGGCGAGGCGTACTGCCTAACCTTTCCGGAGTAGAGGTAGCAGATCCAGTCCTCCATGGTCGCGGGCCAGTCGCCCCGGTCGAGAGCCCAGCTGCCACAGGCGTCGTCCTCGGCACAAGCTCGAGCGCAGATCTCGTAACTCTCCTGGTAGTACATCCAGGCTCTCTCCTCAGTCATAGCAGGCACACCCGTTGCGACGGCGACAAGGTCCGTGGTCTTGAGGGCGGCACCCGAGAGAGTGCATCCGGCGCTCCACCAGCCGTCCTTGTCCGGAATCGAGCAGGAAACGCGCTGATCGAGGCGCACCGCCCGAGTGGGAACCGAGGGAGGAGCGGTGACGCTGCTGGGCCAGTTGATCGTCGAAGTGAGTGTCTCAGAACGGTCGCTGGACGGGTTATAAGTCTCCTCAGCACTGGGCTGCGCATTCGACGACGTGGGCAGACTGGAAGGAGGGGGATTGGTGCACTCGTAGCATGAGTTGTCGAACCACTTGACAGCCCAAAGCTCGGGGTCATACTCGGCGGCAGTGTACTCGGACAGGCTGCCGCTGTAGAAATAGCAGTTCCACGGGTACCATCTTCCGTCGAAGACGAAGGAGGAGCAGCCCTCGAGCTCACTGCAGAGACGAGCACACTTCTGGTGCTGGATCTCACGTGCCTCGTTGATATCATCCTGAACAAACCTGGTGGCCATCGCGAAAAGACCTGACGTGGCTGTTGGGGCACCGGACACGGCGCATGTTCCCGGACCCTGCTGGCAACTGTCTGGATCGTAGGGGCGGACGGTCGTGGTAAGCACCGAGGGACCCTCGGAAGAGGATGACGGGGTGTAGGTGCTCTCAGCGGGCGGGGGCGTCTCCGAGCTGACCGGGGGCATAGAAGACACGGGAGGGGGCGTCGGAGAGGGCGGCAGCGTGGAGGCGGGCTCCTCGGCTGGGCCGCACGAGAAGCAGGACGACTCGAACCAGACGACATGGTTGTACTCCCTCAGGGGCCCCGAGGCGACGTAGGGCCCAATGGGTCCCGAGTACAAGTAGCACTTGTACGGCTGGGGGTTGTCGAGGTAGTCAACGCCACGGTCCAGAGCAAAGCTAGCGCAGCCCCGGACATTACTGCAGGAGCGAGCGCATGCGTTGTAGGCAGACTGGTACTGGCCTCCCTCGGCGACAGCAATGGGAGTGACAATGGCCAAAATGCCTGAAGTTGCCACAGGGGCACCAGAGAGAGTACAGCTGTAGCTGTCGCCCCGGTCACAAGGGGTGTTGGGACGAGGGGGCCCAAGGTAGGAAGTGGCCTCCGGAGGCGGACCGGGCACGCTGATGGTCTGAATGGGTGGTGGTGCGGTGGTCTGAGGAGCAGTCACGGAAGACTCCTCGGGGTTGTAGCTCGAGGGCGTGTAGACAGGCGACTCCTGCTGGCTGGGCACTGGTGAGACGGGGGGCACCCAGGTCTGCTCAGACTGCACAGGAGGCTGCTGGGAGGAAGAGGGCACCTGAGGAGGCTGGGCGGTGCTGCTCTGAGGCGGCTGGATCGTGCTGGTCTGTTGGGGCGGTTCGATCAGGGTGCTAGTAGAGGGAACGGGAGGCGGCGGCTGGATGACAACGTCGCCGATGGTGATCGTTGCCGCGCCAGCCGGACAGTGCTGCACAATGATCAGGGTCGACACCTGGCCCGGGGCGCCGCTGGGAACAGTGTTGACGGTTGTGTAGCTGCCGCCGGTGGTCCAGATGTTACTGGAGTGGATTTGGACGCCACCCAGGAAGATGTACAGCATACAGTCGGTGAGGGTGGTCTGGCGCTTGGCGAGAGTGGCCTCGTCGACCTTCATGTTGATGCTGACCACGATGGGATCACCGGGCTGGACCGAAGCAGGGGCCTGTGCGGGGAGGGAGACGCGGGCCTCGCCGTTGGTGGCAGAGAGCTCTCTGAGAAACTGTCAGCTCGCTACCTCACATTGGATATCCAGAGCAAGACTCACACGAGGGTCTTTCCACCTTCTTCGACGAGACGTGCGCCCTCGCCCAGGGTGGCCCGGGAAAGATCGAGGTGGCTGACAGTCTCGTCAACCGGCACCTCAGACAGAGGGCTCAGCTTGTACAGGTTCATGCGCCTGCGGCCACCACAGATCTGGTTCAGATTGCCCTTGCACTGGATGTTGCAGGAGGACGTATCGTCAGCGAGACCCTGGCGGGGATTCGGCGTGTTGCCGGCCCAACATTCGCGGCCTGGTGGTAGATGGTGTTAGCATCGTTACGTGGAGGATAGAGGTTTCTACTTACCATACTCAGTGCCGAAGAACTGCATATTCTTCGAAACAGCAAATGCAGCGCACTTCTCGACAGTCATGTCGTCCGAAGTCTGGCTAACAGACAAGGTGCGGCCCTCGTTACCACCATCTGTCCAGCATCCCTGGTGAAGCCAGTCGCCAACGCGAGCGGGAGCGGCGGGAGCAGCAGGCGGAACGTAGGACTCATCCTTATATAGACTCAGGCGCTTAGAGCCACCGCAGAAGGTCGCAGGGTTTCCGGCACACTTGGAGGAACACTCTGAGTCGTTATCGGCCAGGGTGGCGGCGTCAGAAACGGTATTACCGCACCAGCACTCTCTCGAGTACTGGGTACCGAAGTAGGCCTTTGTCTTCGTCGTGGCGGCGCAGATGGCAGCGCACCGCTCGAGGGTCATGTCAGACTCCGACTTGACGATCTCCAGTGCACGACCGGAGGTGGGCTCTCGGTAACTAGGTAGGTAGGACACACATCGGTAAGCCAGAGTCAGCACAGGGTGAAGAAATAGCACAACTCACCACCCTTGGTAGGTGTAACCGCTGACAGCAGGGCGAGAGCCAACAGCTCGGGGTTGGTTGTTGAAAGGAACTGCCACGACAACTTGGGCCTGGAGCGCCAGAACAGCCGTGAAGGCGATCTTGAGGCCCGCTAGCCAGGAAGAGGACTCCATGACGATGGATGAGGGTTGACAAGCGCAGCAGAAAGAATGGATGCAGCAGCAGTCGAGTTTCCCTTGGCCTTTCCGCACTTCTGTTGGGGAGGGCTTCCGCGCCATTATAAGCGCTGTGAGAAAAGACTCATCGTCGACCTTGTGTATCGCCTGATCCAACTTCAGCTGGCGGTGTTAGCTGCGCCTACGCGTCGATAATTCGAGCGGTGCCTCCCAGATCGGGCTGGTCCCTCGAGGTCCAGCGCCGCCACAAGAGCTAGCCCGCTGCATCGGGACCGCCACGAGGTAACGGGGTTTTGGAACGGGCCTCGGCGTGTGCGTGTGAATGAAAGGCCATGAGACGCCATCGTGAAGAACACACGGGGCCAAACCGCGACGGCGCAGAGGGACAGATACGGGCTAGTCAGGGGTCCTCCCGTGCTCCGTGGCTGCTGGAAGCGCTGGCGTCGTCTGAAAGAAGCATGGGCGGTCTTCTTAGGGAAACAGACTATTGGGACGAAGCGGAGGTCTGCGCGCTGAGATGGTCGAGATTCACGGGCCACGCCGCTGCGTGGTCGCCTTATTTCAGCTAGACACCTGCCGCGCTAGAGCCCGATTTGGGGCGCATTGAGCGAATGGGATGCGACCCTTGCGAGGAAAGCGGAAGTTGAGCTCCAGGCGAGATCCAGCCCGAGAAAAGGAAACCTCGTGAAGAGGCGTCGTCCGGGTCCAGGCTCAGCGTGGCCCGTTGGGTTGGCTTCGAACAGTCTGTCGGCACGGGAGCGCCTTGGCGCGGCCAGCGCGGTCCGTTGAGGAGAAGGCGCTCTGATCAGGGGAAATTTGAAAAGGACGCGATCTAGCAAGTGAATTCTCTGGCGAAGCGCCGGATGATGGCCACAGGCGGCAGCATGATGGGCGGTCAAACTGAGACTGACCAGGGTTGAAATGGAGAGAAATCTGGACCGTTTTTCGGAGCTGGCTGGCGGAGAAAATGCAGGCTCTCAGGCAGATGCTTTCTCCGACGCGACTTCCTTGCCCCGCCTTGTCCAAGTTCACCTTGACGGGGTTTACGTAAGAGTCCCTCCTCCGCCTATTCGATGCAGTCAGTATTTTGGACGCACAAGAGAGTGTGCTCATGAACGCGAACGCGATGAGGCTCTCAGTTTGTCTGGCTCTTGCCGGCGTACGTTGCCGCCCCCATTTCGGAACGAATGCGCCCCCTCTGTGGAGGTCTTCCTGGACCTCGACGCCTAACGCAAACTTCTCGTCGAAGTTGCCCCAATCCGCCATCGACAGCTCGGTGACCTTAGCTGATACCAAGTCAATAACCTCCACTTCCTTTCCGAACCAGTCAATGAATGTTGCCCGAAGGTCTTTTTGTCATTGGCGTTCTGGCGAGGACGGCCATCCAGGCAGTCGCCATGTTCTCCGCTAAGCGTCTTGCCTGAGGCTTCAAGTCATTGTGATCGTGTTGGGTGTATGTTTGGCTTGCAACTAACGGACGATCTTCTCCAAGTTTGAGAACATCCGCAAGAAAGTTTTCATTGACCTATGATGACTTTCTTGATTGGTGAATTGCTCGACGCACCCACTTGGCCGAAGCCGCTGTTGTTAACCAGCACCTCAATGCTGACTTAAGAAGAATCCGACCTGAGATAGTCTTTGAATTCAAAGGGATGAGCGAAGGACATTAGCCAAGTCTTCCGTCCCGCGAGTTGTGTGTGGGCATGGCTGATATTCGAGGCAGATGCACCCAACGATCGAATATCATCTAATGTGCCAAACACGGCGTCACAACTCTGAATGCTTAAGCTCCTAAATGGCTCTGGGCGGCTGTGCAGTTTGACGATCGCGATCCTCAATGAGGCCTGCGGGCATCGTTGAATCGCGGGTGCGTGGCCAAAATGATCACGCAGTACTTCAGCATGCCATTATACTTTGAAGCTGAAGATCTATAAATGGATGTTTGGTCGTCTATGCGAGTCACACCCTGAATGCTTCTACCTTTCCGTAGTCCTGGCGTCGCTCGCCTTGGCGTCATGCTCCCTCCCCTGAGCTGGATTCCAGTTTCAAGAGAGGGAACTTCCCCGCGGCGGTTCTGGGGTGAGCATCGCCCTGCGGAGGCTGGTAATTCTCCGGCCGCTTAGGCACCAGCTTGGCCACCGCACAGGCCAGGACATGGCCGGCAAGCGGTTGTCCAGCCGGGTCGGCTACCACAGCCGAGGGATGCCAATTTATCTGCCATCGTATCGCAGGAAACTCCTCTTTCGGACCTCTTTGGTGCCGGGGTTTCGGGACCATTTTCTCCCACCGCACTCGTGATCGTCCAAAGCTGGCACGGCCTGACGTTTGGGCCCTGTCGCAGATCGTGGTTTCGAACCGGGGCGGCCCCTGGACACCAACCACCACACGGCCGACTCACGTGAGCGCTTGTGTTGGAATCCCTCCTTCTGACCGCCTTAACGGAGCCCTGCAAAGTGGCTTCTAGACGATCTTGCGCCATTCCAAACGTCCTGGCGTGTTGTCTCAAGTTCTCGTTCATGCCATGACGTCTGAACAAGGTCGACAGGACGCCGTCAGCTAGGTCTGATGTCCTGGCCCAAGCCATGATCCATGATCCGTCCCATCATCCATCAATCAAGCATGTCAGGCCGCTGTCGTCAGCTTTCCAGGGTTGGGTCGCACTCTGCCGGATGCCGGAGTCTTTATGTTATATGACCAGCCTGGCGGCCTCCTCTATCCCCTTCGGTCTGGTACCTATCTCATTCTCTTCCTTGTTACAACACTTCAAACGTTCCTTTATCCGATCTTATTTATCCCAGAGAGCTGGTCGACTCTGTTATATTCACGGCCAACGGTCCTTTTCACCTTCATAATCACGATTCAAACATCACTCTCCTTCATCCTTGCTGGCAGAGCCGAGACAAACACACCAAACCAACTTGAGCAAACCAAGCCACTGTAGCAATGAAGACCTCGCCCCTTGTCCTTCTGTCCCTCAGCCTCCTGGCCTCCGCCACTCCCAGACCGGACAACAAGCCCCTCGACGTCCAGCAACAGCAGGAAGCCCTAGCAGCCCGAGCCGGCGGCCCGCTGCCCGTCGCCGCATCTGCCGTCCATGTCGAGAGCAAGTCCCGTCGCTTCCGCCGCCACAAGCAGGCCATGAATCGCATCCGCCGCCGCCAGCAGAACCAAAACAGCGAAGACGAGAGGGGCGGCGACCTAACAGACGGCAACCGCAGAGCCACAAGACGACTCGCGAACAGGGTCGCCCGCCGCCAGGTCGCACCTACGGCTACGGCGAACCCGGCACTACCCGACCAGGGTGCTAACACCGACACGGACGGCGCCACTGATAGTCTGACTGATGGCGACCTGACGGACGACAACCAGGGCGGCGTCCAGCCCCCGGCGGGAACCCCGGCTCCGGGACAGGGCGCCGGCAGGGGAGTAGGCACCGACACCGACGGGGCGACAGACAACGACCAGACCGATGGTAACACAACAGATGACAACCGTGTGGCGCCTCCCTCTGCTCCTCCAGCTGCCCCTACAGCTCCCCCGACTGCCCCAGCCAAGCTCGCCCGGAGCACCCGCTCCCGTCTGCAGCGTCGCCAGCAGCGCAACGGCGCCGGCACTGACACGGATGGCGTGACCGACGGGATCACTGATGACGACCTGACGGACAACGATGAAAACCAGACAGACAACAATCTGACCGATGGTAACACAACCGACGACGACCGCCGTGGAACGCCCACCTCCACTACCATCGCTGTCATCCCCACCAACCCGGCGACTCCGGTTCTCCCCGTCAGCCCAAATGAGAACATCAACATCGGCGTGACCCCATCGCCTATCTACAGCCTCATCTCAGACTCGGACAATAGCGTCGCCGCGCAGGCGAACGCCCTAGACAGTAGCGCCTCGGGTTACACGACAGCGGCGAGTACGGCGGCCATCCTAGCCGGCGTCATAGCTGGAGCGCTGGTTTTTACTCTCTAAGTGTACTTTTATATCTTACTATAATGAAATCTAAACTCTATGCTTCAACTATACATCGGACTCAACCAAGTACCGGAGCTAGCACCCCTTGTCTCTCAATCGGAGCCACTGTCGTGCTCGATCATCTTGCCACCCCGAGCTCATTCAATGGCCCGCTCGGCGTCCAGGAGGATACCCAGATTTTATCTTCTGCAATCGGGAGGTATCTACTCAAAGCTAAGCGGAACGTAGCGTTTCGCAGATATACCCGATCTTAACGACGCCGTACTAGGTGTCCTATGGGCAGCGCAGTTCTGAGCGTCTGGGTCAGCGATTGGCCCACCCCTCCGGCATTGCAAGATTATTGAACGATTAACGATTGGGCTTGGGTATAGAGGTTCTGACCCTGGTGTCGGGCGGAACATGCCAGCATTGATGGCAGAGAGGATGAGCTTGCACAGAACAGTTGGGTCGAAAATCATAGGAGGCTATGGCAAGTTACCAACTGGGGTGCATTGCCCACAAGGGCTCTGGTGAGACATTTCATGCCCCATTGCTCTTTAGGCGGTGTGTACTATCCATGTAGTATAAACAGAAAGGGAGGATGTGCTCGAGATTTCAAACATGGTGATATGAGGGGTGGGTGGGCTTTGCGTTATTTCCAGTCTGTGACTATGCCTTCTAGCCACCCATGTCTGAATGCTGAGGGCATGTCAGTGTGTGTAATTCTAAGCATCTTAAACGAAAGAATGCTCTTTTTTTACTCACCTCCTGGCTCCAAAGCCGCCGCATACATCACAGCTGTGATGGGCCCTAGATCACCCGAATTTCGGCGTGGTACTGGCTCGCCCTGTCTTGGCTGCGGGACCACTCCCTCCTCCTCCCAGCTCCTAACTATCCCCTCAGCCTTTGACTCCCAATCCGACTCATGGCCAAGGGCGCAACGGATACCGAGTACCGTACCGAACTCTCGGAAAGCAAGCCTGCGGTGAGTATCACCGCTGAAGTAACCCGAGTCAATCAGGTCCCTCAAGTCTTCGGTGGCTCTTCTAGCCAAGCCAGCCGCCCACTCCTCCTGTCCCTCAAGTCGGTGAATGGACCAGAGCGCCATGCCCAAGTCCAAGGGGTCATGACTAGAAAACGTCTCCCACTTGGCCGAGACAATCTTCTGATAGTCCTGCATCTCGTCCTTTAGGGCCTCTGCGCCGTTCATCGGGTCAAAGGCCCGGAGGATCTTGCACACCATCAAGCCGTCGACGGGATCCAAGTTCCCCTCGCTCTTGGTCAGCGGTCGCTCAAGCCCGGTGCTCACTTTCCAATACATCCGCGGTCTCTGCTTCTCTCTGTCGTAGACAAAGGCGGTGTGCACAGCCTCCATAAGTCGAATTGCCATTTGATTCCATCCAGCAGCGTCTGTTTGATGTCCGGTATAGCAGCGCCATGCGACAGCTAGCCGGTTCAACGCGTACGTCCACAGGGTCAGGTAATGGTGGTACTGCCCGTCGCCATCGGGACCTCCTGCATCTTGTTTCCCAATCCGAAGTCCGCCCCCGAGAGGATCTGAATCTGAGGCGCCGGGAAGACGCCTTGAGCCATCGCGGGTCCGGCCGAGGATGTCATGGACTTTTTGGGCCAAGATGGTCGCATATTCGAGATATGCGTCGTTTCGAGTAGCGCCATACAGCGTCAAGAAATTGAGAACGCCGAATGCATCTGTCCAGAGGTAACGTCCATTGTGGCCAGCGGGGGCAGGCGGAGGGGTCCAAGATACTGAAGCGGACGCCGAATTGTTCATTTCGCCGTTTGGAACTGTGAACCTGTAGACGTTTTGCATAGCCATAATGAACTTTGTTAATCGTTCAGCTGGAATTGTTCGTAATGCCATCTTGACATGTGTTGCTCCACGGCCGTTCAACTGGCTAGAAGGAGACGTGAGGAGGCTCCCCATGAGGCAACAGAGAGACACAATCCTGTCGGTGGTGCACTCCCGGCAGCCAGGGTAAACGGCCCTTTATACTAGTTAAAGCTCTCATTAAGTATCCCACATTACACAAACACTAGCTTCCGGGTGTTCCGCAGCCCCTACCCCCTCCCTCCTTCACCTCTGCCCATCACACTGCCTTCAGCCAGGACCTACCTAAACTTTATTCTGCTAGCCCTGGTGCCCCAATCCCGCGACCATCGTGAAAATTATCAAGCTTAGAGGACCTTGAAGCCACCTGCCTCAAATTCTGAGGATCTAGAAACACGGGCTCTGCTATTATTCTACTAGTACTGCCTTGCAACTAAAACGCTCTAAATTCAGATCTGCTGGCGGCTGATAGATGCTTATAATTTACCGTCGGAGAACTTAGACTTCGGACACACACATTCCAAGGCAGCTTGTATATAATACTATCGCCTAGGTAGACAAGGATCGTTGTCTTCGGGGAAAGGGGGCGTCTCTCTCAAGGAAGGATCTTCGGAAAAGGTTTTATGTGACGGACTGCTGTCCTGCTGATATATTCTGATAGGTCCTTGAAGGTTGTCGACCCTGCACTGGGGCAGAAGCATGGATGTCTAACTGTTCCCATGATGGGGAGAGGTGTCATCCGGAACCCAAGGTGTGTGGAGTAGGATGCACTCCGAGGAATCCAAGATCCTGGGCAGTGATCGCCGAACATTGTTGCATTAGAGACTTAGCACGCTGCGCTTCGGCGGGCATTACCCCGAGAGGGTTACATCGTGAGCGTCACTCACCGCTGCTCTCGGGCTACTTAAGCAGTCGTGGAGTCCGTCCATCATGATGCTCGGCAGAGCCACTGATCAAGCGCCCTCGCCACTCCCTCGTCATGATCCCCCACGTCTTTCGCGGTCTACTCTTGCTGGGCGTTACTCTGCTCGCCACCTCTCCATCTACTGCTTCTACTCTCCCCCCCCGGCAAAAGACATCGCTCGACCTGGCCAGCCTTGCCATACTCACCGAGGCTGCTGATAGTCAGGTTCCGACGGTTCTCGCCAACAAGAATGCGTCCCAAGTAGGTTCCCCACGCAGCCTCACTCGCGAGGTACGCCGTCTTGTGACGCCCTTTGTCTGGCCCAACTCGACCTACTTCCACGATGAAGATCTACTGCCGCATATCAAGGAAATGCTCGACGTCCTCGTCCGACGGCAGCACGGCGACGGCACCTTCACGGTCGGCAATCGCCACTCACCTCCCGACACGGGCTTCCTCATCGAGGACTTTGGCATCATGGTACGCATCCTCGAGGACGACACCCACGAGGTCTCGCAGGTCATCGCAGAGACCATGCGAGCCATTCTCGTCAAGGCAGGCCCCGGTCTCGCCAATGGCGGCATCCATACCCCGAACCACCGCTGGAAAATTTGCAGCGCACTGGCGCGCATCTCCCGCATCACCGGCGACGACAGCCTTGTCGACCGGGTCGACGAATGGCTCACCGAGGGTATCGACATTGACGCCGACGGTATCTATTCGGAGCGCAGCGCCATCTACTACGCGGCCGTAACGAACCCGTCCCTGCTGACTGTCGCCCACGAGCTCAACCGTACCGAGCTCATTGATCACGTCCGTAAGAACCTCGAGCTAACCATCGAGCACTCCGAACCTGGCGGTGAGGTCGAGACCATTCTGAGCCGTCGCCAGGACCAGGCACAGATTCCAGGCAATAACATGCGCGAATTCTACCCCATCTTCCGCGAGCTCGCCATCCTCGATAACAACGGCCGCTTCGCCGCCATGGCGCGCAACATCGAGGAGCAAAGCGGCCCTGCCCTGGGCGACTACCTCGGCTCTCTCATCGAGCGCCCCGCGCTGGCGGCTCTGCTGCCCGAGCCCAAGGAACCGTTTGTCGATTTTGAGAAGCACTACCAGGCTGCCGGCCTCGTCCGTCTCCGTCGTGGCAAGCTGACCGTGTCGGCTTTTGGCGGGTCGGACTGGTACTTGAACGGCCGGCAGACCGACTTCTACAACCGCTACGGTTCCGGTATCTCGACAAACCCGACCATGTTCCGCGCCTGGAACGGGAAGGCCGTCCTCGAGGCCGTCCGCCTTGTGCCTAACTTCTTCACCATGGGCCACTTCCGCTCCAACGGTCTCAACGTCACGAACGACGGCGCCGTGAGGCTCGGCAGCGAGATGGAGGTCCCGTACTGGCTGCCCATGTCAGCTGAGAACCGTGACAAGAGCGGCGCTTATGCCCTTGGCCGATCCACCGCGGATGGCAGGTTCTATGCAGCACTCGACTTTGCGAACCGCCCCGCCAGCATGCGCCGTCTCAAAACTGAGGTCGTTATCGAGCCGACTGGGTCCGGTTTTGACCTTGCCTTTGAGGCAACAGGCGAGAAGGACGTCGAACTCACCTTTGAGCTCACGTTCAGGAGTAACGGGACGTTCAGGGGGGTTCAGGAGGTGGGCGAGGATGAGGGAGGCAAGACATTCCACCTCATCGAGGGCGAGGGCGAGTACACCTTCGGCGGCGATACTATTACCTTCGGGCCAGGGCTTGGCGAGGGCTTAATTGATGCTCGTGCTGGTGAGCAGTACAGCTGGCACGGAGGTGCGCTGACGCTGCAGGGAGACAAGGTGTACATTACGGGGTTGACACCTCTGAAGTTCACTCTGAACTTGGGTTTCCCGTAGTTGTGCTATTGGGAAAATCCCATTCTGCGCAATTAAGAATCTGCAAACCCTAAACGACCAAATTAGTTGCCTCAAACGCATACAGCCTCATGGCCTCGTCACGAGCCTGAGATGTCCTCCGTCCCCCCGCTTGACCTAGCTTCTCGGCCGGCACATTCTCAGGCAAGTCTGTTTGCTGCAGCAATATCCCCAAGAAGCAACACAGGCTGAGCCATAGTAAATGCAGTAATATCTTCAAACACGGCCCTCTAATGCTCACGAGCACTGGCCGCTTTCCAGTCGTCCACTGTCCTCCCGGACTGAAAGGGCGAGTCAGCGGGGAAGTAGAGGATTTCCCAGTCAATGAGACCTTGAGACCCACATGCCCTAGAACTACTTGACATCGTAACCAGTGGTACATATCACTCCAATTCGCGGGGATTACAGCCAAGCGCCGGACCCATCTGCGAGAATGATGGGTTATCTTGAGGTCACTTCCTGTGGGGGCATGTGGGTCTTAGGGTAGTCCTAGAAATCTTTGTTAAAGTCATGACCGGAGGGGTATCGGACGACAGCCTTGACCCTTTTGGCTGTGTTTTGAGTTTGATCATTGTGATGATGGTTGTCTGAATGTTCCAGAATTCCGAAGCAATGACGGAGTCGGGGGCCTCTATTTTTCAATGGCAGCTTGGCGGCGCGGGAGTAAGAACATCTCCTGACCTACACTCAGCTGTCTCCGAATGAGGCTTTCTGCTGAAAGGTCACCGCCCAGTCAGTGAGCCAGGAACATGACATACCATAGCACAAGGTCGTTTACAACAGCTAGTTCCAAAGCAGAGATGTGAGGCGCCATGCCGAGGAAACTGATCAGGGTCCCATTTTTTTGAGTATTTCATTGACTAGCCTCATGATGGTGAAAGCACCGGGAGGCGTATGATGAATGTGGAACGCTGGTATTCGCATTCCTTTCCGCACCTTTTCTCCTGGCCTGGTTCGTATGACGGATGAAACATGGGAATCCGTCAAGGCGCTCCTCAAAACATGATCCATGCGGGGAAGGCGCCATAGCCCTAATAATGTAAACAGGTTCTAAAGAGAAACTCAGACGAGGATCAAGGATGGGTGGCAAGTGACCCTTACGGATTTACATAGCTACACCAAAGTGATGTGACGGTGGGGCGCGTAGGGTGCCACGACCGCCAAGGGCGAGCTGATGAATGTTTGCATCGCCGGAGCTGGTCTCGAGTCCGTGGCCAGGACGGATGTTGGAGGGGCAATTGGTTCACACACATACGCGATGAAGTTCACAGACTCAGGGCCGATGGAAGGAGGCACCACAACGCATGGCAGCTTGCAGTCTACGCATGCGCAGCGAACGGAAGCGTCGAGAAGAAGGAACTCGGACTCAGCTTGTCCCTGGCAAGCCACTGAGCTGAATCGAGCTGTCTTCAGCCAGGGGGCAAGAGGCCATCAGGGGCCAGGCCAGATGCTTAACCCAGAAGCAGGCGAGGGCCCCCTATCCTGGTCGAGACGGGCCTAGCGTACAGTGGCCCGGCCCGTGGCCCCATGTGTCCCCGGCTTTGGCCGGGCGTTGCCGCGTGGGGCGCCCACGCCTGAACGTGGCGGAGTTCAGCTCCCTCCTCTCCAGCCTGGTGCCATTCTTGAGTTGCTACATACCCTGAAAGGTATCACAAGCCAACTGATGCAAGCCACTGCGCATTCATTCAAGACAAGGATCTTCACGCTATTGGACTCGCGATGCGGTCTGTGTCAATCTAGACAATTTGCTCACCAACTGCATGACGTCGGTGTCTTCCAGCTGAGATTTGGGTCCAAGGAGCTGTGTGTGGAGCTGACCATCCGAGTCTTGATAAAAGAGCAACATCAACCCCGCAGCTTGAGTATTAGCTCTTGGAAATCAAACTTCCCCGACATTTTTGACTCTTATTCATTTCTTCGTCCAAGCCGCTCAGTACAATATGGAAGGCCAGCAAGGATTTCAACCCCAAGAGTCCGAAGGGTTCTCCCAGTCAGGCTTCCAACGCGAAGGCTTCTCGCAAGGGGGCTTTCAGCCCTCCGATGAGGGGTTCTCGCAATCCGGCTTCCAGGCCACCGAGCCAAAGCAGGTGAGCCGTTCGTCTTTTGCAGTTCCCATGCAAAGGTTAGCTTTCGAGCCAGCCAAGTTTCTAACCAGTTGCTCCCAGAACGAATTCAGCCAGACCGGGTTCCAGCCTCAGGGTACCCAGGATGCGCGGGTCAGCAGTGAGGATCTCAAGACTCTCCGGGATGTGGTAGCCCGTGCTCGGGAAAGTCTGGAAGCAGCCGAAGAGATACTGAAGAAGCTCGAGTTCCAGCCGGCTGCCAGCAACGACCCCGGCTTCGATAGGGCTTGATGTCTGTCTAAGGGAGAGAATGGTTATGTACTTTGTACAGTCAATAATTCACAAATCATGCCTAAGCCTCTAATCTGCAAGGTCGGCCCTAATCTGACCTAAACACCGGAAACGAAGGAAGATCATGTCGCTGTATCACACATATCTATTCAGCAGTGTAATTAATGGCTGAATTCTCATTTGTGCTTTCACCGGCTGAGAGAGAGGCCTTCAGGAATTGCTTCCGGACCCGGCATGGGGACCAGGCTTGAGAGAGTGTCCAGGGTATCAGTTTAGGTACCGCAGCGCAACGGAAAGTAAATTCACGATGACAACTACAGATTCGCTAAGAAGCCCCTCGGACCCAGTCGCTCCCTGGGAATCAGAAGTTTCTGTAGACCCTCGCCACCCCATTTGTACGTGATGGCCGACTTGATCCTTTTCTCGACCTCGGCATAACGATCCACCGACCCAAACTTGCGTCATCAGCTTTGAGTATCTTCAGCACCAGACGAAGACTCTTATCTCTGCTGGAAATGAATTGGGGGCTCTTGATCATGTTACTCAGCTCGAGAAGACCCCGCCACAAGTGGCCCTCTGCCTGCTGTGCCTCCTGAATCCGCGTTAGTTCGTCGCCAAAGTCGTTGAACTTGGCGCTGGTACGGTCACGGAGCACCAGGCAGGCCGAGACGTCGTTGCAAGCCGTCACGCTCAGCTTATAATTCCACCTCTCGTTGTTCTCCTGAGTGTCACTCTCGCGTTTATTCTCGTCTGCTCGCTCTTCTGCGATCTTGAAATTTCTCTCGAGCTCGCTGGTGAAAGCCCAGTCTCTCCAGCCTCCAAAATTCTGAGTATATTTCGGTCAGTCAATGTTTGCGACTCGGCATGGCCGTGCCCAGCTCGAAGGTAGTGAACTGGGAGGTGCTACTGAGGTTCCTGAACTGCGCTGTGGCGTGCTTGACGGCGCTGAGCACATCTGTGTCTTGTTCAGACCTCGCATCTAATGCAGAGAAGTTCGAGGAGTCTTTTGACGGCATCCTCGAGGTTTGAATACTCGTCACGTATGGCATCTACTGCAGATCAGCTGCTGCAATACCTGACCAGCGTTTACATTGTTGAACTTGCCGACTCTTCTTCCGCGTTGCCTATGGTACCAAGACTGTTGAACTATAGCGATCAGATGGAGTTGGAACAAAGGGCGTTTTCAAAAGGGCAACGATTTGCGGGCGGCACGGCGGGTCGACATGGAATTGGTGTTCTATGGATCGTAGATCACGGGCTGAGCAAGGAATCCAGGCTCAACCCACCCGAATATTTCGAAAACCTGCTCAGGTCGGACTGCCCCAATGAAGCAGGAGACCAATTCACCATCCCAATCCGGCCACAGCTGAAGCAAATCGCACTATGAGAAGCCGAATAGGAGTCGACGCGGCACTGGGCAGGCTTCTGGACCAAGTGCGGGCAACCTCAAGTCACTTGAGCTCAGCCATCAACGCGCTACTGGAGCCTGGAGCTCGGTCCTCTGAGCCTGGTCGGGCCATGTGCACCCAGGAGAATGGTGTCCAAGACGGTCTCTCTTCACTCAACGACACGTTTTGCTATTGAATTAACTCCTATGCTCCTCAAAAGAAAAGCATATCTTAACTTTCTCAAAGATGCATGCACGGTCTTCCAGAATCTGGCCGCCGCCTACGGCAAGGAGGACATCCGTAAGCTGAAAGAGGTAAACCGGGCGTACAATACAGAGGGGGGTTGATAGATTGCCTCTTGGGGCTTTCAAGCTCCTAAGATACTAAGATGCTAAAGGGTACTACTATACATGGCCAGCAATAGACAGCCTTAACCCCTAAGGCTAGGTTCGTGTCCTCCTCTCGCTGCCTTCAGCTCAAAACATTCGACATGATGAACTAGAAGATCAAAATGGCTTCATAACCTTACGCTCGGCGGTCAACCTGGCCGCAAAGAGAATGGCAGATGCCGCGACAAGAGTAGCGCCGGCCCAGACCGAGAGTCCCAAGTACCCCGATGCCGCCAGGATCTGTCCGCTGATGGGCGCTCCGACAAGGGCTCTGCGTGAAAGATCAGTTGTCAGTAGAGGTGATATGCAAAGGATCATTAGAGAAGCCACCCACGTTAGAGATACTGCTCCCATGGCGCAGCCAAGAGCGACGCCATAGCTGGTTTCAGACGCCAGCTTGGCAGCGCAGGCACTCTGTAGACTCATAACTCCCTGAAACCGAACTGGTTAGCAAGACTTTCAGGAGAAAACCACTCGGAAAGGGTGTACTTACGCCAGAGACAAAGCCATAAGCAAGAGACAACACTATGAGCCCCCCCGAAGAAGTTGCATGAGTCCAACAGAAGGCAACGATTCCGGATGTCAATGCCGCAGTGGCACACAAATTGAAGTGACCATAGCGGTCTGCCAGAATTCCTGGGACGACTCGCCCGAAGAACGATGCGGCGTTGAGACCGGCTAGGAGGTAGAACGCGGTTGCTGGGGCAGTGCCTTATGTGACCGCATAGGATGAAAGGTAGAAAAGGGGCGTCAAGAGGCCAAGATAGGCGCATGATAAGCCCAGACATAGCAGCAGGAAGGCCGGCTTCTTCAAGATGGAGAAATCTACCTTTTTCTCTCTTGCCGCCTTGTCTTCAGCTTCGTCAGGTGCCTCACTGGCCTTTGGACAAGATTGACTCGGCGGCTTGTTGGAGGTCGTACGTTGCGCTGGTGGGTTGCGAATCGTAAAGCAGGCGATTCCCAAGGGCAGCATCATGACAAATCCAGCAGCTCGCATGGTCCATCCGAAGCCAACCTCGCGCTTGTATAGGAGCTCCTGGAGCATGATGGGCCACACAATGCCGCCAATCGATGAGCCGCCGATGGCCAGGCCAAAGGCCATACCACGCTTGTGCGGAACCCGGCTCGACACGACGGCCAGCGTGGGGTTGAGTATCAGAGCCATGCTAAGGCCGAGCAGCACACCTTGACTCAGAAAGATCTGATAGTACTCGGTGCCGAGGGATGTCATGAAGATCGAAAAGAGAAGCCCGACACTTCCGACGAAAAGGGGTCCCTAGACAAGACGTATTTTAGCTCCTGTGTATTAAATCCTGTGGCCTAGATCTTAGGAGAACGTACGTTTGGTCCGTACTTGTCCGTGATGATGCCCACAGCTGGACCAAACAGCATGGCAAAGGACACGCCGACGGAACCGATCCACGATATGTCGGAGTCGGATCGCCCGAGGAGGGTCTTGTAGTGCTCCTGGAACACGCCGAATGCATTGCTGAAGCCGACTGTGGCGAATAAAGCCAGACTTGCTCCTGTCACCGCGAGCCAAGATCGTGTGCTACACAAAAATCCGTCAGTGGTGGTGGTGGTGGTGGTGCGGGCCACGGCTAGGTGCACTTGCCTGTTGTAGTGTTCGGGGCGGTCCATGTTCTTCAGATGGTGGCTTAGGCCAGGTGAGAGTCAAATCAACTGGTGGTGTACAGAGGCGAGAAGAGGTTTCTTGCTCCTTTGCTTCCGCTACCTATTGACGATATACCGACTGCACTTATAGGGGCTGACCTGGTGGGGAGAGGGCCACTGAGGGGCCGGTAGCTCCGTGGATTATCCGTGCACCGGATCATCCATGGATCGTCCTCGGATCATCTGGTCACATCCGGTAATGCCAGTTTTGACCATCAACAACATCTCGACATGAAGCGAAAAGCAGCGGAAGCATCTTCGGAGGCGCCGCGAGTCAGCGGGCGCCGCCAGCCTCAGACCTCGTGTGACTCTTGCCGGCGAAAGAAGCTCAAATGCGACCGAGGAGCGCCATGCCACAACTGCGCAACTCGGGGCCTGCCCTGTCAGGGACAGGCAGAACAATCCCCGGCACAAGGGGGGCCGTCGGGCGATTTCACAGAGTACGTCATGCTTGCGGAGTGTTTTCGGTGTCTTGAGGTTCCCTGACGTTGTCCAAAGGCCAGGTCACTCGATGCCGGAGTCTGGCGTACTCGAGCGGCTTCTCAGACTTGAGAATGCTGTCTTCGGGTCACAGTCGCACGCCTTTCCGCCGGATTCGACCACGGACAGAGCATCCGAAGCCATTTCAAGCTCCACGGATGATGAGTGTCTGGCTTCAATATCGACGCCAGTAGAAAACGAACGAAGGCAAGCTGCTCAACTCCTTGACCTCGGCTTTACGAGACCCGGACAACAATCCGGGCCGCCAGGCCAGGTTTTGGACTGCCAGGCTTCGTTGCTCCACGGGCAACCAGTATTCTCCATCCTCTCCGCCTCCGAGGCAGGCAGCGGCCCTCAAAAGTCGCCAGTACAGCTGATCCCCCTGGTGGCCATGAATGACGCCCTTTCCCTGCTGCAAGACTTCACAGACAATCCAGTTCATCTCTTGCCAGTCATCCACCAGCCCACGGTTCGCTCCACCATCGTTCAATTGTACGACGGGCTCGCGAGAGACAGTCCTCCACGCCACTACCTGGCTCACGCTGCCTTGGCTCTTGCCATTGCGGCCACTAGTGCCTTCTTCTACCACCCCGAGTCGAGCATCTTTGGCGCGTCTACAACCCCAGAGCAAGCCACACAGACTTCCATGACGTGGCTGAAGGCCGCCCTTGACTTGACTGACCTCTGCCAGCGCGATGGCTCAGTCTGTCTGGAGCACGTCCAAGCCAGGGTGATTCTGTCTCATCTCCTGTACAATATCGAGGGGTGCTCGTCTCGTTTCCGGTTCATGTATAGCAGCTGCGTTTCCCTCGGCCGCGATATGAGCCTGCACCTCATCGATAGCTCCCAGCAGGGTGAGAAAGACGATGAGACGACAAAGGAGATGAAACGGCGGCTATGGTGGTATATCGCTTCAACTGACTGGTGAGTCGTTTGCTTTTGATGCTGCATTTCGAAGTACTGAATGTTTCTGTGACAGGCTACTCGGGTTCATGGGCGGTCCTCTCGAAGGAACTTACTCGGTACATCCTCGCCACATGAATGTCCGGCCTGTTCGGAACATTAACGACTCCGATCTCAGTACCCGCGAGGCGTCTTTCGCTCATCCCGAAGATGTCCCGACAGATGTATCTTTCCTCATACAGCGCGCCCGTCTGTCGGAGGTGTGTCGACAGGCGCTTGATGCTCGGCCCGTTGGTGCCCCAGAGGAAGACGTCACAGATTGCAATCGAGTCCTTTCCCTGGATCACGCCTTCGAGAAAGCACTGGCAGAGCTTCCGCCGTTCTTCCGGCCAAGGGCCCCCATACCAAAAGGGGCCCCGAGGTGCCTGAGGCTGCAGAGGGACACAATCCTGCTGGCGGTGCACTCCCGGCGAGCCAGGATAAACCGTCCTTTCATCCTCAAGGACAATCCGAACGAAACGCAGCGGCTTTTTCGACGCAGCTGTCTCAGCTCGGCAAGAATGGCGGTGTCAATTGCCATCGATATGCTCACGGCCCCCGGGTTAAAGGCCACCTCACAGGACTCGTTTGCTTCGAGTTCCCTGGCACGGCGGATGACCACGACGATTGGGCACCTGTTCGGGGCGTGTGCCATCCTGGCTCTCAACGCTGCAAGAGTAGCGGGAGCGATTGACGAAGATGTGGACTTGAAAAATGCCTGCGGAGTCCTGACTGTTGTCGGGGAGGAGAGTCCCGTCGCGGCCTCCCTTGTCCAGACGCTCACGGCATTCTTGCGTCGACATCAAATCGGGGGCGTCGCCGGGTCTGCCACCCCTGAACCTACACCTGCGAGAACAACGGCAGCGAGCATCTCTGGGAACGCAGCGTTGGGGCCAAACGATTGGGAGACGACGGCAGGCGCTTGCGGCTTCGCCTTGGATCACGTCTGGAACGAGTTTATCGACTCTGCACCGAGCGCGGATTCCTGGGACGAGCTATTCGCGGGACTTGATGAATGCTTTGGGCCGAGTTGAAAGGATGGATGCGAACGAGGGAATGTATCGAGGCTCGGGGCATTTCCGTTGACATTTAGAGGCATCACCGCTCGAGACGATGACGCCCGATGCCCTTCGAGCTGCCGTGAAATATGATCGGATGACGTGCCGATCGAGTTCAAATTGGAGCAAGGGAGTGCGAATTTGTCGGCGATCGATGTGAGGCAGGGTTGGGGCTGAGACGCCCAAGGCTTGAAGAAGAGAAAATGACGTGACACCTGAGACCTCCAGCAGGCTCCTGTGGCGGGGCACATCGGTACATGACCGGTCGAGCTATGTTCTTGTTCGGAGACATTGCCCTTAAACGGGGATCTGAAATGGGTAAGAGGCCATATCAATTTCTTGGAGAGTGGTCGTCTTGATTTTCGAAGGCTCGATCTGAAGTCCACTGGTCGAGGCGGTCATGCTGGCGGCGACTGTACGCTGTCTGTGACCCTCCTGGCGGGGCAAGCCTTATGTGCCTCGGTCCTAATTTGGGCTCCTGCTATCCAACGTTCATCCCGTGTGTCGTACCTCCCCGGGTTCATGTTTCAATTCGTATGGGATGGAAGTTGCGACTGCGCACTCCAGGGCTGGTTGACTGACGGGACGGGAGGATGGAAGGGGAACTACTAGGAACCTACCTACCTTAGGTAGAATGCCTGCTCTGGTGACAATGTCCAGTCTTCCCGTCCGATCTCTGTGACTCCAGGCATCATCATTGGAAGATGTCTCCAACGCCCGGCCGGCCCCAACCTAGGGGCAGAGGCACCCCTGTCGCTCTGGCCTGTGCCTGTCAGCTCCCAAGCTTGAGGGGCGGCTCGGGAATTTTGTCGCATCGCTTCGAAAACCTGGCACCGCCAGCAAAGACAAAGACCACCTCCAGACCTGCACATACATCGACAACATCAACCCTGACCAATGCGCCTCGGGGATCCTGCTGGCACGCCGACTTCTACCGAATACGACGCCTCCCGCTGACAGATCCACGCCACCCGACCTCGACGACGCGATCCCCATCCCACCTCATCGCGCGACATCTCCGTCGGCGGCGACACGAAGCGAGAGCCCCGCGCTCATCTGCTTGTCGAGGAAATGGTCACATTTCGCAACATCACCCTCCTCAGCAGAGGTTGAACCTGGGAGTGGCAGTCTAGCGACGGACGAGTCGCCGCTCACACCCGCATCGACCGAAAACAGATCCTCCTGCGCGAGTCAACGCTCGCCCCAGCCAGCCCACCATGCTATCGCACCTCCGTTTCCATCGACGCGGACCCTCTAACCCCTCCTCTCCCAATCCTGATCAACCGACTTCGCCCTGGGACCATTCGCCCTCACAGCCTCAGCCTCCTTTCGCCCAAGATGTCGCCTCCAACCCGGACAGCCGACCCCAGTCCGCCAACTCCTCCCTCCAACCCCCGACACTCCCCCCAATAACTCGCGTCACGTCCGCAGACTCCCAGCCGACCTTTGATCTCCCAGGCTTCGATGTCCCGATGAGCCAGGAGAGCCAACCTCCCCGCCAGCAGGCGCGCTCGCCGTATACGGAGGGCTCGGGCTTCATGGGCGGCGTGGCGCTGCAGAAATATCGGCGCGAGCAGCAATTGCTCCAGGAAAAGCAGCAGCAGCAGCAGCAGCAGACTGGAGGCACCCCGACGAGTTTGCAGCCGGCGCCCACAGAGTCGCAATTCACACGACCGAGCCCCGAGCTTCTGTCGGCCCAGTCACGCCCAGCCCTGTCCCCCGTGGGGATGACAACAACGAGACCTTCGCCAAGCTTCACATCGCCGACAGACCTCTCCAATGCGAGCCTTCCGCCGCAGCAACCCCCCAAGACCGGGCGCCGCCCGCCGGGCACCAGGCTTATGACCGAGCCGGCTCCGGTCGTAGTACATCCGATCGAGCCGCCAAAAGGAAGAAAGGGTCTTCCGTTCCTCAAAAACCCCATGTCGACGCTCTTGATGCGCCGCAAGACGAGCCAGAACGCCCCCGATATTGCCCCGCTGCCGCTGCAGAACCCAGAGGAGCCGTCATATGACCCCCGAATTAGAGGCACCCGGGTCCACGACTTTAGTGCCCCTCGCAAGAGGAAGCCAGTTCCCTCGCCGCTCCCAGAACAGGACGAAGGCCGCGCTGATCTGGCCAAGACGACGTCAAGAGACACGCTCGACCCCGGCCATCGGAGCAGGAGCAATGCCTCGGATTCGGGACAGTCGGGCTCCTTTGGGACCGCGTCACAGCTGCTTCCCCGGAAGGCTAGTGGACAATCCATCCTCGACAGGAAGCCCCTCCCCGGTCAACCGCCAAGCGTGCCGCCCAAGGACGAGGCTGCTGAAGATGTCCAGACTCTGGGGTCTGAGGGCTCCAAAACCACCGGCATCTCGTTAGAAGACACTCCCAGGGGCACGATGTCAGCGACGCTGTCGACAAAGACGTATCGCTCTGGGAAGATGTCTCTGTCTGGCAGCATCGCCAGCAGAGATGTGCTGTCATCTGTTCCTCGTCACATGAAGAGCACCTCATCTCGGTTTAGTTTCGACATGGTTGGCGCCGCCAAGCAGGAGAAGCTCTTGGAAGAGAGGCACCGACAGCGCGAAATGGAACGGAAAACATCGAGCCCGGAGCCCGACCCGAACCGTGACTCCCGCTTCGACGACTTCGACGACGATGGGTTCGACTACGATGCCATGATGGAGGACGACGGTTTTGAGGAGCGCATCCCTGGCGTCAACGCAGACTACGACGAGGAGGAATCGATTCCAGGCGCGGGATATGATGACGACTACGAAGAGGAGATCCCCATGAACAGTATGGATTACGACGAAGACATCATCGAGGATTCGCCGGCTTCCGTCAAAGGCTTGAGGCTTTCCAGGGGAGCCGAATCCACGAAGGACCCGGATGACGACCAGAACAACTTTGCCGGCTTCGTCTTCCAGCGATCCAACCCCGTTTCCGAGCTCACGACACCTCGCAGCGCCGGTCTGCTGGTCACGCCGAGAGACGCGGACGGCAAGGTCATCGGGTTCGCCACGTCCGGAGACACCCCTGAAATCCCGGCCGTCGGCCCTCAGCTGTCAGTGCCTGACCCCGCGCTTCAAACCCACGATGAGGTAGCCGGCCTCGGCATCCAAGGAATGGATGTGAACAGCAGCCCGCCACCGACGAGCCAGCCTGCGCGCCAAGATGCTGCTCCGCAGCTCCCTCCCCTGAAACCAGACGACGAGCTGTACTTCGACGGCGGTCTACTCGACGAGAACGAATTCGCAGGACAGGGTGACGGGTCTACCTTTGACGAGTCCCTCTTCGATCTTGACGACACCGACCGGTATGGCAGACCAATCCCAGGCGCGTTCGCGGCAGCCCAGGCTGCGAGGGCAGCGGCGCAGGAGGAAAGCAAGCGAGCTTCAGATACCACCTCTCGGTTGTCCGGGCATTCAGAAGTGTCACAGTCGACAGCGCATACCTCCTTCAGCGGAGGCCCGCAGCTGTTCCCGTCGGCTATCGGGACAAAGCGCGAGAGCGAGGTTTTATCAGACAGCCAAAACGTGCCGACCACCCCGGAACTCGACACAATGGCCGCGTACCAGGCCGCCCTCGCTGCCGCGGCTCACCGAGCAGCGGCCGACGGCAAGTTCAGGCGAAACTCGTCCCCTCCTCCGAGCGAGCTCATTTCACCCCCGGCCGCAGGGGGTTCCGACGACGGCCTAGCTGGGTACGAGGACGATGACAGTTTTGGCTACGCGGACATGAACGACTACGACCTCGATGACGACGCAATCATTGCCGAGGCAAATGCTGATGCACTCGCGAGCGATTCGGACGGGTGGTACGGCACCGAGTTCGGCTTCTACTCCAGCCCCGCGCCGCAGCGCCACAGCAGAGACAACTCGAACGGCTCAGACAAGACATTCGAATACTCCAACGGGGGCTTCTTCGGCCCGTCGGGTGTCTCCCGTACCAAGTCTGGCCGGGTGGTCTCGCGGGAGCCGAACCTGACGCCTATCACCGAGCGATCGGAGTACTCTAATAGGAACTCGATCATGAGCCTTGC
This sequence comes from Furcasterigmium furcatum, assembly GCA_001599815.1. NCBI lineage: Eukaryota > Fungi > Ascomycota > Sordariomycetes > Glomerellales > Plectosphaerellaceae > Furcasterigmium > Furcasterigmium furcatum. Next base: position 54,017 of record BCIA01000001.1, read on the forward strand.
CGTGCCGCCGATTGGGTCCGGCGCATCCAGCCTCGCAAGCCCCGGCCTCGCGCAGCTGGCCATGATGTCCGACGACGATAACATGAGCTTGTCGGCCCTGATGCGCCTGCGGTCCCGGGCCTGGGGCGGGTCGCAGATCAGCCTGTCTTCCAGCCGCGAGGGTTCCCCGCGGTCAGAGCGAGGCGACGGCGCGAGCTCCCCTTGGGGCGAGAGGCCCAATCTCCTGGGACCTCACGGGCACGCTCGCAAGAGCTCGGCGTTCTCAGTGCGTAGCCGGGAGTTTGACTCGTCCGAGGCCGGCAGCGCCGCTGGCTCCCCGACCCTGACTATGTCAATACCGGCTCTCACCTCGCCTCCACCGCCGGTCCCTCCCCTGAACCCCGTCAGCCCCCTGACCGTCTCGGCCTCGGGTCTCTATCCTGCGTCAACGGTCGAGGCCGATGCGCAGTCAAGCATAGGCTGGGTCAGGAGCCCAGATACGATGGCGCATCCAAATCTAGTCACGAGCCCAGCATCCTCCAGACGACCGGGGGGGCACAAACACAAGAGCTCTGCCGACAGCATCTCGTACATACAGGAGGAAGACAGCGGCGAGACGCGCTGGGTCATGGAGAGGCGGTACACGGCCGACACAGGCGAGATCGAGGTGGAGCGGGAGATCCTGCAGCAGGGGCGGATCTGAAAAACAGATGGGGTGAATGGAGAGACTAATAATGATGGCTTGGATGCGCCGCGATTGAACAAGGAGTTTTGGATACCGGAGAGCGCATGTCTAGACCGCGGCCCAAGCTGCATGACGGAGTTGGACAGCCACAAAAAGCGATATATATCCACGAGGACCGCTCGCGTGCGGCACGTATTAATGACGAACGACGTTGGTATTTCTATCCCCTTTACTTCTTCCTCTTGAGCCTCATCTTGAGAATTTCGACGAACCGTTTCGCCTGGAACGTACGGATGTCGTCCCAGCCCTTGTAGTACTCCTGCAGCCCCGCGCCCTTCTCGGCGACCCGAAGCGCGCCTTTCAAGTCGCCCATCTCGCCGTGCACCCGCGAGATGATGCCGTACAGGTCGCCGCGCTGGGCGTCGAGACCCTCCTCGTCGAGCAGCTCCTCGAGCTCGTCGCTGAGGTCCTTCACGAGCTGCAGGGTGCGCACCTGGGGCATGGAGAGCTCCTCGAGGATGCGGTCGATCTGGCGGCGGTGCGAGTCGGACCTGTGCTGGGCGGTCTGGTCCTCGCACAGTGGGCACTTGCATTGGAAACCCCAGGTGCCCATGATGAGGTCGGCGCGGTCGTCGGCGAGGATGTTGAGGGGGGCATCTGGTGGTTGTCAGCGCGTCACTTGCAGAAAAGGAAGCATACGTACAGCTCAGCGTAATCTCCTCGCCCGGCTTGATATCCTGGTAGGCGATGACCTCCATCTGTAGGCGCGAGTTGGACCAGCGGGTGACGGCGCTGCGCATGTCAGTACGGGTGACGGCTGATGAAGGCCGTCGACTCACTTTGGCTTGCAGGCATGGTTAATTCTCTGCGAGACGTCAGCTTCTGGGTTGTACTGTCAGGCCTCGTCACTCACAGCCACCTCCTTGAACACGCCGTGGTGCTCCGCCCCGTTGAACCGCACGCGGAACGCGTTCGTCCTGAACACGTCGTCCAGGCGCTGGCCGCCCATGTTCCTCGCAAGGTCGAGTATCTTCATCTGCTCCTCCTTGGGCAGCTTGACGAACGCCCTCTCAGCGATGATGGTCGCCTCATCCTTGTCGAGCGACTCCGGCCGGTCAACGAGTTTCAGCATGGCGGCCGAATCGCGCATGAAGATGGTCCCCTTCGGGATGGTGGTGTTGGCCACGACGCCGAGGCCCTTGTCATCCAGGTAGACGATCTTGTACGGGGGGAACTCCGGGAGAGGCACTGGCGGTGGCATGCGCGACCACTGCGGGCTCCTGTCGTCGAGGATGTGGCCGAGGTCCGCGGCGATGTGCGCCATGGTCATGACGATCAGGCCCTGGTTACCGCGGAGGTCGTCCCGCGTGAAGGCGCAGAACTGATGTCTCAATTTCTGGTTACGCGTCGAGGGGGCGCACTCCCAGGCGTGCGTCCACGGGTAGTACGAGGAGACCGTGTTGACGTCGAGGAGGTCCGCTGCAGCCCTGCAGCTGGTGTCGCGCTCGCTCGGCCGCAGCGGCCCCGCGGGGTTGTGTGTGCATATCCGGGGAACAAGGCTGGAGGCCGTGGTGTTGGCTGCCGCGTCTATCGTGGCGGCCGCCAGCAGGGTGGCGAAGAGAGCTTTCAGAGCCAATGTCGGTGCCATCTTGAGCGGTGCCGTGCGATTGAGGGGGGCTTGCCGGCCATTGCGACTGGAGCTACCCACAGCTCTTTTAAAGCCCACGAGACCGGACTTGACACGGTATGCTGGAAGACGCGCATGATCAGATTTCGGGGATCGGTTTCAATTAGCCGGATGGAGATCCGTCATCCTGATGCCCGATTGAGCGAGTTGTGGTGGTGCAGGTCCAGGTACGGAGGCTCAAATACCGAGTTTGCCAAGTTTGGCGGCTTGGCTGACTCCGGCGTCCGATGTATATCTGGCACTTCCCCGTGCGGGACCAGTTGGAGAATTCTCGGCGTCGAAAACGACAGGTTTGGTGATTGGGGTTTCTGATTCAACATGTCGCGTCCTTGACCAGAGCCCAGCACTTGCGCATCCCGGTGCCCATCGATTCGTCGTCAACATCGCTCATGGCCGCCCAGCGCCGCGCGGCGGATGGTTTGGGGAGCGAGCAAACATCGTCCAACACGAAGAGATGGACATGCATTGTGAGCTTGAGGTGAGAGAAGAGCCACGGGACGCTGCCGAGCTCGCCGACGTGCCTTGCCTTCGCTCTGAGGGAGGAGACGAGGTCCGTGACGTGGGCTTTGGCAAGCTTCCCGCGAGTCGCAGGCTTCGCATCCGCCGCCTCGGACAAGATCAGGCTTGGGAACTCCCACAGGCCTGCCAGGAGGCCCTTTTCTGGGCGCCGGTGGATGAGCAAGAAGTCCCCGTGCTTAATCGCGCAGACGATGGTTTCTTCCTCTCGAACGGCTTTTTTGACGACCTTGAGGGGGAATCTCTTGGCGTAATTGGCGATGACTTCCACGTCTTCAGCTGAGGGTCCATCCGGAGGTGCGTCTGTTTGTCTTATGAATCGAAAGGCAGCCAAGGTAGCTTGCTTGCTGCGTGCAACTTTCTTGGGTTGGTCATCGGCAGTTGTCGGCTCGCCTGCCTCCTCAAGGGGGTGGCAGAGGGCGCAACTATCCTCAATGTCATCAAGTCTCGCCTTGGACTTTGTGGTGGCCATGACGTTGCCCTCGGCATACGCACGACAGGTGGTTGTGATCGGACATTGGGCGCAGTTCGGCTTCGGTGTGCAGACGGTGCTTCCCAGTTCCATCAAGGCTTGGCCCCATCTGCCCGGCCTGTCGCTCACGGGAGGCACCGCGTCCGTCACCGGACCGTCTTCCAGCGCATCCTCTGCCACGGCCTTGACGAGAGCATCGGCGGCCGCCCACAAGAGGTCGATGACGGGCTTCTCTGATTTGACGTTGCCCAGAACCCCGAGCTGCCGGCTGAGGACTCGCAAAACATTTCCATCGACCATCGGTGCCGCCTGTCCAAAGACAATGGCCGAGATGGCGCCCGCTGTGTAGCGACCAACTCCGGGAACCTTCTTCTCCAGCTCTGCGACATTCGAAGGTAGCAGTCCATTCATTACAGGATCTGCGACGACGAGCTTGGCCGCCTCATGAATCCGGGTGGCGCGGCTGTAGTACCCCAGTCCGCGCCAGGCCGACAACACGTCGTCGGGTGACGCGCCAGCGAGGTCCTGAATGTCGGGCCACTTGGACATCCAGCGGTTCCAGTAGTCGATAACTACTGCGACACGGGTCTGTTGCAACATGATCTCGCTGATCCAGACCTCGTAGGCGCGGCGCTCGAGGGCCTGGCGGAGCGCCGATGGATCGGTCTTAGCCGGGTCGATCCAGGCCTTGCGCCAGGGCATTCTCCGGGTCTCGCTGACCGAGTCGAACCACTTCAAGAGGGCATACCGCGAGGTTTTGGACGCAGACCCTGACAGCAGTAGGGGACGGTGGTATGTAATCGCGTGCGGTCGATGGGGTGGGTGTGCAGGTTCTGCGGATGCAGGAATGGAGGTGCTGAAGAATGATGCGTCGAGAGGTGATCCGGCCTTCTTCTTGGGGCCGTCCCTCCGCTGACGCTTGGCGGGAGGTTCTACCGGTAGACTCTCATCCTCGTCGTCAGGCTCATGCTCGCTGGCGGACGCGTCTCTCGATGCCCTTGATCTTCGCGACCTGGGAGTTGTCTTGGTCGTCGGCTCCGGGTCGTCACTCAATTGGGCTGCGAACTTCCCTCTCGCAGCTATGGATGATTGTCGCCTCATGGTGATGACGCGCAAAAGGCTGCAAGTCTGATGGTGATGCCCGATTTCAAGCTGGTGATGCGTCAGTGTATGGGCGGGCCGTCACGCGTTTGAGCCCGCCGCGCGTGCACGGGCCTCCACCAGTAGCTGCCCGTACCTAGTCCGGGGTAGGCCCAGGCAGGTTGCCCCTGCCTTGCGCACAGTGGAGGGGCCACTAAACCACAGCGGGAGGTCGGGCAGGATCTTTTCGGCGCACGCATGCCTCGATTTGCTATCCACGGATCTCATCTAGACGACATCACTCCTTCCAGCCGTCGCCGACACATGTCATCCAGTTGACGGCCACCAGCTTCAGACCGTGCTTCTCGGCGAACTCGGCGGGCTTCCACGATCGCCTTTGCACAAACTCCTCCCCGCCGACGTCCTCCTTTTTGAGATCGAGGTGCTCGGGCTCGCGGTAGAGCAGGAAAAGATAGCGATGGGGCCCAGATCTATCGACCGTCAGTCAGCATGCATCGCTCGAATCAATCCACGCTGGAAGCACTCACTCGTCCTTGGGGCCGGGTCCCAGGTACTCCGTCAGCGCCGGCTTCGTCTGCGCAACCACCGTGCTGCCCTCGCTCAGTGGCTGGAGCCCCGGCAGCACCCAATGTCTCCAGAAGGCGAACTGAGGGTTGTCGGGCGTCGGCGCATCGGGGTCTGTCAGGATGAGCAGGTACGAAGCGCTCGTGGATGCGTCCGCCTGCGACGCAGTTAGCCGGCCGTCGCCGGATTCCATATCCTCCTCCAACGCACCTCCGCCTGGAAAGCAACATCAGGCTTCACCTGGCACTCGCCCTTCCTGAACCAATTGCCCAGCTCCAGAGCCTTGCCCGAGAAGGCCACGCCGAGCTGCGTCGTTGGTTGGAAATCCTCCGGGATGATGCTCACGGCCGAACCGGGCGACAGGTTGGCCTTGGCCAGCGTGGCCTTAAGCGATTCTGCGTGGCTTGCGAGAGACATTGCGAACGGCGACAGCGATCAATGGTCTTTGTTTTCCAGGGAAAACGCAGCCGTCCATGGGGAATCCCCGCGGTTCATATAAGCTTCTTTTGAAGCTCCCCGCCACTGCCCCGCGCAGCGACGTCAACCCCAACCAAACCCGGAGCGCCCAGGCGTCGCCGTCGACCTGACTGGTGGAAAATCGCGACTGGTCGCCGCAGTCAAGCCCCTAAACACCATTGCCAAGCTCGCAAACAGCGAAAACGTGCTGTTGATCATGCACGCGCGGATAAACAACCTTTGATTCCGCCCACGTCCGCCCATTGCACTGCCACGCCGACTGCACCTCGGGCCACGAGCACCGGGCGCCGGCTCCAGCTGTATTCGCGACATGCTCCGGCAGGGCAGGTGGAATAAGCTTTCGACGCCTGGGGCTCCGCGGGGCTGCCACGATGGGCTTCGCGCTTCATCAATGCCTTGATTCCAGAGTCGACATGAGCCAAACGCTTCGTGCACAACCTCCAAGTCCTTTGGTAGCCGCGTGAAGCATCGGCTCAGCTCCGACATACGCCGTACGATGCAGCGCAGCCCGCAGAACAGCCGTAGCCGAAGCAACGTCAATCTTCTTGGGTATGATGCCAACACCCACACGCGAAGTCATTCGTGGGCGAGCTGTGCGGGCGAGGCGTGCATCATATAGACGCGACGTTCGCCTGCCCGCCCGTCAAGAAAGAGACCCACCAAACCAGTCTCGTATCGGCCTCGCCAGCAGCATCGCGACCGAATCCTGCCATCATCGACTTCTCCGACCAACCCAGCCAACCCCCACTGCGAGAATCGCCCCCACGCCCACGACACTGGAGCCTCTCGATGATAAAGCGAACGAACGCTGTGGGGCAGCATGGTGGAGAATAGGCCCCATCAGGATGTCTCCCACTTGGGATGCTATCAAACATCGACGACGCCTCCCACCCGACTTCGTTTTCCCGCCATGAAGAAGCATGAGAAGGCTCGGCCTCGGGGCTGGTGTTCTCTGCTTGCTGCGACACAGCGAATACGCCACCTCGCCGCTGTCAGCGCCCCCCTTTCATGTCCCAGCTCCATGTGGCCTCCACCTGCGGCCTTTCCTGCAAAGCACCGTTGAGATGACCAGCACACTCCGGCCAGCCCATCGTCAGCTTGCTGCGCCTTCGCCGGCTGGTTTCAACACGACCCTCTCCCTCGTTCATCTCCGAGGTCAAAGGTGGAAGGATCCGGAGTTACGAGGTCCAACCGGCAATACGAAGGTGCATCGGAGGACCGATGTGGTCCACGGCGGCCAGACTCTACCAACGGGTTGCAGCAGCAGTATATCGCGAGAATAAGTGCGCTGCAAAGAGGGTCCGCGTCTCGGTGACCAGCGGCCTGGAGCACGATGCGGCTCGCTGAATGGACGGAAGTTCGCCGAACGGGGCAATCCCGCGAGTCAACCGCACTCGGTGAAATGCCGAGACTTGAGGCTCTTCCAGCAAACAGGAGGCGTCTTCCAGTCTACGGAGCCGACTTAACCGGTCGAGACTGATAAAATCCACGACGTTAGGTAACATTGAGCCATGCTACGACGGGCCGCCTCCGCGGAACCAACGCACCAGGCCTGTTTCAGACAAGCCGAGGGCAAGGAAGATCTCCAAAACGCGGACTAGAAGTCCGTTGGAGGGCACATTCGGCCAGGTGCCGGTGCCAAAAGCGGGCCAGCGAGTGCCGTTCCATCCGAGAAAATCGGGCCTTGGCGGGGATCCTCCCCGGCTTGGCATAGCTCCGGACCTGATACCGGGGATCAACACCAAAAACCTGTGCTTATTACTTCTCCGACTCGCGCTTGTTTAAGCATGATATCTAACGCGGAGTCGAACGTGGGCCTTCGAGGCACTCCGCGGGGATCCTCTAGCCAATACGGTCGCGCCCGAAAACAATCCGGGTCAGATCCCCAAACTTTCTCACGCCACCAGCAGGAGGAGGCTTGCGGTGCCTGGCTACCATGGAGCGAGGGGTGCGGCGAAGTCCCCGTCACGGACCCCCAAACTATCGTGAGGTTGTCTCCACGGGGTCGCCGCAGTCCCCCGCGCTTGGTTCAAGCAGGCGGGGTTCCCTTCGATCGTCGGTCCTTAAAGAGGGCCGCCCCCAGCGGGAGATATTGCTTCTGAATCATTCACATCTCAGTTTCTCCTTCTTTCACTTATTCTCGCCCAATTGTCTTCAAGATGGCCGGAGGCGTTAAGAAACCCGTCAACATCTTCCGCTTGGGCGACCTCGGTGAGCCCGAGGGCGTCTTCAACTGGCGTCTGTGGTTCGCCGTCGTCTCCTTTGGCCTGCTCGGCGCTGCCCGTGGCGTTGACGAGGGCCTCATCTCAGGTGCTTTCAAGTCGAAGGACTTCCAGAACTACATCAACTACGAGCAGTACAGCACGGTCGAGCAGACCAACATCAAGGCCAATGTCTCCGCGATGGTGCAGATCGGCTCCGTTGGAGGAGCGCTCTTGTGAGTACTGGCCAAGGAGCTTTCGGACACTCAGCTGACATGTGCGCCAGTGCCTTCCTCATTTGTGACAGAATCGGCCGCATCTGGGCCACCCGACAGCTCTGCCTCGTCTGGATCGTCGGCATCGTCATCTTCATGGCCAACAATGGCAGCCTTGGCGCCGTCTACGCGGGCCGCTTCATCGCCGGCCTCGGCGTCGGCCAGACTCCTGTTGTCGGCCCTGTCTACCTCGCCGAGATCGCGCCCGCCTCCATCCGTGGTCTCTGCACCTGCGTCTTCACCGGCTTTGTCTACCTCGGCATCGTCTTGGCGTACTTTGCCAACTACGGCACTCAGGTCAATCTCGGCGACGAGACCCACGCGAGGTGGCTGCTCCCAACCTCTCTTCACCTGATGTTCGCTGGCCTCATCTTCTGCCTCACCTTCCTGCAGTACGAGTCGCCCCGCTTCCTCATCAAGAAGGGTAACGTCGAAAAGGCGACCCAGGTCATGGCCCGCCTCCGCAGCCTCCCTGAGGACCATGACTACGTCGTCCGCGAGATATCGGCCATCCAGATGGCCCACGAGCACGAACTCGAGGCCGTCAAGGGCACGAGCTTCTTCGGCACGGTCAAGGAACTCTTCACCATCCCGAGCAACCTGTACCGCCTATACCTTACCAGCATGGTCCAGTTCCTGTCACAGTGGTCCGGCGCCGGTTCCATCACGCTCTACGCGCCCGACCTGTTCAGCCTTCTCGGCGTCACTGGCCAGAACGAGTCGCTGCTCGTGACGGCAGTCTTCGGTATCGTCAAGCTCTGCGCAGCCCTCATCTGTGCTCTATTCCTCGTCGACGTCATCGGCCGCAAGCGCGCCCTCCTCACCGGCATCACGCTGCAGACGATCGCCATGATATATGTCGCCTCATTCCTGACTGCCATCCCCCAGCTTGGCGTCGACGAGGACTTTGTGCTGCCCGCCGCCGACCTCGGGGCCAGCCGCGGCGCCATCGCGATGATCTATGTGTCGGGCTTTGGCTGGGCGCTGGGTTGGAATTCCAGTGAGTAACGAACCTACCTGCTGAACAGGTGCAGAATCTGACTTTCGCAGTGCAATACCTCCTCACGGCCGAACTGTTCCCCCTACGCGTCCGTGCCCTCGCCACCTCCTGGGCCATGACGCTGCACTTTGCCAACCAATACGGAAACAGCCGCGCCGTGCCCAACATGCTGCTCCCGACGGCGCAGGGCGGTATCAGCCCAAAGGGCACCTTCTGGTCGTTCGCCGCCATCACGCTGATCGGCGGCATCTGGGTGTTCTTCTTCGTCCCCGAGACTTCGGGTCGCTCGCTTGAGAGTATGGACAGGCTGTTCGACCTCCCCTGGTACAGGATTGGCCTCTACGGCAACAAGGATGCAGAGGAGCAGGACGCGGTGTACAACGAGAAGGAGGAGGCTGCCGCCGGCGCTCAGGGGCAGTCGCACCACGCGGAGAAGGCCCAGAAGCCCGAGGTGTAAAGACTAGGTATCCATATTACAATACATACCGTCACCTCACACTGATAAGCCTGCAGACAGGGCGAAGGCCCTGTTCTATTTTCACCGCCCTCAATAGGCAGGGCTGCCCGCGTGGCGGTCCGTGTGAGCTGCTTGGACTAGATTTGGCGAAGGCATCTGAGATGCGACCACCCGGAAGACCCTGGCCATTCCCCAGATGCGCGAAGCTGAAGGGGGGGTACCCCCATTCTCTGGCCGAGTCGCAATGCCACCATGACAGATCTTCCTCCGCTGCGACGTAGCGTTGATAGCCGTCTCGCACCCCGGCATCGGCCGGTTCAGCTCGTGACGACGTGCTGCCCGTTGTACATACCTCGTCGTCTCTGAGGAGCTGGCCTCACGTGGCAGCCTGAACACACGATCCGTGTAAACGTCACTGATCGATCTGATACAGACCATGTTGCTTGTCCCCCGTTTGCACAGGCACACAAGCCCTCATGGGAGGCCGGGATGTCATGCACGGGGAGAGGAAACGTACAGGTACTTGCTGCATGGAAGGCTGTTTGCTTGGCAGCTCGGCTTGGAGGTAAGGGATCTGCCACACCCCGGCTCACCCTTCACCTTTGTGTCCCGGTCCAAGTCCCCCTCCTGTTTTGCTCTCCCGCGCCGCAGGTCTATATCTGCACTTGTCCTCCTTCTTTCCCCCCCCATCATCCAGGACTGCTTCTGTCACACTTTTCTGAAACCCTTCTGCACCCGTCGGAGTCATCCATGACTGCCTATCGAATTTATGAAGCTGAAGCGGAGGGCATGATGCCGCATGCCTTTTCGTATCATGCCTCCCCGGAACCCAAGCACGCGCAGGCGTTCTCCGGAGAACTGCAATATCATGACAACTTCCCCGTCGACTACCCTTCCCAGTCGCCCTACATGCTCTCGCAATCGGACATGTCGCCTCGTGGGTTGAAGCAGGACTACTACTCACCCTGCATCACGCCTCAGCACGACTTGCACGTCCAGCTCCACCTGGGCCAAACCCAGGCCGACCTGGGCTTCCAGCAGACCTCCCAGGTCCCAGACTCCTTCGCCGAAGCCAGCCTGTCACCTGCCGAGCTGTTTCTTCAGGACACTGACGATGAAGGCATGAGCCCCACGCCGGAGCCCCTGACACCGGACGGCGGAGACATCATGGACGACGCCAAGGGCGATGGGCCGCCATATTCGAAGCTCATCTACAAGGCGCTCATGGACTGTCCCGACCACACCTTGTCCCTGCAGGAGATCTACCAGTGGTTCCGCGATAACACAACCAAGTGCGCCAACAAGGGTTGGCAGAACAGCATCCGCCACAACCTCAGCATGAACAAGGTAAGTTGCCTCCGCCGTTCCGGGGCCTCGTCAACTAACCCCAGAAGGCGTTCGTCAAGCCCCAGGCGCCGAAGGTCGAGACCGACTGCACGCCGGACAACCCGCCCAAGGCCAGCCGCAAGAAGTCGCCTCTCTGGATGCTCGAGCCGTGGGCCATCCAAGAGGGTGTTTACAGCACGACACGGTACCGCGACCATGAAGGCAAGCGTCGCCGCAAGAACACGACGCACAACAGTAACCAGTCCATCTACCCTCACCCCGAGCACCCCAACCAGACGATCCCCGGCCGTGCCAGGTCCGGACGCAAGGGTGGCGTGGCCGCGAGCAAGAGCAGACAGGCCACGCGCAACCGCGCGGGAGACGCACACCCGGGCTTCGCCCCGCCCCAGAGCCCCTTCGCGCACTTCGAGCCCTTTGACGGCCACCTCCAGCTTCAGTACATGGCCCAGCCGCCATACCAGGCTCAGGGATACACCGACCGCGGCTTGGCGGACGCGGCCATGGTGCCCGCCGCCCCGGCGTACGCGGGCAACTACCCCAGCCACTACACGCTCGGCGACGTGCAGGGCATGTGGGAGGGCGACAACCACCTCTTCGAGGGCGGGGGCATGATCTACGGCTGGCCCCAGGGCGGCTACGGCGGCTCTCCCATGTGAGGAGTTGGCCGAGGAGGCGTCGGTGCGATGGATGGACACGGGCTGCCAGGCCGGGCAGGGCAGGGCAGGGCATCAGCACATCACGGCGGGCGAAGGAAGGGGACGAACTGTGACGAGACTTGCATACGACGGACATATGGGGGGACGGCTGATCCTGTAATCTACGCTAGGCGACGAAAGAATGAACATCGGTATTGTCTCACGGCCCAATCTCGCAAGGTGAGCCATTTTCCCTGGCGAATGCCGTCAATTTCCAGCTCGCCGGGTCGCCGCTCGTCCAGGCATCGTCCGGAGGCTGGACGAGCCGTCGTCCACCCGCCGAGTTCCCCGGCCATCCCCTCGCGTACGCGGCGCGCGCGATTGGGTACCGGTGCGGCGGTCCGCGCTTTGCCGCTCGCGGATGTGTTGGCGTGTGGTCGAGGCCGGTCGTGCGGAAGGGATGTGACTGATCAGCCAGCTAGCGGGAGGCTGGGCGGTGACTGCTGCAGATGTCTGGGCTCGGATTGGAGAGCTGGACCCGACAGACTGGTTGAGGAGAAAATGGCGATGTGAGCTGGCGTGGGCGAGACAGAAATGGCGAGTGCCGTGGGCTCGTGGTGGTGGTGATAGTCTTGGGCCTCGGCAGCGGTGTGGATGGACGCGCGCGCCGGGCGTTGTCGTTTCTTCTCTCTTGTCAGTCGAGTGTCCGTCGATTCCGTGTGAATCGAATCTCATCGGCATGCGGTGCGCTCCGATCGATGTCGAATCGCGAGATGGACCAGGCGAGCGAGGAGGTTCAGCCCGCCACCGGGAGATGTGATGAGAGGGGCCACTGTAATTACAGGGACCGAACCGGGGAAGCTCGGAAGATTTTAGTGGCACCGTGGCCCCCACACGCCGGGGCCCGCACTGTCCGGTCCGCCAACGGTCACTGGGGCCAGGGCCGCCCGTTATCTGGCACTGCTTGTGGTGCAGTGACATCTTGACGTATGCAGGGCGCATGAGAGACAACTTCCGGAAGGCTTCCAGCATGCAGCCTCGTCACATCCCTCATCTCGCAGGGGGGGTGACAAGGTGAATAGGAGAGGGCCGTCAGATGACGACCGCGCCGAGCCAGGGAGACAACATCCGACAACCAACGAGCCACAGATCTGTCAGGTATCACCTCTCGCCCCCCGGGCCACGCCCACGTCGCCTCGAGATGCTTTTGGTCTCCCGAGAACCGGGTAGACAATGAGAAGAGTGTGCCTCCAGCTGCTTCTCCCTCTGGCTATTCCCGGCATATGCGCGGTGCGCTGGCAAATCACGCCTCTTTCAGTCGAACTGCTCGCCATTTCTCTTTCGACGACCTGACCGCCTCTTCCAGGAATACCAGAGCCAAAACAACCATGTGTGTCCGGAACGGTCCGCCCATTCTGACCTGCAACGTGTGCCGGCCTGCGCCGCTGAAACGTTCCATCTCTATGACCAGCGTCAGCTCAACCAGGGCAGCGCGCCGTGCAACCGGCGGACGACCTCCACGTGCCTCCGCCGTTGCTGTGTCGCGGACGTGTAACTCGTCGTGTGAGGAGGCGTCGCCCGTCATACCGGGGAGCCTCGGCCGCTGAACCGGCACGCTCGACCTGACGGTGCTGCCGTGCGACGTGGCCGCGCGAACCTCTGCGGTCTCGGCTCCTGATGGGTGCATCGCACCGCGTCGGACAGTATTCGGGTGATACACGTCTCAGGCGGCGCCGCCACAGCAACGTCGAGGGTATCAAGTGTATTTTCAGCTATGGCACCACCTAGAACTTTCGCTTCTTCCGCGCCGGGCCTGCCGCCGCTTTTCTCTCCAGCTCCTTCTGCAGTTCCTCTCGCTTGCGGTTCGCTCGTTCCTCCGACGTCTCCCGTGCCGGCGGCTCCGCGGCCTTCGCCTCGCGGCGTCCTCGACTGTCATCCTCCTCGCTCGCCTCCGGTGCCTTGGCCGCCGGCTTCCTGCCTATTTGACCGATCTTGCGCGCCGCGGGCTTGTTCTCCGGATCGGGGGTCTTTGATTCTCGAGGTTCCGTCTTGGCTGCGCCCCCGATGCGACCCGGCTTGCCTTTCTTGGGGGTCTGTTGTTTCGGCAGAGGAGGCGGCGGAGATGGGGCTTTTGTCTGCTCCTCGTCTGAGCCGGACTCAGTTTCTGAGCCGGCTGTGGCTGGAGGGGGCGTCGGGGCGCGCTTCTTCTTGCCGATGGCGCCAAGCCGCTGTTTTGGGGCTGGTCTGGGAGCAGGTACAGGCTCCTCGTCCTCGGTTGTGTCATCGTCTAGAGGAGCGGCCGGCTTACGAGGCGAGGAGTGGTGCGGAGGCGTTGCCTGCACCTGAAAGTCGTCGTTGTCCTCGTCATCGACTACAGCCGGGGTCTTCGCGCGTGTGGGAATCTCCGTAGTGTCTTTCGCGGGCCTCGTTATGGCGACGTCCCCCTCCAGTGTCTTCCACCAGTCGTCCAACGCAGGTGAATCAAACACGTCCAGCCCTGAGGTATAGTCCAGGCCGGCACCAAACACGGCATCCGCGAGCGCCGACACGTCCTTCGGGTGCGACTCGGCCGCCTCCAAATCTGACTTCCACTCGCTCTGCTGAAACGGCGCCAGGCCCTTGATTTTGTCCTCGGCAGCCTTGCGTGTCGCTTTCTGCTTTGCAGACAGGACAGTGAAAATGTGCTCGAGTCGCGTCCCCGTCGCGTCGAGTTTGTCCAGCAGCTTGCCCATGACAGCGTCCTTTTGTTGGATGATTTCGACAAGTGACTGAACCTTCTGGCTCTGCGCGAGGCTGGCCTGCATGAGCGGCAGCACGAGCTCAGTGGTGAGGCGCGAGGCTGGGGCCTTCTTCAGAAACAAAGGCCACTTGAGTGGCTGCAGGTCTGGGATGTCACAGGTGATTCTGAGCGTCAACCCGTCATCTCCGGCGTCGCGGGAAGGCTCAGCCGTCAGGCTCACGCGGCTTGCTTGGTGGTCCGGGTGTGAGGGATCCAGGCTGGAGCGGATGCGGGAGAGGAACTGTTGCATGTTCTGACTGCTGTCTGTCGGGTCGATGCTGGTGTCTTCATCTAGGCTGCGGCGGTAGATGCCCTTGCGATCGAGGGACTCAGACCAGATGTTTGCGAGGTCTGTGGCGTGGACGGTGTAGGAGTCTCTGGTGAAGCGCGTCGAGACGAGCAGCGCAGGCAGCCCGTCGGACGCCGAGACGGGCAGCGGGCGCCACGACGAGGAGTTTTCCATGCCGAATTGACGCGTGAGGAATCCCCCGTTCGAATTTTTGATGAGAGTTGACGGGATGGAAATGGGCCCGGGGCGAAGAGAGCCCATGTACGTAAGCTCTGCCTGTGAGAAGTGAGGCAGGAGCGGGAAGTGAGGCAGGAGCTGCCTGGTGTTTTGGTGTAACCAGCCACTGAGGCGCAGCTTTTGCGGCTGGTGGGCCGTGCAAAAGCCTCTGTAGTGCTATTCGCACTGTGATTCCAGAGGTCATGCCAACAACAGCTCATCTCGTTCCCAACGCCAACCGTCGTCTATGCCTGCTGAGGAAGTAGTAGAAACTCGGTAGTTCTTTCTCTCACTTGAGACGTCAATGTGAAGTATGCGGAGAGACTGCTTCCCTCATCTGGAGCCGCAGAATCTTGGAAGATGTTGCGGTTTCGAGAAGGTAATGTAACAATCAAGATATCGATTGATACCTTATGACTGAGTTTTCTGCCTGCAGTAATGTATCAAAAGGAGTATTCAAGGTATTTGCTTCCCATTTGAGTCGGTTTGGGCCTGCAATTTCGCCCGAATCAGGAACGTCCGTCACACACCAACCCCAGCTCGAATGAGCTCTCCCAGCAGTCATGACCGACGCCTTGCTCTAGGAGAGTCCTGAACATTTGCGTGAGCATTAATCTACTCCATGATAATATGAAAATCAAGAAACTTCCTAAGGGGGGGCTGTCAAGCGTAAGCGGTGCTGTTGTCTGAGTGGTCTTGCAATTTCGTGTCCCCTTGGTATAATTTTCATGGTCTCGAAAGAAATTCATCAGATCTCACGACACCACGCCCCAGATCATCTAATAAGTTGAATTTACTGCTAGTAGAATTCTTATGCATTGTTCAATTTTTGCCGTCATGGAAAGCGCTTCCAGTATCGCTTCCGTCACTTGGACTGAGTCGGCATGCTGTCGCAGGTATGCACCAAATTTCACATCGGCGAGCCCCAATCCGAGCCCACCGTGCCAAACTTGAAGACTCCAGGTGAGAGTTCAGTCTTTTAGACGCATTGATGCTTAGATTGTGAATACTTAATGCTCCCATTGCTGCCCTGACTGGCCCAGGACTGCCGACAAGCCCGCACCTCAAGTGTCGGTTCGGGAGTTTCCCTCCCGGTGGCAGCTCATGAGGCGCCAATCCCGCCATGGGGCTACGAGTGGAGCCTTTAAAGTAGTGAGGTCTCTGAATACGAGGAACGAGTTGGCCTTATTTGAGTTCTCTTGTCGATCTAGGCGGCTGGAGTTCTGAACAATACCGCTCAGCTAAGCTAGCCAGCTCCCACGTGTCACGAATTGGATTACCAAGGAAGACTCCTAGCTGTTTTACCATATATCAACATTTTCTCTCCAAGAGGCAGCTCTGGTCTTGAGTGAACATTCGCGACATCTGGAAAGGTTCACTTCAGCTTCAACCTGTCCTCAATATTCAGTGCCAAACCAAGGTTTCCTCAGATCGGACCAACAGCCGAAACTTCACTTAAACAGTCCCCTTTAAAAAGAAATATGCTCACGTGGCAGATTACAGGCTATCATGCCCTCAAAGACACGACACAACGAAAGGACCGGCATTGCGGGACAGAGCCCTGGGTCACCAGTTCAGCTCGGACATGCCCGTCGACGTTACCTGGAAGGGGTCCTCGGAATGAAGAAGCTGGAAGATGGTGTATTGACATTTATATAGAAAAAAATGACGTAGACCCTCGAAGCTGCATTTATCCTCTACCTTTGAGGAGGTCCCTCCACTTGCTACCTCAGTGTGGTCAATTTGATGATGTTGTTGCGTTTGGTGCTGAACATGTTGGCTCGGAAACTTCCTGTAGACTTGCAATGTCCCCCAAAGCCCAATTACATAGAAATTTCAAAGCTTCTGGATGCAGCTTTTGCAAATGGAAGCCTTCGGAAAGCCTCGTCCGCGGGCATTTCAGGTGGTACTTGGACATCCATGGTACTGCGGATTTGGCCATGACCCCGCATGTACCTAGGTACCTCAAAATTTTGCACCACCCGAGAGTGCCGCTGCGACAACATCAATAGACCGCGAGACCTGGATGTACCAGAAAGCCATAAAGGCGAATGACTGTCGTGGATGCTGAATTTGTTGAACCTGGCATCGGTGTTGGTGCGAGAGGAGCCTCAGGAGCCAGCTGAGGCACGGTGTGAGACCGTGCGAGAAGCTCAGCCCACCAGAACCGCACGGCGCGATGACCCTCAAGACTTCGAGGGTGACGTAGGTGCATGTATACTGTGCCTGCCTCCCTCTCCTAGCTGGTCGCACAAACTTGGAAGTCAACATGCAGCAGGCTTCTGTCAGGATCGTGAAACAATCTCCTGACATGCAGACCCGCTCTGATCGACCGCCATCACGATGACTTGATCAGTACTGACAGCGCATCCAACATCTCATCACCGTGGACGTACGTGTGTGTGACCACACCCGCCAAGCCGTCACCTGCCAGAACGTGGCGGGGAGCGCGCACGATCCAAGACAGCCGGCCGGACCCCTACTTTTGACGTCGTCCAATGCTCTCAGTCAGACGTACTTACAAACCAGTCCATCGAACGATTCAATAGACTCATCAAAGTCCTTCCTGCGAACAATCCTCCCGCATCCTTCGACGGCCCAGGACACGGCTGAATGGCCAAGGTCTCCTGATGACACCCTCATCTCCGATTTGCCACCGCCCTCCAAACGGAACACCACAACGGCCCAGCTGGGCGTCATGCCCCCTGAGACCCCTGGACCAGCGTGCCACGCTTGCTCCCGCTCTGGCAAATGTGGTGGCTTTGCAGGGGTCGCCAGCTCAGACCTGGTTATTACCCGGCTGGGGAATCCTGGACCGCCCCCGGCAATTGGACAGCAGCAGCTGCTGCTGCCGTGCCGCGCCGCGCCTGCTTCCACTCATCGCCACAGCTGGAGGTGTCACTCTGTTGCCGGCAGGATCTCCTCATGCCATTCAAATGGCCGCCTCTCCCTCCTCAGCAGCGCTGGGCGCGCTCCTCACGGCCTCACCACCTCTCGACGCTCTCCCTAAAACCTGACGCCAACATGGGCCAACAACCGAGCAGCCCGCTGGCCTCTTGCCTCAAGGATGTCTGCAACGGCCGCTCCGACTGCGTCGGTTTCCCCTCTGATCCCTTCTATCAGATCCGCTGGGTTGACCGCTACAACCTTGACATCCCTGTCGTGCCCGTTGCCGTGACCCGCCCCGACAACACCGAGGACGTCGCCGCCTTCGTCAAGTGTGCCTCCGAGCACAACGTCAAGGTCCAGGCCAAGTCTGGCGGTCACTCCTACGGCAACTTCGGCGTCGGCGGCGAGGACGGCGCGCTCGTCATCGACCTTCAGAACCTCCAGGACTTCTCCGTCGACCGCAACACCTGGCGCGCCACCATCGGCGCCGGCCACAAGCTCAGCGACGTCACTGACAAGCTCCACAAGAACGGCGGCCGCGCCATTTCCCACGGGACCTGCCCCGGCGTTGGCATCGGCGGCCACGCGACCATTGGTGGCCTCGGGCCCTCATCGCGCATGTGGGGATCTTGCCTCGACCATGTGCTGGAAGTTGAGGTCGTCACCGCCGACGGCAAGATCCAGCGCGCCAGCGAGGACGAGAACTCGGACCTCTTCTTCGCCCTCAAGGGCGCCGGCGCCAGCTTCGGCGTCATCACAGAGTTCGTCATGCGCACCAACCCCGAGCCCGGCAATGTCGTCGAGTACACCTACTCCATGACCTTCTCGCGCCACCGCGACCTCGCCGACGTTTTCGAGCGCTGGCAGACTCTCATATCCGATCCGGACCTCGACCGCCGCTTCGGCTCAGAGTTCGTCATGCACGAGCTCGGCGCCATCATCACCGGCACCTTTTACGGCACAGAGGATGAGTTTGAGGCCACCGGCATCCCAGCGCGCATCCCCGCGGGCAAGAAGTCTATCGTGCTCAACGACTGGCTCGGGTCCGTCGCGCAGCAGGCGCAGGAGTCCGCTCTCTGGCTCAGTGATATCAGCACCGCCTTCACCGCAAAGAGCCTCGCCTTCAAGGAGGACCAGCTGCTCTCCTCCAAGGCCATCACCGACCTCATGACCTACATTGACGGCGCAAACCGCGGTACCCTCATCTGGTTCCTCATCTTCGATGTTACCGGCGGCCGCATCTCAGACATCCCGAAGAACGCCACCGCCTACGGCCACCGTGACACCCTCATGTTCTGCCAGGGCTACGGCATCGGCATCCCCAAGCTCAACGACAATACCCGCAAGTTCATGAACGGCATCGTCTCGCGCATCCGCGCCGCCGTGCCCGGCGAGCTCGGCACCTACGCGGGCTACGTCGACCCGAGCCTCGAAAACCCTGGGCAGGCGTACTGGGGATCAAACCTCGACACCCTGCGCCAGATCAAGCGCGACTGGGACCCGGAGAACGTCTTCTCGAACCCGCAGAGCGTGCGCCCGGCCGAGGTCGATGCCAGGGACGACACCCCCGGGTCGAATGGCGGTTCGAAAGACCAATAGGACGGGTGCGGGAGTTGGCGGCGCAATCGGTTTGCTTCCTGGGTGTCTGCTTTTTTGATGTCTTTAGTTTTGCTTTAGGGTAATCGCATGTGCATTCAAGTCCGTCCTAAAAAGTTGGCCTTGCCCCAGTTTTGTGACGATCTTGCCCCGGTGAATCCTGCCGCGGTGTGGCTGCTGACCGAACTCGGTCAATCCCCTTATCTCGGTCTGCTTATCGCCGCGCCACACGTGACCTCCCACAAGAATCGCTTGTAGGGTTTTACCCACACGGGCTCGAAATTTTTGGCAGCTTGGACCGATCGACTTCACCGACGCCAAACCGACTCACGAACACCGCCCATTGTCTAATCAGTCACCTCACAATCCGACACAATGGCCAAAGCTGGGTAAGTTATTACCTGGGGAATTGCGAGGCGCTGCGATCGATCGGACGAGGCAGGAGGAAAGAGGGCAGAATCGACTCCGACGACTACCCACGACGTCCCACGACCGTCCACGATCGATCGCAGGCCGAATTCGAACGAACAACTCGCTGACGACACCACAGACGCGGTGCCCCCGGTGGCAAGCTCAAGATGACCCTGGGTCTCCCTGTGTACGAAACCACGCGCCCCGACCCCCGAACCCCGGCCGAATACTAACATCACGCAGCGGCGCCGTCATGAACTGCGCGGACAACTCGGGCGCCCGTAACCTCTACATCATCTCCGTCAAGGGCATCGGTGCCCGCCTCAACAGGCTGCCCGCCGGCGGTGTCGGCGACATGGTCATGGCTACCGTCAAGAAGGGCAAGCCCGAGCTGAGGAAGAAGGTCCACCCCGCCGTTATCGTCCGCCAGGCCAAGCCCTGGAAGCGCTTCGACGGTGTCTTCCTGTACTTCGAGGACAACGCTGGTGTTATTGTCAACCCCAAGGGCGAGATGAAGGGCTCCGCCATCACCGGACCCGTTGGCAAGGAGGCCGCCGACCTGTGGCCTGTGAGTGTTTTTTGCCCTCTGCCCCGCTTCGGTGTCTCTGCGACGGCTACTGACAACCCTCCCCAGCGTATTGCCAGCAACTCTGGCGTTGTGATGTAAAGAGCAGGCAGAGCGGAAGCACGAACCCAAGGATTGGTCACCGATGCGATGGACGACGATTTACCGAAGCGACTCCCCGGCACACCGACGAATACACGGACGGCGGAGGAGGCACGGCGCGCGAGGCGTGGACCCGGCACGGGGCTGTTCTTTTTTTTCCTCGCTGGATGGGCAGGCTCTGCATTTTGGGCTGCGGCGTGCAAAAGGGAGATAAATTCATACCAGGCATTCGCATCAGGGCAGATGAATCCGATGATTTGAGCAAGGCAGCGATTTAAGAAGGGCAACCGTTGTGATTTGCACGGCCGACGCTGCGTGCCTGACTACTCGTACACTCCAGATGACGCTGAGCTATGCTAACAATCCAACAATTTCTAACTACCAGGAACCGTCCTGGCCACACCTCGTTGTCCAAGTCCGCCCTGCTGTCTAGTACCGCCCCTGCTGGCCGTTCAGGTTGATGAACGGGTGAAGCCGCTGCGGCGGCACGGGCGCGACAGGCTGTGGTGGCACCGGAGGAGCTGGTGCCGTTGCGGATGCCGCCGCCGCCGCCGCCGCTGCGGCCTTCTTCGCCGCGAGCGTCGCCTTGCGCTTGTTGACGGCGTTCTGCATGCTGCCGTTCAACCAGCGTTCTGAGGGAGTTAGCTCGGTCCATAACGTAGTAGTAACAAAGGAACTCACTCTTCATTGAGGCGGACATCTTCTCCGATTTCGTCATGGTAGAGTAGTCCTTCGCACTGTCGTCACCGCCTGCTTGGCTCGGTGCGGCCGATGAGGCTGTTGACGGCGGCGCCGAGGGAGGGATAGAGGGCACGGCCGATGGGCGGGCCGATGCCGCAAGAGAGATGACGTTTGTCGAGGACTCGCGACTTCCCTCGTCTCCCGCGGCGACTACCCAGCGGTCTCCGCCGAGGTGCTTGAAAGTGACCATGAAAGTCCCCTGCAAGGGCGTGAATGGGCGTGGGGCGTTGGCCAGGTTCGACAGGATCTGTTGCGACTGAGTCTGGGCCACCCGGACGGTCGTCTTAAGATTGATCCGAGGCCTCTTCCTCTGCGGCTGCACCGTGTCCTCGGGCTCGACGTCTTCCCTCTGGGTTCGCGTGCGCTTGTTCTGGCGGAACCCGTACATTGATCCAGCGTCTGACACGGTGGCGTTGGAAGAAGATGTCGTTGGCCGCGATTCTTCCTCTGTGTCGGCTCGGATATGACTGTTGTTGCGCTTGAGGAACGAGAGATCCGGCTTGCCGCGCCTCCTGGTGGCCCGAGCCCGCTTCGTCGAGGCCTCATCCGAGAGCGCTGCCTCCTCGTCGCCATTGCCCTCGTCGCCCTCGAGATCCGCCAAGGACACTGTCTGTGCCGACTTGGGCTGGCGGCCGCGGCGTCGCTTCGGCGGCGCCACCACCTCGGGAGCCGGGGTTTCTGCGTCGGTGTCTACCATGGCCTCTGACTTGCGGGCTCGCGGGCCCCTCTTTTTCGGCGCCGCCTCGTCGTTCTGCTGCGCTGACAGCGGCGGCCTGCCGCGTCTCTTCGGGGGCGGCTTCACGGCTGCAGCGATGCTCGCGTCCGCTGGAGTCGCAGAGCGGTTGTCGTCCTGCATCAGTCCCTCGTACAACTTGGGCGGGTTGCGCGTCCTCTTGCCAATGACCACAAGCCCGTCGCCACCCTCTCCCGCCTCGGCCGCCTTGGCCGTCTGCTGCGGCTGGCTGCGCAGCTGTCGTCCCGCCATGATGCCCTCACGCTGGGCGACGGGGTCCTGGTTGCCGACCTTGGATACGTGCGGGTCATACTCGAACCCGTACGCCGCGGCCATGACCCTGTCCTGCCACCGTTGCTGGTGCACACCTTCCTCCTTCTCTTTAATGGGGGCGCGGTAGCCGCGGAGCTCAAAGTCCTTCTCGAGATACGACTCGAACCGCGCGAACTGGCCGAGGTCCGCCGTCTTCTTCTCATACTCAGCATCCTGCTGCGCGCGGCGCTTCGCGTTTTCGTAGTCGTCCACCTTGCGCCCGCAGTCGTGCCACTCATCCTGCCACGCCATGAGGGTGTCGTTCGCGTGCGCCAGGAGCGCCCACAGCTCGTCCGCCGGCATGTCCTTGTGATTCTGCAGGTACGCCTGGAAGTCGGCCGGGTCGCGTAGCTTGCGGAACCGGAATTGCTTCCGCCTGCGGGGGGCCGCGCCCTTGGACAGCGCGGCGATGCGGTCGCTCAGCACGGGCGTGTTGGAGCCTGTGATGCCAGGCGCCGGCGTGCCGCGACGCGGGGTCTGGGGGGTGGACGTTGCGGTCCGGGATCCTTCCTCGCCATTGGCCTCTTCCTCAAGGGTCTTTTCTGCCCGGAGGCCGTTTTCCTGAGGTTCTTCTTCCTCGGCTTCATCCTCGGCATCGTCGTCTTCGTCTTCAGCGGCGCCGGCCTGGGCGCTTGGCTCGGGGTGCAGCACAACCTCGCCTGGGAGGTATGGGGTCAGGTGAGACCAGGCGTAGGCCGGGGTAGCAGCCTCGGGCTCATCCTCTGGGGCGGTCTCTGGGGCCGTTTCTGGGGCCATATCTGGAGCCGTTTCTGGAGCCTCCTCTGGGGCCTCCTCTGGGGCCTCCTCTGGAGCCTCCTCTGGAGCCTCCTGAGGTGCGTCGGAGACGGCGCTGACTTGCGGGAGGATGTCCTCTTCTGGTGCCTGAGGGCTGACGAGGCGAGGAGCGTCAGACGGAGGGTCCGGCTGGGAAGAGGCGCCGGCCTGTGTCGAGGGCTTGGTTTCCGCGGGAGAGCTGGCAACGTCTGAGGTATCTTTCGCAATATATGCCCTCACCCAGTCTGAAATACCGGTGCGATAGGCCTCGGGTGGAGGGTAAACGGCGTTCCAGCCACCAGCTTTGCGGCCTATGAAAATCGGCCCAGGATCTGCGATTTCCGGGTTCTCGCTGGCCTGTGTCGAGTTGATAGGTGATGGCAGCGAGGACCGCTCCGCAAGTACTTCCCGCCCATCCAGGGGCGAAGCCTGGTGCTTGACCTGGGGCTGGGCCACGGGCGAGTCGTCGTGCTCGGAAGCGTCGTCCGAGGCGTGCAGGTCGCTGGAGTCGCCGACCACCTCGATCGTGTCCTTGACGACGTCGTCCGAGGGCGGCAGGTACATGGTGAAGCTCTGCTCGGTGGCCCGTCTCGCCGGCGTCTTACGCCGACCCGAGGGTCCCGTCTCGGCGACGCTGAATTCCCGCGATGCCCTGCGACGCGGTGTAACGTCGTCGCTGAAGGTCTCGCTCTTCTTGCGAGTTGCGGCCCGGGGCGCGGCCATGGCGATCTCGGGGACCTCGTCCTCGAAGTCCTGGGCGGCGTAGTCGATCTTGGGCCGCTTGCGAAGGTTGTGCGTGCCCTTCTTATTCGGCTCGTCCTCTTCGTCGGCGGCGCCGTCGAGGCCGAACATCCGCGTCCGCTTCCGCAGAGACATGCCCGCGGTCGTGGGAGATGAGGCCTGGCTCAAAGACTGCGACCCGGGGATGGACGTTTGACGGGCGCCTCGGCGGTTTTGCGGTGCAGTCTGCGGCGTCTGAGCGAAGGGCATGGTGGGTGAGATGGGCGACTGGCTGCTGCCAGCGAAAGGCGTGTCCAAAGCGTCGAATGTGTTTGATAAAGCAGGCTGCGTCCTACGGCGGGCCGGGCGATTGCCTCGCATGCGGTCCATGATGGGAGGCGGTTTGATCGTTCAGGAGGTGGTGTAATTTGAAATGAGAGTCGCCGTCTAAGCAGGCGTGTTCGTCGAACGTCGCATCGAAAGAAGCAGGAGTGAAGCAGAAGTGATAAAACGAAAAGCAGAAAGCGGGATAGAAGGATCGAGCGCTCTCAGGAAGCAGACGATCGTCGCGGGCTGGTCGTGTTGATGGAGAGAGGCCCTGGGTGCCGGTCTGGGTGAAAATCAGGATGGGGCGATGAGATGAAAGAAGACGCTCGTGCTGAGAGGACCAGGCGGGGCATCTGTTGACGGGCAGTGCAAGTTATTGAAGAGAGGAGAATAGGGCGACCGAGAGAAAACAATGCCGGGTCGATTGCAGAACAGTATTGTGCGTGGTGTTGCTCTCGGGCTGCAATTTTCTGTAGGTGTCTTGATGCTATTACATTGCTGGGGCTGGTGAGCCGGGCGCTGAGGCGCCGGGGGTAGGTACGTACCGCGAATCCTCGCCAGCCAAGCCCGCCCCGCTTTCACTACTCCTTCAAGTCTGGTCTGGCGCCGGCAGCCAATCACAACGAGGGGATGTGGCAGCTTCGCTTAGGCCAATCACGGCTAGCCTCATACGTCGATTCACCCAAGCTCTATGCCGACGCTCGTGATATCACACTGCCATCCCTCCTCAACCACACACACACGCACACACATCATGGCGTCCAAGAAGACCAAGGCCGCCCCTGCGGGCGACGACATCGACGAGCTCTTCGACGTCATCGGCACCGATGCTCCCAAAAAGTCCTCCGAGAAGAAGCCCAAGGCAGGCAAGTCCGTGTCCACGGACCAGGACATCCTCGCCGAGCTGGAGAAGGACCTCGAGAAGCCCTCGCGCCCGCACACTCCTCGCGCAGCCCGACGCACCGCCACCCCGACCGCCGACGACAGGGCCGCTCCCCGCAAGTCCACCGACAGCGCCCGCTTCACCCCCAGCGCCACGAGCTCCGATCTGCCAGAGCCCGAGAAGACGGCCCCAGAGCAGGGCGGCGGTTGGTGGGGAGGCATCTTCTCGACCGCGTCCGCCGCGATGAAGCAGGCCGAGGCCGCTGTCAAGGAGATCCGCGAGAACGAGGAGGCGAAGAAGTGGGCGGAGCAGGTCCGCGGCAACGTCGGCGGCCTCAGGGCGCTCGGTGAGGAGCCTCATGATTCTACAGATGGGACTCGACTGTTCTAACATCTGCCAGGTGACAACCTTCGCCAGCAGGCCATGCCGACATTCACCAACATCCTCCACACCCTCGCCCCCCCGATCAGCCAGCACGAGCGCCTCCTCATCCACATCACCCACGACATGGTCGGATACCCCTCCCTCGACCCCCTCATCTACGACGTCTTCTCCCGCGTCATGGCCCAGGTCGAGGGCGGCGACCTCATGGTCATCCAGCGCGGCCAGGAGAGCAGCAAGAAGCACGACGGCCCCGGCTGGCGCGACGGGCCCTGGTGGCGCCAGTCCGAGTCCGCACGCGACCTCGGCCTCGTCAAGGGCCTCACCGAGGGAACCAAGCTCTGCCGCGCTGGCGCCGAGGGCTACGCCGACGAATTCTTCGCCGCCCACGGCGGCATCGGCGAAGCCAAGATTCGCGCCACAGAGTCCCTCTCCGAGACAAACCCCGTCCGTAGCTCCGACCTCTTCCTCGCCGTGCAGGCCGTCGGCGTCGACGCCGACAAGACCCTCTTCCGCCGCGGCGCCGCCGCAGAGAAGGACACCGAGTCCTCCGTCGTCGCTAGCCCCGACGCCGCTGACGAGCTCGTCTGCTTCGCCGTTTTCGTTCTCGACCCGGTGCACGAGATAGAGTACGCCGCCGTCAGCCAGACCATCCCTTCGCAGTGGATCAAGTGGCTCGACGCCGCCAACCCGCTCACGCCCACCAGCGGCGACGACGATGCGTCCCCCGCCGCCGTGCCGGACGAGATACGCGATATCATTGACACCGGCGGCGTCGACCCTCGCGAGTGGGCAGCCGAGTGGATCGAGGAGGTCCTCAGCCTCGCCGTCGGCGTCGTCGCGCAGCGGTATGTGTCGCGGCGCATGGGCGTCGGCGAGGGCGGCCTCGGCAAGGGCAAGCGGCGTGTGGATGAGCTCGTGCAGGACAACGCGGGCGAGGCGGCCAGGGCGGGACTGATCTGAGAAGCTGAAGGGTGTTTGGTGCTTTCTTTGATGATGCCTCCTTGGGTGCACGGTGTTTTTGCTTAGTCATACTTAATGGGACCTGACTTGATCTGCTGTGCGGGCCATCCGCAAACACCAATTTTTTTCTCTCCCCATCCATCATCGGCCAGCAGCAATCCTGCTGCTCGCTCCCAGGACAGCCCAAGCGGGCCCGAATTGAAGCGGCGGCACGCGTCAATATGCTCGACGAACGCCGCCAGCAGCCGAGCTCCCAGTCACTCGACGGCCCCCGGGCCACGTCCACGAGTCCCCGTCTCCGATGGGGGCCTTCTGATTACCTCGCGTTCTGCGTTGTACCCGAAGGAGGCTGCATGCTCCGCGGATCCCAGATCTGCCGCTGCGATACCAATGGACCATCATAGTCCGCGCCCGCCTCCTCGTTGGCATTGTCCGCGAGGCCCACGCGGGTGAGGCTCCAAGAGCTCCCACATTCCACGTCGCCGAAGCTTATTGCGCGGCTCGGCCAGTGCCGGTCGACGCCATTCGCCGGCTGCGTCTCGGGTCATGGCGTCAGCGATTATCGATCCGGTGCTTACTTCACGTAGATAGTCAATCGATATGTTAAGAACGTCTCCCCGTCCGACATTCCTCGTGCCAGCTTGAAGCCAGATGCAACCAAAGTCATGTCTCAGAAATCCAGGTTCTCCTCCGTCCCCCTCAGCACCGCGGGCCCGATTGACTGCGCCGTCACGGGCTCGGAGCTGCTCAACACGCCCGGTCTCAACAAGGGCACCGCGTTCCCGCCGGAGGAGCGCCGGCAATTCAACCTCACTGGGCTGCTCCCGCTCGCGGGAGATACCCTCGAGCAGCAGGTCCAGCGGGCGTGGCAGCAGTACTGCACTCGGGACGATGATCTGGCCCGAAACACATTTCTGACGTCCTTGAAGGACCAGAACGAGGTGCTCTACTACAAGGTGGGTGTGGTTGCCTCTCCCAGCATGAGCGACCTCGCTGACCGGCCAGCTCCTCCTCGACCACCTCCAGGAGGTCTTCAGCGTCGTCTACACGCCGACCGAGGGCGAGGCCATAGAACACTTCTCGAGATTATTTCGCCGGCCCAAGGGCTGCTTCCTCAATATCCGCGACATCGACCGCGTCGAGCTTGACCTCGCGCAGGGCGGCCGCCCAGAGGACATTGACTACATCGTGGTAACGGGTATGTCTGTTTGTCCGTCCGCTTCCTGAACATCGTTGACCGCCTAGACGGCGAGGAGATCCTGGGCATCGGCGACCAAGGCGTCGGAGGCATCCTCATATCGGTCGCCAAACTGGTTCTCTGCACTGTTTGCGCCGGCATCCACCCCAACCGCACGCTACCCGTGGTCCTCGACTGCGGCACCGACAACAAGCAGCACCTCGACGACGACCTCTACCTCGGCCTTCGCGAGAAGCGGGTCCGCGGCGAGCGCTACGACGAGTTCGTTGAGACCTTCGTCAGGGCCGCCCGCCGCCTGTACCCTCGAGCGTACATCCACTTTGAGGATTTCGGCCTCGACAACGCCCGCCGCATCCTTGATCGTTACCGCCCCAGCATCCCCTGCTTCAATGACGACGTCCAGGGCACGGGATGCGTCACGCTCGCCGCTGTCATGGCCGGCCTGCACGTCAGCAAGCAGAGCCTCTCAGATCTCAGGATGGTCGTCTTCGGGGCGGGGTCAGCGGGCGTCGGTATCGCGGACCAGGTGCGTGACGCCATTGCCGCGCAGCACGGGATCAGCAAGGAAGATGCCGCCAAGCAGATCTGGCTCATCGATAAGCCGGGTCTGCTAACAACTGAGACCGCCGCATCCGCCGCTCAGAAGCCGTTCCTCAAGGACGGCGCTGGCTGGCGAGCAAAGGACACGTCTCTTCTGTCTGTGATCAAGGCCGTCCAGCCAAACGTCCTCATAGGCACGTCGACCGTGCCGCGGTCTTTCACGAAGGAGGTCGTTCAGGCAATGTCCGCCGGCGTCGAGCGCCCGATCATCCTGCCCCTGTCGAACCCGACCCGCCTGCACGAGGCCGTGCCGGAGGACCTGCTGGCATGGACCGGCGGCAAGGCCCTTGTCGCTACGGGGTCGCCGTTCAAGCCTGTCAAGGGCCCCTGGGGACAGGGCGGCGCGGACATGGAGATCGAGATCGCTGAGTGCAACAATTCGGTCGTGTTCCCGGGCATTGGGCTCGGGTCGGTCCTCAGCCGCGCGCGCCTTGTCACGGACAAGATGCTTGTGGCTGCCGTCGAGGGCGTTGCTGGGCTGAGCCCGGCGCTCACAGACCCCACGGCGCCCCTGCTCCCCGGCGTGGATGTCGTCCGGGACGTGAGCGTCCGCGTGGCCCGCAATGTCATCAAGGCTGCCGTCGAGGAGGGCATGGCGACGGAGGAGATCCCAGATGGAGACGACGCACTCGACGAATGGATCAGGGAGCAGATGTGGGAGCCACGGTACAGGCCGCTGCGGCTCGTCAAGTCGACGGAAGCCCCGAAGAACGCCAACGGGGCGCTGTAATCGATGCCAGCTGCCTGCGTCCCGTCTTCTTCGACACAGCTCGATATTTAGGAGCACCAGTTCACGGTGTGGCACAGGCCGATTGAGAATCGCTGTCATGCACGCAGATCGTTAAGAAATGCGCTTTTTGAAAGCTATCGGATCATCACTCTTGCAATGCTCGAGGCATCACGGTCAATCCGTTTCGCCATCCGCTCCCATCTCCGTGTACCGCTGCGCATGCTCATACGACTCCAGCTCAGTATCGGAACTCGAGGTCCTCGCTGACCGGTACCCCATTTCCATCTCCGGAGACACGAGACTTGGGACCCGAAAGTCAACCCATCACAGTACCAGACCGTGTTATTCGGACGAACTTGAGGAGAAATGTCCGTCAATCCTTTTGTTACAGATTTACAACCTAGAGAGCGAAACCCGTTTCCTTCCGAACGCCAGCCCCTGTCCTGTCCCGTCCTGTCGCTTACCACTGGAGGTTGGCCAGCACATTGCGCTTCTTCATCGCTTTGACAGAGCGCCTGTCGTTCTGGTTGTTACCCTCGTCATCCTCGTCATCGTCGTTGTTATCGCCGTTTTGGCCCTGGTTGTTACCCTCCTGGTTGTTGCCCTGCTGGTTGTTGCCCTGCTGGTTGTTGTTGTCGTCGTCATCGTTGCCGTTTTGACCCTGGTTGTTGCCCTCTTGGTTGTTGTTGTTGTCGTCGTCGTCATCATCGTTGCCGTTTTGACCCTGATTGTTGCCCTCCTGGTTGTTGTTCTCCTGGTTGTTGCCGGCCGCGGGGGTCGCCGAGGGAGCCTCAGCGACAGAGCTGGTGGCTGCGGCCTCTCCGGGCGCGGCGGCACTGCTCTCAGCAGCATCCTTTCCTTTGCCCTTAGCCTTGCCTTCGGCATTCTTCCCCTTGCCCTCAGCATTCTTGCCCTTGCCCTTGCCCTGGCCCTCCTCGACGGCCGTGCCGTTGCCGGCGGCGCCCGTCGGTGCAGCCTCAACAGCCGAAGAGGTGGCTGCGGCCTCTCCGGGCGCGGCGGCACTGCTCTCAGCAGCATCCTTGCCTTTGCCCTTAGCCTTGCCCTCAGCGTTCTTCCCCTTGCCCTCGGCGTTCTTGCCCTTGCCCTTGCCCTGGCCCTCCTCTACGGCAGTGCCGTTGCCAGCGGCTCCCGTCGGCGCGGCGTCGATGACCGAGGACGTGGCGGAAGCCTCCTCTCCAGGGGCCACGGCGCTCGACTGTGCGGCGGCGCCCTTGCCCTTGCCCTTGCCGGCATTCTCCTTGCCTTTGCCCTTGCCCTCCCTCTGCTCCTGGCCGGCGTTGTTCTCAGCATTGCCCTGGCCGCCGCCAAGGATGCCGTCCAAGGCACCACCAGCATCTAGACCTGTCAGTCCTGGCCTCTGATGAAGTCTCGGGAAGCTTACCTTTGCCCTTGCCCTTGCCACCACCCAGAATGCCATCCAGGGCGCCGCCGGCGGCGTCTGAGTCCGTCAGCTACCTTCATCTCTCAGTCACCCGTAAGTACAACTCACCGTTGCCCTTGCCACCTCCGAGCAGCCCGCCAAGCCCGCCAGCGGCGCCACCTGCAGCGCCTCCGCCGAGAAGGTTGCCAATCTGGTCAAGCTGGCGTCGCTCGACTTGGGCACCGGCCAGGCCGTTGAAGGCGAGTGCGGCGACAACAGCCGCGCGGAAAGAAAGAGCGCAAACCATGGTGAAGATGATGAATGAGGAAAAAAGAGACGTCAAGTCTGGAAGTAAAAGGGCCTACCTGTAGGCCTGGAATGAACGAATAGAAAGGAGTGTCGGTGCAGTACAGAGACCAAGCCCTTACCAAGCCTCGACTCGACGGCGAGCATCTTATAAGGGCCTCCTCGGTGAGCACCGGCCGCGAGGCTGAGCACGTCTTCGAAACGGTCGTCCGCAAACATCGGACGGGACGATCTAGACCTCTCTGTGGTTCTCGAGGGCGATGCACGGACTCGTCGTGCTTCCAGACGAGCCCAATATAGCACAATGTCAAGACCCTGACGTCGAAGCAAACTTTAGCGCAAAAGCTTAGTGTCGATCAGCGCCCGGGGCCCCGGCCGAAACCTGCCTGCGGCGCGGACGGATGCGCCGTGGGGCGTTTCAGGGGCTTCGGCGACCGCCAAGACCCCCTATATCCCGGACTCTAAATGTCACAGAGCATGGCCGATCTGTGTGAGCCTGCCGTCGCTCCAGTCGAAACCCCGTTCGTCCCGTTCTTGCGACGGCTGCTGTATGGGGGCTGCGTCGCCTTGGCATCCTATTGTTTGAGCTCGGCTCACTGGTCTGACCGGATGGCTTCTTGCCAGATTGGCTTGGCTGGGGCTGCGACTGATATCTGAGGACTGGTTGTCCATGATCCACGGTCGTCATCGCCGCCGCTCATGTCGATCGCGTCGCTCTGCCGTGCCTTGTGCGATGGCGGATTGTTCGCTCACGTCATGTGCCTGCATGGTTCCAGAGCCTGCCGCACCGCTCACATCCGGCCCGGATGCTGGTGGTGCAGCCAAAACGCTGGATCGACGGGTGAGTGAACAGATCGCCGCTGGGGTGCTGCTATTTCGATTGCCGACTGCGCATCAACAAGAAGAACGCTTTCTTGATCACGTAGTGGTTCCCTTCACGAAGTATCGACCGCCGTGTAGGGGGAGAGGTGGCGGCACCCCTTGATGTTGGGTTCAGGAGGTCTGGGCGCTCGTGTCATCTCCTGTCGTCTCGTCGCCGCTGTCCAGGTGGCATATCTCTGGTTGACCCCGGGCCCATGTCTCGCTTCAGTCCACAGGGATTATATCCCAGACAGCCCTCGAGGCCCGGCTCAGATCCCTCTAGTCTTCCCATGGATCGTTAGATTCGTAAACGGGCCCGTCGTGACCAAGCCACAGACCCATTGACTTTGGTCATGTGCAGGGTGCGCGCGAGTGCTGACGCCCCCGAATAACGTCATCAACATGATCACCGGCGTTCCTCACCGAGTACGTGCCCTCACGCGAAGGCGTCACAAGGACGGCGCGGACATCGAAGCAAAAGTCCAAGTGCGTATTACAGACCATCACAGACTATCCTTCTCCGCCGCGACTGCATACAGCGGCCTCAGTCGGCCAGTCCGGTCGCACGATCCAAACTTCCACATGTCCGTGTGCAGCCAGTAGACCACGTTCCTGCAGAGGAAACACACGATCCACGGCGCCGGCGGCCACTTCGCCCACATCCCCTCCTCGTACGTCGTGTCGTGGTTCAGAAAGGCCCACGGCATCCCCCTGAGGAGGCCTAGTTCCTTCTGTTCGAGGTTAGCCCTTGCTCTCCGAATCTTTGCGGTGGACTTGCCATGTTCTTCTGGCCCTCCTCGCCGAACAGCTGCTCGAGCTGGGTCATCCGCTCAGCCCCGAACCGCCGCAGGTCCAGCAGCGTTTGGATCTCGTCCGTCAGGTGCTCCACGAGGACGTGCCCGAACGTGTCGAGAAGCTTGACGGCCCTCTGCCCGTCAAACTCCCCGCTCGCCGCGCACTTGTCAAGGTACGCCTTGAACTCCCGGACACCATCCCGGAACGCCGCGTGCTGCGCTACATTATTATCCATGATACCCTTCTCGCCAGCCATTTCCTCGACCGCCGCGAAGAAGCCCGCCTCCTCCGACGAGTGGTGCACGTCCAAAAGCCTGTACCACTCGAGCGCGTACCGCACGAACGACGACATCTCGCCCGTCTTCACGTGCGGCGCTTGCAGGTACATTGAATTGAGGCCGCGGATGATCATGTTGTGCACGCACGCCATCTCGCTCGCAACGCGCTCGAACATGTCGGGCTGGCCTGTCAGCTTGGGTTACTTGGGCTCCTGGGGGCCGCTCACCTTGAAGCCCGCCGACTGCTGCCGGCCCAGGTACGCGGGCGTCGCGATCAGCGCGAATGGGTGGTCTGCGTATACGGGAGACATGGCGACGTTGTTGATGATGGTCAACCGGCCCAAAGGCAGGGGCCTCGGTCGCCTTTTATCGTCCAGCAGGTTGGGCTGGCAGCATCCAGCAG
Source organism: Furcasterigmium furcatum (assembly GCA_001599815.1). Classification (NCBI taxonomy): domain Eukaryota; kingdom Fungi; phylum Ascomycota; class Sordariomycetes; order Glomerellales; family Plectosphaerellaceae; genus Furcasterigmium; species Furcasterigmium furcatum. Next base: position 86,646 of record BCIA01000001.1, read on the forward strand.
CAGCTCAGGGGTTCAGCGTGGCGCCCTAGCTGCTTTGACTTTGATCAGCCGCGGTCCAAAGTCGCCGGGCGAATGAGCGCGAGGCAATTCGCATCTGGGCATCAGGGAAACAAAGGTTCGCGCTAGTCGTCTATATTCGGATTGAGGTTTGGGGTTGAGCTGACGGATCGCCGACCAGGGAAGTCGACTGTTGACGTCTCGCAGTGCCGAAAACAAGTTTCTGAACAGAAACTCGACAACGCAACAAAGCTTGATTCGAGGCAGTGGCACATCCGCGTATCGATCAAGTCCACCCGGCCGCCGACCCAATAGTATACGCGTATCCGCAGAGACCCTTCATGGTCACGTCTAGAAAGGCGAGATGGTGAACATGTCATGATGAGGGAGTCGTTCGTCAAACTGAGCATTTGCATTCATTGTAAAAACCCCAAATCAAACCCATGCATACAAGAACGCAAACAAGCATTTACTCGACCTTCTCCTCGGCCTTCTTCCGCTTCTCAAAAACCACGGTGGCGACTCGACCGGCGTCCCAGAGCGATTTGTGCAGCATCTGCAACTCGCTCGCATTGATGGAGCGCCTTTCGCCAGTAGGCATCTCCATACGAATCCGATCCAGCTTCTTCCGGCCCTTCGCAGCTGCCTTCTCTGCTTTCTTCCCAATGGCAGTGACCCTGCCTGCCGAGTGGATGTCGCCAACAATCACCATTCCACAACGCGCGCGAGTGAGCAATACATTCAGGCGCTGCTTGTCGGCAGTAATACCCGGGCCCTTGAACTCATTTGTGCACATAACGACGATGATGATATCATTTTCCCTAGACTCTGGTTAGTGATGCTGCATAGTTCTGGACGACCGGACCGGGTTGATGCTTACTGTCCCTGGTAACCGTCCACGGTAGAGGCTCGCGGCATGTCCTTCAGAATTTCGGAGAACTCGGCGGACTTTCGCACCTCTTCCACATGGTCCAGGTTGGCCTTGTAGGGCGACAGGACGGTGATTGAGCTTGATTTGACTCCCTTGGCTTTGACGAAGTCCACCGCAAAGCCGAGAGCCGCCTTGACCTGGTCGGGACTCTCTCTCGACCCGGTCGCCTTGTCTTCGATGACATAGCCGCCGTCGCAGTGAATGAAAAGAGGGCTAAGGGTACCCTCGGCAGGCTTCAGCACCGGGAATCTCTCCTGCGCAAAGGCCTCGAGTAAACGACCGGCCTCGAACCTTGCCAGGCTGATGTCACAGCCAGGCCCGTACGTGAGCGGCACCTCCGGCGGGATGATCTTGGCGACGATGTCAAAAAGGCCTTTGGCCATCCGCATCTGAGTAAGCAGGCGATAGACAGGCATACCACCACTCTGGAGGAACTCGAGCGGCGAGAACTTGCCGTCGCGGGGTTGGCGGTCGAAAAAGCTGCCAATGTCTGGCTCGTCCTTTGTGTTGAGGTTAGGCGGGAGCTGCCTAGGGTCGCCAGCGAGGAAGCAGGGGAGGAGGGCGTTACCCCAGACACCAACAAGATCACCCCGGTTCATGTTGGCGGCCTCGTCGACGACGATTCCCATGGCTGACTCGTTCCTGAAGACCTTGAATAGGTCTTCCTTCTCAACTTGGGCCGGGGTGACACAGAGAATGTCGACCTCGCGCAGGACTTCGTGCATTAATGCCTCGAATTTCTTCTGCATGAGAGGCGCCGAGCGACTAAACTCCTTCCAGCTGATCCGGGTCGCAACAAAGTCGCGGAGAGGAGCGAGATCGGCACGGTGATCGATCTGATCGCGAATGGCGTGGAGGGCCTTCTTGTCGTCGGCATGTAGGTCGGGGACCAGTCCTGAGCGGAACAACACCAGCATCCAGTACGCGAGGGAATACTCGAGCCGCCACTCGAAAAGTCCTCCGCGAATCAACCTGGGGGTAGCGGCGTCGGATTTGCCGTCGTTGTTGATGACCAGTGACTTGAAGGCATTCAGGTCCTGCCGGAGGTTGTACCCGCGAATGACAAGAGGTCGACGCCTCCGGTTATCGTCGCCGTTCCTTACGTGGTAGCGGGTGGTCACAGTCGCGCCCGTCTCGTATATTCGAGAGGCCAGGTTGTCGACCGCGTTGCTGGGACCGGCACCGAGGATGCGACCAAACCGAGCGTGCATAGCCAAAGCTACGACGGCCAAGGCGGTGGTCTTGCCAAACCCGGGGCCCTTGCGATCCGATGTTAGTACTTGTCTGTAATAGTAGGAATGAGGAGAAACATGATGGGACTTACTCCTGTCATCAGACCGAGACCGAGAGGACGGTCGCTGATGTACCGACGGAAGCGGTCGCGATCATTCGGAAGGGTCTCCTCCAAGAGGGCGTTGACGAATGCCTGGTCCTTGATGTCCAGGTAGTTAAGCGTCGGCAGTCTTTTGAATATCTTCGACTCGAGTGCCACGCGATTGGTGACCAACCAGTCGTGGAAACCGTTGCCACTCATCAAAGCAAGGTGCAGGCGCTTTGCTTCTATGACACTTTGAATGCCATAAGCTTCGCATGAGGTGCTGGAGATGGCGCCAGCTTCGGAGGTACACTCGTGGTTCTCGTCGGAGGGGGAGCTCAACGGCGGAGGCAGCGCGCTCTTGAGTCTAGAGACACCACCCACGTCTGCAGAAACCGCTATGGTGAACTCTTTCTGGCCGAGCAAGTCCAGGAGAGTGATGCCATCTACAATGGGCTTGTTGTCGTTGACGATTCCATCGAGCTCGGCGTCTTCGGCATTGAGATAGGGAATTCCATACCCGGCAGTCGTCGCTGTAGCACCGTCCTCGATGCGAACGGTGGCGACAGCCATGTTCGTCTTGCTGTATGTGGGGAAGTAGCCGCGAATGACATCGTCAGCCGCGACAACAGACAGATTGTACTGATCGCGAGGGAACCGGATCTCGATGCGATGACCAGGGATCAGGGTCTGTTCGTGGATTGCACTATGCTCCTGGAATGCAGGGTTGTCTGGTTGTATGTTAGCACAAATTCGGATACCAGAATGGCTGAGAACTTAGGTACGGAAGTATCGGACGCCAAAGCCACAGTCTTCATTGTGAGACTGATTCGAGTCGCTGAAAGGGATCTCAATGAGGAGTCCCAGCCAGGCGGTCTTGTTGGCGGACCGAGCGGAAACAAGGTGAGCCTTGATCTTGGAGAGCTCCGAGCCGAAGGAAGGGCTACTAGCGACGACAGAGTTCTTGATGAGGACCGCGCAGTCCCTTATCCAAGCCCTAGACCAGGGTGCGGCGGGCGCGGGATCAGCGGCCTGCTCGGCAGGATTGCCAGTCGGGGTTGACGAAGACATGGCGAGGGATAGTGCGAAATGCGCAGACACTTGAAGTCGGGACAGTAAACACCGAGGTGAAACAGATCAGCGTCCGAAGGCAACCGATAACCGAATCTTAAGAGACCTGTGAGCCAAGATGTTAGAGCACAAGATCTTTTGCACGTGACCACACAATTCACTTACTTGACAAGACGCGTCGAGGAGGAGGGGAGGGTGCGAGATGCTGAGAAACTTGAAGTTGGCGTAGACACCGAAGTGAAAACCGAGCGACAACCCTAATGGGAAGTAGCAAACCGAACTTGCAAGAGACCTGTGAGCCACAATGTTAGAGGGCAGGATCATTTGAACATGACCACACAATTCACTAACTTGACAAGACGCGTTGAGGACTGGAGGAAGACGGGGCGACAGGAAGCGCCCGAGACCCCAAAACACGGCGTTAACACCGCAGTGAAACTGGCCACAACCCTAACGGGAGGTAGCAAACCAATCTAGTGGAGAAACCTGTGATCATCGAGGAGTGAGAACATGCCGAGACGCAGACAGCATGCGAATACGTACGGAACGACAACGGTCGACACCCAGGGGAGCTCTAAAAACCACGCAAGCGTGGTCTGACCGACGGCCGAAAAGGGGGACGCGAGCGCAAGGCGGTTCGTAGGCGAGATGGTCGAAAAACAGATCCGCAACGGGATCCCGGACGGTGCGAGGGAAGACTTGACGATCTCGAAAACGAAAAAAAGCTGTTGGTGGGCGGTCGGGCGAGCTGGATGTGTGTGTGGAAGAAGTAGGAGAGGAGAAAAACCTGTGGGCGAGGGCTGGCAACCAGAGACGCGTTGGAGGGAGCTGGCAGAAAGTTCGCGGCTTCTGCTGGTCACCTTAGGCAGGAGCAAGAAGCGCGTAGTCAACCATGCGAGGGACGCATGCAGGGCCACGTAACAATAAGGCACAAAAATGAGGCAAAGCCGCAGCTTGAGGTACCAGCAACAGTTATGGATGCCTTGGGCGAGGCACTTGGTGATATCTACAGGCACGCATGGTTTGTTACGACTTCAGAGGCTAAAAATGCTGGATAGCAGCTGGAGACTTCGGGAAAGGGCTTGGTTCAGGGCCGTTACTGGATGTGTAATGTGGTATGCCAGTGATGCAAGCCCCTGACTGTGCCACGGCCAGTCAGGAGAACGTGACAGCACCGGTTTGCGCGCCATCAGCCACGTCAGGGCACCAGCCACCCCCTAACTCCCTATGACCGTCCGACATTGACTGAGGAACATGACCCCCTCTCCGGCGGACTAACTCCATCGTGCAATCGGCCTGATACCCACTCCTGGCGCAAGTACTCGGCGGTCTTATTGCTCATGGACATGTGGGAACAGGATGCTCGCTTCCTACCGGGCTGCTGACAGGGAAGCATTCCCAAACTCTTTGGCCACAGCGCAATGGTCCAAGAGGTGGCTAAGGGCCCACTATGTAGCCGGCCGTGCCGTCATATCTGGGACTGCTTCAGCTTCAGACAGGCGCTGCACGACCTGGTACCAAATGGGTGGTAATAAAGTTGAAAGCACGCCACGACTCGATCGCAAAGGAAGCAGAGGTGGACGTATGCCTCCTTCTCAACGTCGGTGCAGGCACAGGTGCAGGGTGCTGGTTCGCCTCGCAAGATGCTGACGATGAGTTTGTCGAAGGCCGTGACTACTGCCCTCCAGGTCTCGAGGATATTGTCGGTCTCTTGTGCCGTAGCAGATAGAGGAGGCTGCCGAAAAGCACAGGACAATGGAGGACTGGGGTATCAGCAAAACCACGCGCACAAAGGCGCGCGCGAGAGGTCTCAAGGACCCTGCAACAACCAAAGTCAAGACAGCAAACCTCAGGCTCGAAGTTTCCCTTGGAAGTTCTGGCCCGCGGTACTCCTGGATTGACGGTGAACAGAATAGAGGAGGATCCTATCAGGGTAAAGACAGAGTTCCAGGCTAACCAGACGCCCAGATCGGAAAATGCATGGCCGATTCAGCTGCATTGTTGTCCAGACAAGTTGCTCCCGAGACTCGCTCAAGTTGATGTAGTGCTCACTCGAATAATCTGGATTTCAGCGAGAACGCATCCCAAAAACCCTGAAGCGAAGACAGAGAGCATCTCAATTCTCCGAAGCTCGATCAGGAGCTCTGGTCGATGTGATCTCTGGAGCTGGTGGGTGGTTTTGACCCTGCTGGACGTGGGGCTTCAGGGACATGGTAACCATCCTGACATCAAACTTTCCCGACTTGACGATTTCTGATGCCTCTGAGTTCTTCGCCCCCAAATACAAACCTTGCGGCGGGAGATGCAGGTCGGCGTCGCTCCCAGACTGTCGTGACCACATGACCCCGCGTGAGACTGGCCCGGTTGGTAACCGGCCAAGTCGCGTCCAGCTGGCTGACGCGTTCCACATCGACCACTTCCTCCTTCCCTTTGAGTTCCCCAAGCTCAGGCAAAATTCAACGCCACCTTGACTTTCCGACTACAATTAAGATGGACTCATCATTCTGATCTCTGATCCTCCGCAGGGCGTGCCGCGCTCTCAGTTCCAGAACCATGGGCTGCAACCGCCTCGCCACTCACCGTTTGCAGCCGCGCTCACTAACGCATCTTGTGCTCCAGGTCCAACTTCAATCCGCTCGATGCCAAATAACCACAAGGAAAAGCAGAGAAGAGGAGGTGTAAGGTCATCTGGGAAGAGGAGGAAAAGAACACTGCGAGGTAGATCAACAAGGGAAAGGACAGCGGTTCGGCCTGCAACGATCACAAGAACCGACCCGAACCCCCCCTCGAACCCTCCATAAGAGGCAAGAAGCAGAAGAATCTCTCCAACACTCCCCTCTGTCCGAAAACCCCCCATACGAAGCAAGAAGAACAAGACGACCATTTCCGATGGCCTCTACTCCCGACAACCTGCCCAAGCGATTACGAAGTCGAGGAAGAGTCCATGGGGCGTATTCAGCTTGAAGGGTAGTCGCTCCATCACAAGCACGCAAAGCGGGGTCCAAGAACATTGACCTTGTCCATCTACAGCCCGAAGTCCCGTCGTGGATCTGCAAAGCAAACGCCTTGGCGTCAACAAGGCCACATGAGACCGGCTGGCTTCCTCTCAGCTCCCTCGCGTCGGAAAACTGTCTGCCGACAGGGACCGCACTTGAGGCCCAGGACCGGAACAGCTGAATTGATGCCTCATGCGCTTGACTGAGACCAGCGTCCCTTGACGCAAGCCGTGCAGTAAGACCGAGTCAAAGCTGCCATGTCATCCTTGAACACGGTGCTCTTGGTCACATTGTGCCAGACTTTCCCGGTTTCGGATCAACGTCAACACCCACCGGGCCCAGAACCATGATCCATGACTGGTTGGACCAGACTGGGGATCGACGCGCTCTCGCGATGACTTGAATGCTGCGATAGTCAAAGAGCTGATCCCTCGCAGGCGTTTTCGCTGGCTCAGGGCAGTCATCAAAATCGTGGAATCTATTGCGCTTCACGTGCTTGTGGCCATCAGTACCGCTCAGAGCGAGAAGATTGAGCTGTCAGGGTTTCAGGATACGGTCTTGCGAGAGGTGTGACCCCACGGACCGTGTTGCCTTGTAGAGATGAGGGCATTTGGGTAAGAGCACCTTGCAGCCGTGGCTGTTCGACGCCGGGGATCAGATCAAGTGGATTCGGAGGATGACGAATTTGTCGCCCACTTCTACTTGGTCTCGTATCACGGCATGCAAGCGACGCCGATGCTCAGCCGGTCCCCGGGAACCGAGTCTCGTCCACGGCCGCACTAACTGCGCCTACTGCTTGCGAGGATTCCAAGCAAGAATGTCCAGGGAGTACGGGCAAGATCCAAGCTCTACGCGACGCCAGGGGAGGCCATCTTCCCTACTGATGATGCTTTTTACGAGACTTGAGAGCATCATCCTCCGGGCTGCGCAACCCGTGGCTTTCCCTTTCTTTTTTTCTTCTTTTTTTTCTTTTCATTTCATTAAGGCTTCTTTCATTGCCTGCCAATCTTGCGTATCCATCGTATCCATCTTGCTTTCTTGCTCTTGAGGAGGAGGCTTGTCGGAGAGAACTTGGGGGAGCATGATCCCGGTTTCTTCGGAGGAGTCTCGTCGCGCAAGCTCGCTTTTTGTTTGTCTTCTTTTCCATTTCCCATCTCTTCTCTAAACCCTCTATGCGTTCCCGCCCTTCCTTGTCTTGTAGTTTTCGTTTCGGGTTGAGGGTTGGGCGGCCTGGAGTCGGAGAAGTCAGCGGGAGTTGCCAAGCGCGGGGTTATTGAGGGCAAGCGGAGAGAATTTGAGAAGCCCCTGGCAACAGGACTTATCGGCGAAGAAACTGGATCATAAGCAGAGAAGATGAGGAACTGAAAGATGGAAGAATGGATGGCGAAATCACGGCGTTTGCAGCGGGAATGCGACGGCGGGTGGTCGATGTGATAAGGCATTAGGGTGACGCGCTCACGTCGCTCCACGTCCGCGTCTGGTACGGGAGGTCACGTTGCCACGACCGACACAAGAGGGTTACAGAATGGATGGCCGCCCTCGGAACGGCCATGTCGACCAGCAGACTTCAGATCGAGCGATGGAAAATCGAGATGACCTCTGTCTGGATTCAAAGAAATCGAGATGGCCTCTTGCTCAATTATAGAGAGTCCAAGCGCAACACATCTGGGTGGCAACATATCTGGGCCGGCCATGTAATCTGTGACCCTCATGCGACCCAAGACCATCGAGTTTGTCTTTCGGGCGAGGTCCGGGTCCGGGACCTTGGCGGCCGTCACTTGGCCCGCGCCGCGAACCTTCATCGGCGGGCCCACTTTTGAACGTCCCCATTCCTGCCGATATGGGAAAGTACGGAGCTGGAACTTGAATCCTGGCTCAGCAATGCGCTGGCGAGGAATGGCATGGTTGGGGGCACCTTTCACACGAGTTTCATTCGGCGAGCAGGAGGTCTTCGGCGGTCAGAGAGAAAATGATATGTATGTTGGCTATGACGCAAACTGGATGCTGGTTCGGGTGGAAGCCTTTGCAGAGCCATTGGAGGTAACCTGTTACGCCAGGTTGTGGGTAACCTCCTCCTGGTTCTTGCTCTTCTTGCCACGGCGGACCAGGTTCTTGATATCGTCACGGAAGCGCGTTGGCTCTGAGCCATACTTGGCCTCGTACGCATCGATGATCTTAGGACAGTCAGTACGATCTGCGACTGAGAGCTGGGGAGAATACTGACAGGTTTGTCCCAAACCAAATCCGCGCTCAAGGCAGGCACGAAGCTGGTGCGCTTGATGAGCTTCCAACCCGAAAAACTGATGATGCCAACGAAGATCATTGTATAATACGAGAAAAATGAAAGCGTATCCCAGCTATCAAACCGGCGAGTTAGTAAATGCATTGTATGGATGTGTTTGGAGCTGCTCATCGCGTCTGTCTTGGGGAGCACATGTCGCAAAGCTCTCGAAACAAGAAGAGGAGGAATGAATTCCGGGATAACGTACGCGTCTGTCAAGAACACAGTGTATCCAAAGGTGAGAACCATGAGGATCATCCAAGCAACGGCCAGATATGTGCCGTACGGCTGGAGGTAGCCCTTGTAGGGGAGGGTGTTGCGGTCAAGACCCTGGGCCTTGCAGGCACGGAAGAAGAAGATGTAAGACACGCCAATCGAAATGTAGTTGATAAGACCTGAGGCCGACGTGAGGGCTTGCAGGCGAGTCACGACATCCGCGGTCGTTGAGCTCACTCCGAACTGTCCTTCGGTTAGTTTCTGGGCTTTGCGCTGGGAACTAGGTCGACTTACGAATGAGATAAATGGGAAGATCATAACAACGCACTATTCAAATATTAGCTCAAGATCCACGGCAATACTGTGACGGTTTGGTTGGGCAGATGGCCGGGCTGGTGGCCGTAGTAGCAGTCCACATCAGGGGACAAGGCAGCCGCAGCCGCCACCACGCCCCGACACAAAACAACGCCCGTTCAGATAACTTACATAGCAGTAGATGGGAATTCCATTCTTCAGACATCTCTTCAAGAATGCTGGCGCTTGGCCCTGGAGAGCAAGCCCGTCTAGGAGAGGATGAGTATACGCCATGCCAGGTGACGTTCCTGGGGAAGAATTTCTTACACAAACATCTGGTGGAACAGTATACGTAAGCGTTTCCAGCAGAGAAGATGCTGGTGCAGAGCAGCGCGTTGACGATGTGAGGCAGGACGCCGATGCCCATGTTCTGCATGGCGATGACATAAGGCGAGCCATCGGCGGTGCCAGCGCCAGCGTTGTCGAGCTTGGGCTCGCTGTAGGGCAGGATCACACCGACGCAGAGAGCGCCACCGATGAAGAAGAAACCGAAGCGCCAGTACACGGTCTTGAAGGCAGCCTTGAGGACACGACGCGGGTTCTTGGCCTCTCCGGCGACCATGGAGAGATATTCGGGGCCGACAACGGTGAACACAGCGGAGCTCAGCGAGCCCATGAAGCCATGGAAGCGGCCGAGACTGCCGGTGTCGATGTGCTCGGCGAAGGCACCGGGGGTATGCCAGTACCGAAATCCGTAGGCATCATTCTGCGGGTTTCCACCAACCATGGTGATGAATGTGAAGCAGAACACGATCAGAATCAAGATCACTTTACCACTGTACCAGAGTCAGTAATTGCATTCACCGTGCCTGAGGAGTGTCGTGGAAAATTACCCAGCCAGCCAAAACTCTGCCTCGCCTGTTCACAATGAGCAGCATTAGCACACGGTCAACGAAATCGGGGCACTCCGGGTGAAGAAGAGAAGTGGGGCGTTCGGGGTCGGTAGGGGCTCGGGGTGGGGTCAACACCAAGCGATCATCACCACCATCAAGACCATCACCACGCGATGTATCAATCTTCCAGGCAGGACACGGGGACCGGGCACAAAGACTCAAGAGGGAAGACATGCCGAAGTACTTCACAGCGACCACGTTCAGCAGGCCGTACAACACCTGGAGTCAGAGATTAGCAGGCTTGTTGAAAGAGGGCGTTGTAACCAGCAGAACTCACGATGCATGCAACGACGACGGCAGCAACCGGAATTTGATCACTCCAGAAGCTCAGGACTGGTCACATGTCAGCCTTGTCTCGGTATTCTTCATCTTGCCACGCTGTTTCCCTGTCGCGCGTGTGATGTTATTCCATACCAAGGTGAAGCGCTGAGATCTCGAAGGGGATCAAGAAGGCTTCCTGCAATGTCAGTTAGCAAAATTGGGCATTCAGAGGGAAGATAGAATTGTTTCTTACATAGAAAAAGAAGTTAACACCGCTCATGAATCCCCAGGCTTCGTCGACCCAGACTCCAGCGAAGCGGATGAAAGCGCCAGAGATGGGCATGTAGGTGGTCATCTCAGCAAGGCCATTCGATCTGATGCTTATTAGCTGCCTGTTGAAGTGCTCCTGACCTTGTAGGACCCGAACTCACGTTAGAGCAACCATGATGGCCTGGATGGTGAAGGCGAGGAAGAGGGAGCCCGGCCCACCCCTCTGCAGGCCACTCCCGATGCTGACGAAGATGGCGGTACCGATGGCACCTCCAATAGCAATGAGCTGGATCTGTCTGTTGCCCAGATGGCGCTGGAGCTGGTCGGCATTGTCGCGCTCGATGAAGCCTTCGTCGAGGTCGTCGCTGTTGCTGTTCTTCTCGTAGGTGACCCCGTTGTCGCCAACAGAGGGGACCTTGCCGATGACGTTCTTCTCCTCGGGAGCCGACATTGTGTCGATGAGGGTCTGCAACAAAAAGGTGGTAGAATGGTGCGCGAGGCTGCGATGAGAGAGGAGACGGGGAGGAATGCGTCGAGCAGGGACCGAGGGGACTTTGTACCCAGAGGAACGCGGCCCTGCGCAGATGTCTCTCCCGGATCTGCAACTTTGCGCTGGAGGTACCTTTCGCAACACCAAGAAGCTCATCTCCTTGCGCCCCAGGGTGGGACTCGACTCGGTGCAGCCAAGTCGCAGAGGGTCCCCCCACGGAGCGCTGAGTGGCACAGAGGTGGTCTGCGCAATACCCTGACATCCACGAGCCTGGGACTGGCCAAGCAGCGTCAAGTACCTGATCCCGGCCACCGAACCACCAGGCGCCGGGGTGCCCCCAGACACGACGGTTCGGGGCTAGGGGCGAGACAGGATTTTCCACTGCAGATGGGTGCGCTTGGCCCAGTTCGGCCTCGCCGCACCCGCGTACCACGGTACCAGACGCCAGTTGCCGTGACGTAAGGAATTCAGTGTCTCGGGTCAGCGTGGTTGTCCCTGGAGATGCAGGATTGGCATTCTGCGAAACTTCCATCGCCGGAACTGCCTCGCCGATCACCTGATCGGCCAGAGTTACATCGAAACCGCGTCGAGATAAGCAGCAGTCCGTCGGTTCGATACGGCACTTTCCCTTGGGGGCGTCGGGCGCGAGGCTGATTTGGTCTGCCGCACATGGGCCGACTCAACTCGCCCGCATCTAGGCCTGTCCTGGGATAGCCCCCATCTCTGACCGTGCTGGGAGCCGCGCCAAGCAGCCAATACCATGCCCCGGCGAGTAAGCCCATCGCGAGATGGTGGGAGGGGCGGCGACGGCGAGCACCAGCAAAACCGGCCGGTGGCATGGGAGCCAGGTGGGCTCCCCCACAACCAGGCGACGATGTCGTCAGTGGCGTCGCGGGCAGGATCCTCCCCCGGCCGGAGTGTCGTGTGCCAGCGGCGGCTGGTCGAGATAGAGATATCACGGACCACGATCAGTGTCGCGCGGGCGATCGCAAAGTCAAGTCCAGACAAGCTCTCGCGTTTCTTGGGACCCCGCGGGTGGCGCCGTTGGCATAAGGGGTCGAGCAGAATTCACTGGCCGATCAAATCTTGGACGCTCACGCCGCCCAGAACTCTAGTGCGACCTGAGTTTCTTGGGCGACATTCGTATCTCGCAGGAATGCCCTCACTGCCAACATCGCAAACTGTCCGGGCCTATGATGTGGCAGCATCCGGCCTGCGGTCCACCTGCCTCATCCGGCCAAGCCTGACCCTAGGCCGCTCTCGGACATGGTGCCACACTGGCGTTGCGCTCGGAAATATGGCGCAACCATATGGCCGATGCCCGCCAAGATCTGCGCCAATGCGAGCATGCCGTTGGCTCCGGGGCGGAGCCCGTCAACCGGCGGGGCCGACACCGTGCCGTCCGACGGCAGGTGCCAGCGGTGACTAGGGGCGACCTGAGGTGTTTGGGTGTGTCGCGTGCCCCGAGGCTCTGGTATGCCTTGAGCTCCAAAGTACGCCGCGAGTTGCAGTTTCGTTAAAGTGCCTGCCCGCCTCGTCGACATGCAGGCGCCTCTCGCTGCGGGCGCGGGAGGTCCCACTCGGGACCGATGAGTCTGGGCGCCCGATACATTCACGACACCATGCCAAGAAGCACAAACATCACGACTTGATCGTCCACCAAGCCATCCCAACCCCTGACACCGATCCAGAGCTCGGCCGTTCAGTTTAAATGTCGCCTCTAGTTGATATAACGTGACTCATAATTCTCAACGCATCTTGCGCGTCAAACTCTGGAAGTGGCTGAACCTTCAGCAACGAGGGGCGCCTGAATGGTGGCACGAAAGCTGGACAGGGGAGGCTTCCTCGCCTTCCTCGTCCCCGACAACTCTCCCTCATCCGCAACCCTGCTTCACCCAAAATGAGGCTCGCTGTGATCGCCAGCTTCGCGGCCCTCGTTGCCGCCGGCCGCAAGAACGAACCCCGCCCAGCAGGCTGGCATCATGACGACCTCCACGTCAACGAACGATTCGACTGCTACCGCGAGGGTACATGCCTCAAGGACAGGACATCACCCTGCCGGATCGGCTACGACAATGTCGGCTGGGACCACGAGCACTGCGAAAAGGTTCGTTCTGCCATGAGGGCCCGCCTCCTTCATCATGCTGATCTTCGACGTAGGGCGAAGCCAGGCCCATTTGCTGCGCCAAGGGCTACACCGAGAGCATCCCGGAAGGCTCCAAGTGCCAGTGGCAGAAATGCTTCGACGGCGCCGGCAAACCCGGAGACGTGCTGATGTTCCGCTCGGGCGTCGGCGGCGAGCCATCCGTCGATCCCAACGAGAGTGGCCGGTGCAAGTTGCACTCGTCCCAGAAGCACTTCACCTGCCCCCTTCCCGAGTTCGACTGCCTTACGCAACACTGCCACTGGGGCGCCATAAAGTGAGTGTCCTACTTCCTGATTCTGCCCTGCTGCTGACCGGCCCTCTAGCGAGGAATGCGTAAACGCTGAGTGGAAGATCGCAAACTGGCAACCCGATCATGGCAACAGCGACGTCAACAATTTTTGCTGCTCCAAGGACAGGTACATGGTCCAACCTCTGTCCCACTGCCATTGGGCAGGTCAGGGATCCTGCGAGAACAGCGGTTGCAACCCCTATGAAGTAGTCGTCAGGACTGAGGACCGGCCGGAAGGGGGGCACCGCCATGAAAGTGAGTCTCGCGGCCTCGGTGGTGTACAATTGAATTTAACGTCCCAGACCGCAAGAAAAGCCTGTGCTGTCTGCCCCGGAGGAGCGCAATCAAGGGCTAGTCTAGGGGAGATAACGGAGAGGAGGAACACAGTGGAATAACGCAGTCAAGTGTGGGAGAGAGAACACAGCCAACGGAGTCGAGGAGAAGGAGGAGACGGACCCCGGCCCGGTGTTGGCCGAACGCCCCACTTATGCCGGCCCTTTGTAGCTTAGTCATCTGTCTAACCTCGCCAATCTTCAAACTTCGCGACGTTGACTTTCGATTTTATGCTCCGTTTACCTCATCCCCAACAACAAAATGTCCGCCCAGACCGAGACCACGCCGCTGCTGGCCACGGTCGCGGCCAGGCCGCAGGATGATGGGTGCGTCCGTACGGAGGCCCGGCTGCTCCTCCGCTACTCGGTGCCGCTCGTCGCGACGTACCTCCTCCAGTACTCGTCCACGGTCATCACCACCATCGTCGCGGGTCACCTCGGCGCCGACGCCCTCGCAGCCGCTAGCATCGGCCTCACCACGATGAACATTATAGGCCTGACGTTTTTCGAAGGTATGGCCACGGCCCTCGACACGTTGTGCGCCCAGGCCTACGGCTCCGGCCGCCTCGCCGGTGTCGGACTTCACGTCCAGCGCATGCTCCTCTTCATGACCCTCGCCATGGTCCCCGTCGGCGCCTTTTGGCTCGCCTCCCCCCGCATACTGCCGCTTCTCGTCCACCAGCACGATGTTGCCGTCAGCGCCGGCCATTTCCTCCAGGCCAGCCTCTGGGGTCTGCCCGGCTACAGCTTCTTCGAGGCCGGCAAGCGGTTCCTCCAGGCCCAGGGCGACTTCCGGTCCGGCATGGTCGTGCTCGTCCTCTGCACCCCCGTCAACGCCTTCCTCAGCTGGCTCTTCGCAATCCATCTCGGCTGGGGCCTCCCCGGTGCAGCGCTAGCACAAGCCCTCGCCAACAATCTGCGCCCGCTCCTCCTCCTGCTCTACACCGTCTTTATCGCCAAGTGGTCCCACAAGTGTTGGGCCGGCTGGTCCGTCGCCGCCTTCCGCGAGTGGCGGCCCATGGTCTCCCTCTCCGCCGCCGGCTCCGCCGTCAACATGGCCGAGTGGCTCGCCTTTGAGATCCTCATGATCTCAGCCTCCTACATCGACACAAACCACCTCGCCGCCCAGACCATCCTCAACACCGTGTCCATCATCATGTGGCACATCCCCTTCTCCGTCAGCGTCGCCGTCAGTACCCGCGTCGGCCACCTCATCGGCGCCGGCCTCGTCCCCGCCGCCCGCCGCGCCGCCATTCTCTACGCTGTCGTCTTCACCGCCATCGGCGTCGCTGACGGTCTCTTCCTGTTCCTCCTCCGCGGCCAGCTCAGCGCCATCTTCTCCGCCGACCACGCCGTCCAGCGCATCGCCACCGCCTCGATGCTCTCCGTCGCTGCCTTCCAGATCATCGATGCCATCATCGCCGGCTGCAACGGAGTGCTCCGCGGCCTCGCCCGCCAGTCTGTCGCCGCCTGGGTCGTCCTCGCCGTCAACTACCTCGCCGCCGTCCCGCTCGCTATCTGGCTCGAGCTCGGTCCTCCTGGGCTCCGCCTCGACGGCCTCTGGGTCGGTCTCGGCTGCGGCATGGTTCTAATCGCCGTCATAGAGTGCGCCTACATGAAGTGCATCTCCTGGCAGGACTGCGTCGAAGAGGTCAAGGAGCGCGAAGAGTAGGTAGTGAGTACCACACCCTTCGCGAGCACCGACAACCCGTGGTCTTGAACTCTCAGCGCGAGTCTGGTCGCCGGCAAAGGACGCCCATTTGTGTTTGCCCTCAGGTTGGCCTCGCCGTCGTTCTCGGCAACCTCAACATCCGGGCCATAGTCGGCTCGGCCCACCTGTCACGAACTGGGCAGTGAAGCGACTGCCTCGACAACTCACCAGACTGACGCCTGAGGGTCCTGAAGATCCTGATGATTAGCAACGTGTTCCACGGCCTCTTCTGGCGACAGTATCCTGTCCGCCCCGCGTTGGTTTCGGACCCATGTTGCTGTACTCTCTCACCACCGCGTCCGTGGCCACCTGGTCTCGATCAATTCGCATCGCAGTCGCCCGTCTCCGGCATGGCCTCATACTTCCCTTGGGGCCTCAATGGCCAGACCTGGACTTTCCGGAACATCCACGGCGCCGGACTGGATGAAAGTTCTGGAAAAGGACTCCAAGGTGTTCATAATGACAGCGGCCTATTTTACTGAAAATGGCCCGGTCTCTTGGTGCTAGCGTCGATCGAATACCACTCACCATCAACCCATGATGGTACTCGTATCCGGAACGACGCCAGCAGACGACGTTCGGGTGCCGTCCGGGTGATCGGAAGCACCGCCAGCCGAGCTGAACCGGTCGTCGCCATCGTCTTTCGATGATGTCTCACTCGTGGCGCGATGCGCCGTACCGCTTGACGATGGGCGAAGCTCGCCTCCCCGCCTGCTAGATGCCTCAGGCCGGGGCTCGGCCCCTTGGTCCCTGCTTTATTTTCGTTACCCGCATCTCGAGGTGAATCGGCCGCACCACGATGCGTCGTTCGACGCCGCTCACCTGTTGCCCTCCCCGCTCGACGAGCTATGGGAGGAGTACTTAGCCACACGTGGCGGCGATCGACTCCATCCAGACTGGGACGGGGTCCGCCACGACTGGGAGAAGAAGCTAGCCGCCGCCTTGGGGGAGGTCTGGGACCCAAATCGGCCAAATATCTTCGAGTGGTGAGCCGTGCCGGAGAAACAGGCCTGGGGCACGAGTCATGAAATCGGCCTGTCTCGCCAAAGGGTCGAGAAGTCAGAACAGTCTAGCACTTCGTTTCTTTCATCGTATTGGCAGGTAGGTACCGATTCAGGCGAACAGGGCTGTCTTTGTTGTCTGCGGCCGATGGCCCCTTAAGCACACATATCATTATCAGTCCGAGCATCCTGGCCGTCCGATTGACTGTTGCCTCCTGGTGAAAATTGCTTGGGCCAAGAATCGAATGAGGGACTCCGACAGCCAGAAGACCGGCCATTTTGAACCACCGAAGTCACCCTCCGAAGATGTAGATCGGTTCGCTCGACCGACCTGTTGTTGCTTCTTCAACTTGCGATGAGAGACCCTGAATGAATTCTGAACAAAGCTTTGCCTTGAACCATCTTTGGCTGCTAGTTTTGTTTCATAAGATGTCGGTGATGCCACACTAAGTACCTGATATCCTTGGGGTGCACTTAAAGCTCAAAGTCGTCCTTGAAGATCTCCAAGCTTTCCACCTCAATGACCGCATCTTGGAGAGGAGTTAGCATTGAACTTGGCGGCAAATTATCTCCAGATGGCCGGGCTTACCTTCCCCAAGCGCTCCAAGAACGATGGTGTTGTCATTTCCAGGCTTGAGGGTAAGCTGAATCGGCGTGGAGCTTCCGTGACCAGCCCTGGTGTTGAGATCGGTAACATTGGCCACGAGCTCGTTGTTGACCACGACATACGCCGCCGCATCTGTGATCTTGGTTAACGTTTGGTCGCAGACGTGTGAGATTATCTTACCCTGGGGATTGTCTGTCTTGTAGCTGAGCCGAATCCATTGCAGAGAGCCGGTGCCCATGATGCCGCGGAAGGCAACCTCTGTGATACCAGATCTCTTAGACAATGTGTTGTACTCAGAGAGGTACCGCTTCTTTGTCGTTGGGAACGAAACGATGCCAGTCTCGACATCGACCTTCCACATGTCATGGTACTCGAGGGTAGCAGTCTTGGCCCTATTCGAGGTCAGTGGAGTCGATTTAGCATCACCGCTCACTGCTTACTCTACATCGACGTTGATGGGGAGCCAGACGTATTTCGAGTCTGCCCAACCGCCCCTGACCCAGTCATCGCCCAAGTAGATGTGGGTCGTCTTCTCGGTGCCCTTGATGGTGAGCTCAAAGGTGTTCTGGGAGTTGTACGTGTTAACCTCGGGGGGTGCGATGTCTGAGCCGCCTTGCCATGGGCCCGCAAGAGAGGTGGCCCAGTACACCTTGTTTGGGTTGGGACGGTAGCCAGTCTTGGCCGAGAGAATCATGAAGTAGATACCGCCTTCGAAAAAGATGCCAGGTGCTTCGCGATCGCCGTCGTCTGCCTCTTGTTAGCGACCCTTTGCCGATCCTGATCTCTAGAAACTTACTGAGGCGTGAAGCTCGCTCTCCAACGCTTCCATCTTCTTCGATCTTGTTCACTTGGACGGTATTGTGGTCCGCGCTGGTCAGAAGGTAGTAGGTGTCTGAAAGTTGTCAGCAGGGATACTTTCTCCAGATTTATGCAATTCCACGCACCCGAGACCTCGTCAAAGAAGAGACCGGTATCAGAGTACGAGTAGTTGTTTGGCGGCAGAAGAACCTTGTCCTGCTCAATATATGGTCCAGTCACGGAGCAGCTTGAAGACAATGATAGGACATGTCGATCTTGCTGGCCGTAAACCTAGAAGCAGCACTCAGTCAGATCTTCTTGTCTCGATGTGTCCGGTGAGGACTAACCCAGTACGCAGAGTTCGGCTTTGCCAGCTTCGGTCGCCAGAAGCCCGAGGTCGATTCAGCGGGCCGGCCAACGAAGTCCCAGTTCACCAGGTCCTTCGACGAATACATCATGAGGGTGACGCCTTGCCAGGTAGGGTCTGCAAGGGGTTGAGTTAGCTTCTCTGCCTTTTGGGGGGCGGCGGTGCAGACCCTCTGGCACTGGGGCCTGGTGGCCAGTCCAGTAGAATGTGTCCCCTTCTTTGAAGATGCCACCGCCATGGGCGTCGATGATGTTGCCGGAAGTGTCATACCAGACTGCACCAGGCGCAATCCAGGTGGCACCAAGAGCACCGGAGACTGAGATAATGGCGAGCACTGTAGATTGCAGCATTTTGGAGATGAGATATTTCTAAGGCTATTGTGCAAGTACCTGACTCCATGGTGCTCTCGTTGAGTCCTACTTATGCTCTGGTCTCCAAGCACGCTGTCCGGGCTCCGCGGATACAGTCCGAAGCTTTCGGGCCAACATTGAGACGAGGTGACGGCAAGTCGGATGTTGAATGAGCCTAAATTCGGGAGAACCCAACCTCGGATGAGGCGAGATGCTCCCCGGAGAACCCCTCAAAAGATGCGGGGCTGTTCCCCAAATTGAAGGAGTTCCAAGTCCATCCCCTGCAGGATCGATGGAAATATTTCTGGATTTGGCCGTGTTCCGGGGTCCCCGCACCGGCCCCGCCCCACTAAACGACTGTCACACAGAAGATACCCCGAGTTCCGAGCGAATTGGACCGCACTCCGGCTCTTTCCAAATTTTGCATCCTTGCTTTCACAGAGAGGCGAGGCGTTTGACCATCCGCCGGAAATATATCCGGCGGATGCTGTATGTGGCCTAGTCGAAATAGCCAGACGCAGTCGATCCGGACGCTCGGCTCAAGCTGACTCGGGCTGAACTCGGGATTTCTAAAGTTTCACACATGATGATCAGCTGGGACGGTCCAAGGAATGCTAGTCTCTCCAAGCTGTGGATTTGGAATCGTTAGCGGCACAGAGGCAGGTGTGCTAAGGCACCTATCAATTCAAGTTCATCGGGGAGCATTCCGAGGTTATCGGGGCGAGAATACGACGTGGTGGCCTGACTCTGTTTGGTTGACAGAGACCCAGTGATTCCAGGCAGAGTGCGAGATCTGCAAATGAGCGCGTTTTGGGGAATTTCACTGGCTATGAAGAAATGTTCAAACTGCCATTCTTCGCTCGCATTGGATTAGACACAGGATGATTGGTATCTTATCATGAGGGTATCAAAAGATTGTGAAGCAACGGATGAAGTTGAGATTGATGGATGGTAACTCTATCAAGATGTGGCACTTGAAGGCTACTTAGTAACTACGGCCATTCAATGAACTATTTCCGGTGATTGTGACTGGTCTCTGTGCTGGCAGCTCAGGTCTTGAGCATCGCGTTGAGGACAGTCTCCTGGGTCCGCTTCTGCAGCGACTTCTGGACCGGCTTCGGGTCCTCGAAGATCTCGTTGATCTCTTCGAGGGTTCGGTTCTGGAAATGGTCAGCAAAAGGTAACTCCAGATTTTAACGGACGGCATGCTCACCTTGGTCTCGGGGAAGAAGAAGTACACGATGATGACCTCAAAGATATCCCAGAAGATGAAGACAAGGTAGTAGTAGTAACCAATGGCGCCGATGGCAACACCGGTCGTGTACTGCCCCACGATGCCGGCGATTCCGGCCACGAGCTGACCCGTGGCGTTACCCTTGGCGCGGTTCTCGGTGTCGAGCACCTCGGAAATGTAGAACGGCTGGAGGGGTGTGATGCAAAAGGCGAAGATGATGGAGAAGATATAGATGAAAGCGATGCCTGAGTGTCCAGCAGCAACGTTGCCCTCGACAGTAGATGAATATGAGAGACCGGTGACGATGGACAGTGACAGCGCGCAGCCTGCGAAGCCTGCGAGGAGCAGCGGGCGCCGGCCAGCACGATCAGCAAGCATGGAACCGACGACGGCGGCGATCCAGGAGATGACGGGGTTCAGAGCGTTGAGCAGTAGCTGAGTCTGCGCATCATCGATGCCCGTCTGCTGCACGATGACCGGGAAGTAGTAGCCGACGAGTGCGTTGCCCGAGTACTGGCCGAACCAGGAGAAGGCGACGACGCAGACGAGGCGGCGGCGGGCTGGAGCGGTCTTGAACATGCCGCTGTAGTCCCACCAGCGCTTGTCGGTGCCGTCCTGAGAGATCTGGGCGCGCATCTCGGCCAGCTGCAGGACGACCCATGGGTTCTCGGGGGATCCCTCGCCATGGTGCTTGACCAGGACTGCCTCTGCATCCTCCTGGCGGTCCTGGGCCATGAGCCAGCGGGGCGTGTCGGGGATGAAGAATACACCGCAGCAAATGTAGATGGAGCTGGCCATCTGCAGCCAGCTAGGCAGACGCCAGGTGATATCTCCCGAGAGGAAGGCGGTGCCGTATGTCACCCACGAGGCGATCATGCTTCCGACAAAGTAGTTTGTCTGCAGAAAGGCACAGGCTGGGCCGCGGAAATAAGGGTGGGCCATCTCGGTGACGTACGTGATGCCGGCAACATTCAGGAAGCCCTGGCCGAACCCGACCTATCGATCCGTTAGTCCCTCGGAGTTTGATATTAGAGGTACTAGAAAAGTCGCACCATCCAGCGCCCTGCAAGAAACATATTCATATTGGTGGCGGGAGCCATGATACAGGTGGCGACGATGACCAGGAACGCGCCGGTGAACATGCCCCAGCGGCGGCCAAAGCGGTCGTTGACAGGTCCGGCAAACGGAAGGGCCGTGACACACCCGATGTTGTACATGGCGAAGACAAGGCCTGTCCCCGAGCTCGCCTGCTTCCTGAGAAGAATTAGCAGGGGCGAAATTATTCGTGATAAGGGGCTACATACATGCCGAAGTAGGCGAGGTACTCCGGGACGGCGTTGATGGCTCCCATGAGGGAGCTGTCGTATCCCTGGAGGATGATGCAAAAGTAGCCAACAGACAAGATTCCGTACAGTCTGATCATGTACATGCTCGTGCCGCTGGGGTGGCTGTCAATGGCATTGTCGGCGATCGTCAGGAGGTGGTCCCCGATCTTGTCGGCGTGATCCACCGGGGCCTCATCGGCGTCGAGCCGTTTCTGTTCGACGGACATGATAACAGTAGGGTAGCCAGAGAATAGGATGACGTGATGAGGAGTGAAGGATGCACCAAGACGTCAAGGAGGGCTGCCGTCATGAGCCCTTTTATGCAGGTGACCGCAGAGCGATGTAGTCATCTTCGGGGGTCTAGCCAAGATGGTCGGACCACGCTGCGGAGCATGATCCGGGGAAACGTGGGAAGCGAACGTCCGGGGTCCGGGGATGTCGCCAAGGAAGGCTGGTCGGATGTCGGATGCCACCCAGGGACCGGCACACAGATCGCACGACTCTTCGGGACTACATCCGACAATCGAACAAGGATATCGGAAGCACTAGGCGAGATGTAGTAGATTCTTCCGTTGCTGTGCCTCACCGTCTCGGAGTTTCGGAGCATCAGTAGCCGGACCGGGATTCTCCAAAATATGCTTGTCCTCGGAGAAACCCTGGACGGTGTGACATCCGAATCAAGCGCGATAAATGACCACTCTTCTCTCTCGATGCGGACAGAGGGCTGACTGCACGTCTCCCACGGGATCTTCTCACAATGGCTTCATTTCCTCCCTCCACCCCGGACTGGAACAATCTCCAGGTCCTTCACCGGAACACCCTCGCGCCGCGGGCTTCTTTCTTCAATTTCAAGAGCGTCGAGCGAGCCCTTGCATACGATGTGAAGCAGTCAGAGGCAGTGAGCCTCGGAGGCTCCTGGAAGTTCGATCTCGCACGGTCGCCGTTTGAGGCGCCGCCCATGTACACGGCAGGCTTCGATGCCTCGGGCTGGTCCGATATCGAAGTGCCCTCCATGTGGCAGACAGAAGGGTTCGGGGGACCGGCATACCTCAACAAGCAGTACGGGTTCCCGGTTGACCCTCCGAACGGTGAGTGACCCAGGCATTTCCAGACGTGTTATGCCTACTGATGCCGGATGCAGTGCCCTTTGAGGAAAACCAGACAGGAAGCTATGTGCGCCGGTTCACATTGCCCGAGTCTTTCGCTGGGTCGCAGATCCGCCTCCGGTTCGAGGGCGTTGACTCGAGCTTCCACGTTTGGCTGAACGGAGTCGAGGTTGGCTACTCCCAGGGATCCAGAAACCCCTCGGAATTCGACATCACAGCTCTGGTCAAGGACGAGAACGTGCTTTGTGTCCGAGTGTATCAGTACTGCGACGGATCGTACATCGAGAGCCAGGATCAGTGGCGCAGCTCCGGCATTTACAGGGATGTCTTCCTTGTGGCCTTTCCGGAGAACCGCATCGAAGACTTCCACGTTGTTACCGACTTAGACGACGAGTATCTGGATGCAATGCTGTCCGTCAACGTCGACGTCAAGGGCGAGGGCGACCTCCGTCTGGCTCTGTATGACACCCACGGAAGCGAGACCATCGCGACAGAAGTCAAGCCTGCTCCCGGCGGGGAGGGCCGAGTGAGCTTCTCGATTCCCGTCAAGTCGCCCCAGCTCTGGACGGCAGAGACCCCGACTTTGTACCACCTCTGCTTGACCTTTGGAGACCAAGTCATCTCACAGCGGGTTGGCTTCCGCAAGGTCGAGATCAAGGATGGGCTCATCAAGGTGAACGGGAAGCGCGTCTGTTTCCGTGGTGCCAACCGCCACGAACATGTCAGTATCCCGGAGTTCCTTTTCCCTTATTCTAGCTGTTTTAGGAGTTCTGAAATAGGTTGATGCTCGTCAGACACGATGAGTAACTCCCAACACTTCCACAAAGGGCAATCACTAACTCTGGGGGGTTGATAGCATCCTGTCAAGGGACGCACTGTTCCATACGAGTTCTTGCGGCAGGATCTCCTGCTGATGAAGCGCCACAACCTGAACGCCATCCGGACATGCCACCAGCCCAGCGACCCACGTCTCTACGACCTCGCGGACGAGCTGGGCCTCTGGATCATGGACGAGGCTGATCTCGAATGTCACGGATATGAGATTGTTGAAAACGCAAACCTGTCCCAGACGGAACGTCTTCTCACAGAGGACGAGCAGAAGGCCATCTCTTTCTGGCGTGCCGGAAGATGGCTGTCGGATAATCTCGAGTGGGAGGCTGCGTACGTTGACAGGGCACAGCAGATGGTCGCTAGAGACAAAAATCACCCCTCGGTCGTCATCTGGTCGCTCGGCAATGAAGCGTTCCAGGGCCGCAACTTCCAGGCCATGTACGACTGGGTCAAGTCGTATGATACGACGCGGCCCGTCCACTACGAGGCCGATGTCGATGCTCGCATCGTCGATGTGGTGTCTACAATGTACCCGCCACTCGACAAGATACGGTCCTTTGCTGAGAACTGGGACGGCAAGAAGCCACTATTGCTGTGCGAGTTCATCCACGCCATGGGGAACGGGCCTGGCAACATCCGCGAGTACATCGACCTGTTCTACCAACATCCCCCTTTGCAGGGCGGATGGGTCTGGGAATGGGCCAACCATGGCCTCCTCACCACGTCCTCGGAGGGCGTCGAGTATCACGGTTATGGCGGCGACTTTGGTGAGATCCAGCACGACGGACATTTTCTGCTGGACGGCGTGCTGTCCTCTTGGCACGAACCAACGCCCGCTCTGCTGGAATACGCCAAAGCCCTCGAGCCGGTGCGGCTGGTTGAGGGCACTACCAAATATGTCCGAATTGTCAACCGCTATGACTTCATCGATCTCTCCGCCTTGAGGGCCGAGTACAAGATCGTGGAGCCTGACTTCGTCAAAGACCTAGGAGAGCTAGCCCTTCCGTCGGTTCCGGCAGGAGAAGTCGCTAAAATTGACATCTCCAGTCTGGAGCTTGACAATATCTCTGGAAAAGATGCCGTGTACCTCGAAATCAACTTCAGGCAGCGCGACGCCTCGCCCTGGATGGAAGCCGGCGCCGAGGTCGCTTGGCTTCAGGTACCCATCCATACTCCCGAGAACACTGTTCCTGTGCCAGCAAGCTCCGTCCCTATGACAATCACCGCGAATAGGGAGACCACCCTGGTGATCGAGTCTGCAGAGGCGCGCTGGAAGTTTGACGTCCTTCGCGGGAGCCTTGCTTCCTGGTCACGGGAGGGCGTCGAGATCTTGCACTCCGGGCCGCAGCTGGGCATCTACCGCGCTCCTACGGACAATGACATGGGCGTTGGCAAAGACTGGGCAGAGAAGCAGGTAGCATGGGCGCGCCCATACACGCGCGGCGCCACCTGGAACGTCGATGCCGGGACAGGGGCCGCTGTAGTTGAGGTCGAGCAACGCCTTGCTCCGCCATCGTTGGAGTGGGCAATCAATGCGAAGCTATCCTACACCTTCTGGGGCTCTCGGGTCCTCATCAAGGTCTCAGGCAAGCCGAGCGGGCGCAGCGTGCCGAAAGTCCTGCCGCGAATCGGCCTGACTCTTGCGCTCATGCCTGGGTTCGAGAACACAACTTGGTTCGGCCGCGGGCCCGGCGAGAGCTACAAAGACAAGGCGCAAGCGCAGAGGTTCGGCCGCTTCTCGATGCCCGTAGAAGAGTTGGCGGCGGGATACGAGTTTCCCCAGGAGTTCGGCAACCACACCAATACCACCTGGGTGCGGTTCGATCATCAGGAGAATGGTGCCGGTCTCAAGGCCCGTTTTATCGACAGGCCCGACGGCTTCGACTTCCAAGCCTCGCACTATGACGTGGTTGATATCGAGCGGTCGCAGCACGCCCACGAGCTGCAGCGGTGCAGGAAGGACGAGGTCATCGTGCGCCTCGACATGGACCACCAGGGTCTCGGAAGTGAGAGCTGTGGTAAGCATGTCCCTTTGAAACATCGCATCGCTGAGTTAACAAAAAGTACAGGCCCACCAGCTCTGCCAGAGAACACTCTATTCACAGCCCCCTTCGAGTTCTCGGTCCTGATCGAGTCTTGCGGAGTGGAAAAGGGCATATAGAAGAAACTTCACGATGACCAGGAGGTCATTTTACGCACCTTTGATGGGATAGCAGCCCAAGGGGTAGCCCAACACCTATCGAGCCATAGCATCCGACGAAGATGAAGATGGCAGAGGACGGAGAATCGCCGGCTTCTTGCACTAGAACTTGTCACCACTCGGTATAAATCCGATCAAACCGTGTCACAGAGAATAGTGACATTAGCTATCTACCTCTGATTAGTCCGTCGCTTCGATGGCAGAATCCCAGTCACCCACCTCCCCAGCAACCTACGGTCGGGACAAGAAAATGTCACCTCCAAGGCACAGTGATCCCCTGCTCGTGCGACTCACGGGCCAGTTCGATGACACGGATGGCATCCCGAGACTGTTGGGCCTTGACCTCCAGCTCGCCCGTGCCGTTGATGGCGTGCGCCACGTTTTGGTACAGCTCCATCCACTTTCCGGTGATGGTTGGGTACCTACCCGTGTATTTATTCGTCCTGTTGTCGAAAGTCTGGTACCGACGGTCGAACTCATCGTATGTAGTCAAAGTGCCCTGCAACTCATCGGACTCGACCCCGAAAGAGGGATGCAGGGGTTTGACACCCTTTTCGATGTCCTCCTCTTGAGGACAGGTTGAGCGCTGCTGAAACTACTCGGCGTCAGCTTTTACGGCGTGTGGTTAGAACCACGGCGACTGACCTTGATGTAGGAGCCCTTGGTGCCGCGGATGAGGAATTTCAGCTGCTGCTGGAGGGGCGTGGTCACGGATGTTTTGACGGTGACGAGGAGGTCCCTGTCGGCATATTGCAGGATGATCGTGAAGGAGTCCTCGACTTCGCTCACCACGCCGCGCTGGGCTCTGAAAAACGCCGTTATGGAGGAAGGCAGGCCGAAGAGCACCAACGCCTGGTCGATGCTGTGCGTGCCTGTGGCAAGGCCTGTCAGCCATGTTACAACCCACCTGCGAGGGACCGAACTTACCAAGCCCAAACGCCAGACCGTCCCCGGGTGTGTATTTGGTCGCGGTCAGGTAGCTGAGCCACGCTGGTGACTCAAAATCGTAGAAGATCTCCGCCTCCTTGACCTCGCCAAAGGCGCCTTGCTCGTGGAGCTGCCTCAGAGTCCGAAATCCTCCATCCTGGAAGGCTTAGTTTGGATGATTCTGCTTGAGCCGCCGGAGAGCTCACCCATCTCCTGTTCTGGAAGCACGTCGCGATCAGTCTCTTTTCGTTCGCCAGGCCAATGACGCGGTCAGCCTCCTCAGATGATCTCGCGAACGGCTTATCGACGATCACTGTCTATGTTAGTGGGATTCCGAAGTAATCTAAATCCTGAAAGACGAACCATGCTTCCCCGCCTGCAATGCCTTCTCAGCAAACAGCGCGTGGGTGTCATGGTGCGTGGCTACGACGACAAACTGGATGTCCTGGTCGTCGAAGAACTCCTCAGGGGTACGGTAGTGGCGAACATCAGGATGGTCAACTGTACAGTGAGACCCCGGCGTGCTGCCAGCCTGGGGTGCCTCTGCGCGTTGCAAGATCGCGATGATCTGGTAGTCGGGGATGGCCGAGATGAAAGGGATGTGGAAGTTCTTCGCGGAGCCGCCGTAGCCAACAACGCCGACCTTGATGGGCGCCATGTTCATCTCAGAGCGAGGATAGTAGTTGTCACATGCCCTTATTATTCGCCCAACTGCTGGGTATATATCCTAGAGTGTG
The DNA here is from genome assembly GCA_001599815.1 of Furcasterigmium furcatum. NCBI lineage: Eukaryota > Fungi > Ascomycota > Sordariomycetes > Glomerellales > Plectosphaerellaceae > Furcasterigmium > Furcasterigmium furcatum. The sequence continues at coordinate 113,682 of BCIA01000001.1, forward strand.
GCGTTTTGCAAAATGGGCTTTGGTTTTACTTCGCCGGCCGCTTCCGAGACCCCGACACTCCGTGCCGCTGTGCGGAGAAGATGACCCAAGCGACAAGCGTCAGGTGGTCGTGGTGGCGTCTGGCTTCAGGGGTACCCCCGGATGGCATTTCAAGCTGTCGGTCGCTGGAATCGAGGTTCCAATCTCCAGCGGAACGGCATCACGAAATGATACAGATTGGGAACTGAAGACAGTTGGCGAGGAATCTGTCGAAGGATACTTGAATGCTTATGGTTTTCTTTGTCGGTCCATCTTTAATCGGCTGCTCAAAAGTCCCAGGTCATGTCTATCGTGGCAGTATACGTGGTTTCAGTCTTACCCAGGCTACCCAGGACAACCCCAATCTCCCTGTGCTCATTTCTGGACGCCTCCCAGTTTTCAGCATCTCCAGTCAGGCAGACGACAACCCCGACGTTTTCGCGAGATGGAGCAGCGTTGAGGAACGCGTGTCCATTCACTGAAAGCGCACCCTCGACGTATTTCTCCAATAATTCAGCCGCTTCGCGCTGCTTCTCGGGGTTGATCTCGAACCTGGAGATGGTGATGCTCTTAAAGGAGGGCGTCTTTGCGTCACCGCTGAGGATAACATGATGGCTGAAGAACTCGACATTAGATTTGAATAGGTCCCCAAAGCCGCTGTGTCACTCACCAAGCAAATGCAGGGTTTGAAGCGTCGATGAGCTTTGCAAACCCGGGTTTGAGAGACTGGTACCTCGCTCCGGGCTCGAAGACGTCCTTCTCCTCAGCCGACGTCCAGTCAACTAGCAAGAACGCCAATTGGGGATCCTCTCGAACAGTTCCCAACATAGCTTTGCGTGAAATGGGAAACTCGCGAGTTATCTCCATCGTTTCAGCGAAGCGAGATCGAAACTTTGGATTGTCAGTCGGTTCCCAGGTGCTTGCGACAGAACCACCCACCTCCTCGATCGATAGATCACTTCTGCGAAACGTGCAAATTTCAACTAATCTTCCGGGGCCGGAATGACGTGGGAAGACGACGGGGAAAGACATCTTGAGGTGTTGTCGGCGGCGAGAATGGTGCTGAATGGTGACTGGCGCACACAGTCGTGATCTATGAGTTTCTTATACAGACCTGCTCGGCCCAACCCCGACATACAGCCTTGGATGCATCTTTTGGCAAGCCCGTCCGATCTTTGCACTATCTTCATCCCCGCTACCGCCCCCCCAAGCGGCGGGACCTTGCCGAGAGTCCTGAGAGTCGTACCCTAAAAACGGGATGTCGGTTCTGGTGGCATCGGAGTGTCGGGTCTCCGCCACCCCCCTCATCCCCCTCATCTCAATTCACGAGGTCAGACTCGGAGTATCGGGAGTGATGCATCCCTCTCAAAGTGACAAGCACTTCCGTTCAGTATGGTCGGGAATGATGCGGGGAGTATCCTGGATCATCCTCCAACACATTCCGTGCATTCGCATGCTTTTGGAGTAGCTTAGGTATATATGCAATGGACGGGCAATGGCCAACCTCTGGTACTGTGTCAAAGTCGACCACAAGTCGAGTAACAAATCGCGAAACAGTTACCATGCCAGCAGCAAAGTCCACGATCCCCCTTGCCTTTCAGCAGCCTCACATCGTCAAGTTGACGGATGATGAGCGGGCGTCCGGGAACCTGAGCGACCTGAGCATGGGCGAGGCCATTGCCGCCTTTCATCGGGATGGCTTGGTTGTCTTGGAAAATGCCGCCGACGTCGACCATGTCGCCAAGCTTAACGGCCTCCTCAGCGCGGATGCCGCAGAAATGGCGAAGCTGCCAACCACGCACTTCAACGACGTATGAATTTTCTCTCCGCCTCCTAAAAGATGACTTGCTGACGCAGTACAGAACGGAACAGGCGAGGAATCGACGGGGAACATGTCCCAGGGCCCTCCCCTCGCACCTGACCTCATGTACACCGATATCTGGGCCAACAAGCTCGCCTCGGCCGTCATCTCGAATATCCTCGGCCCCAACCCTCGTGTCAACTATGTCAACGGCAACACTTCCCTCAGCGGCTTCAAGGGTCGTCAGATGGTCCATGCCGACCTGACCTTCAACCACGGTACCTTTCCATTCGCCATCGTGGCGAACTACTACCTGATCGACGTCTCGCCCGCCAACGGCTCCACGGAACTGTGGCTCGGTTCCCATCGTGACACCTCCTTCCGCGACCATCGTAACTGCGTGGCCGTAGATGAAAACGCCGTGAACAGCAGCAATGGATCCCACGAGGGGTACGACAAGTCCAAGGAGTCCAGCTTCGGAATCCGCGAGGAACTCCTGGAGGAGCGCCGCGCCTGGGCGCCCCCGATGCAGCCCACAATCAAGCGTGGCTCCGTCGTCCTCCGCGACCTGCGCCTCTGGCACGCGGGCCTGCCGAATCCCACCCCCGATCCGCGGATCATGCTGGCGTTCGTTCACACTCCGGAGTGGTACCAGTGCCCTGCCCGCGTCGTGCTCCCCGAGTCCTCCCGCCCCCTGATTGAAGGCTGGTCTGAACGCAGACAGCACCCCGTCCACTACCATGCTCACTTTGTGCCCGAAGGCATCGACCACAAGGCAGTCAAGTTCAACCCGAACTTCAGCAGTGCGAACAAGGGGTATCTGAAGTTCTTGCCTAAGGGCATCAGCATGGGGTTTGTTTTTGGTTCGGAGACAGATGATTGAGATCGAGTTAAACAGTCCATACTTGGTAGCAATTTCATTCTACTCGAGACTGGTTCACCTTTCCACTGGGATGCCTGCCATGCGCATCAAGCTCTCGATCCTATCCGCCTTGGCCTTGGTAGCGGCGCTCGCCCCCCAGATGCTCATCCCCTGCCAGGCCACGCGGACGGCGTCGGCCGCGCTCGGATGCACGACGCCCAGACTCTGCAACCGCGACGAGCTGTAGGCGCAGACCAACAACAGAGTTATCGCGTAGAGCCCGACGAGATTCGCCTGAAGGAACAGGCTCCGGGCGTGAAGTAGGGACTCGACGCCGTAGATGTAGAGCACCGCGAAACGGATGGACCGCTTAGCCAACTCCATGACCGTAAAGGGTGCCGTGTACATGGCCATCGACGGGGACTGAGCGGCCCCGGGACTCGGGTGAGCTTGGTCTAGCGGGAAGGTCAGGAGGCGAATCACGTTCGGCCAGAACATCATGCACTGGAACGCGTAGTATTGGGCCCGGAGGTAGACCTTGCGGGGGTCGATTAGGGGGCGTAGTAAGACGGCCGCCCCTGAGGGCTCCTCCAAAGGAAACGCCATCGGGGTCGGGAGGCTCTCGTGCCACCCCTTCAGCTGGTTCGAGATCTCGTCCGAGACAGTCGGCTCGTAGAGCGTCAGGAGGTTCCAGCCGATGCCGTTGCGGGGGCTGACGAAGATGCGGCGCAGCGCGATCTCGGCGGAGAACCAGTAGATGCCCGGCTCCTCGTAGTCGCTCGTGGGGAGAGGGACGTGCTCGTGCAGGTCTTGCAGCATGCGGGAGCTGTACGGGATGAAGGCTTGCAGCTCGTGCTCGAGGAGATAGCAGGCCCAGTAGGCGCGGTGCACGAGCTCCCGATATTCCGGATCGCCTTGTAGCCGCTGCTTGCGTTGGAGGAGCACTACGGCCTTGGTTGACGCGATGTGGATGGACTCGTAGGCCTGGATCGGGCGGAGCGCGTGGAGTAAGTAGAATGCAACCAGGATGTGGCACTGGACGATGTGGATGTCGTGTCGTGCGGTCTGGCCGGCGTCCAGCAGCTGGCTGGCTACGCGAAAATAGTCCAGGCCAGGCAGGGAGTCTGGGCTACTGTCCTCGGCAAAGCTCCCCACGGCCAGGATGAAGAGGGTCAGAGGGGTGGTGGGCTCCAGTTGATCGAAGCCCGTGTCTGAGGCAAGCGAGACGAGCTCTGAGCAGGCCTGCCGGCCCATGATGGGGCACCAGGGGAGGACCTCTCGCGAAAAGAAATCTCCAAGCTGCCAGCAGCGCCGGGGACTCAGATCCAAGTCGTCTATGTGGACTGGAGGGCCGGTGAACAGCGCTTCTCCTTGGATGAGCTCGTCTTCCAGGTCGTCCTCGTGGTCGTTCAGGCCTAGTGGTGCCAGCTCAGAGGGACATGGCTGACCCGAGAGCCTGGATAGGCCGGCCAGGTTGATACCAATGGTGGTTGAGCTCTCGGCTTGGCGCCATTCTGCAAAGGCACCGGGGGTCTGAATTGGGGCTGTGGCTGCCGGGGACGCGTGGAAGTAGTCTCCCTGGGTGCGAGGGTGGGCGTCACGCTGCTTCAGGAGCTCTTCGATCCTTGTGAGCCGTGTGATGACCTCGTGCTCGTCGACGGCTGGCCCGGTGACGTTCAGGGCAGCACCAACAGGCAACAGACTCTCCTGCTGCTTCTTCGCTGGCGGTCTGGACTTGAAATTAACATCCATGTATCATGGGGGTGACAGGTAACCCACCTCCGGGCCTGGTTCGGCAAGCCGTCTCCGTCGGTCTCGTCGAGCTTCCGATAGGAGCACTCAGCGCCGATCTCGAGGCAGAAGGAGCATGAAGGCCGTACAGCATCACATCGGGTCTTACGACCGCGACAACTCCTCTCTGTTAGCACAGTTAGGTCACAATACGGCAGGGGTGCTTACATCTCGCAGGCCACGTTGACCCGTTTCTTCGGATAAGAGATCTTGGCCGGCGCTCCCCTTTTCCTCGCCGACATCCCGACATGGCCGGGGTTGGCATCAGTGTCTCCAGACTCTCGGAGTTCTCTCATCGTGCTGCCGTGTCTCGCTCTGTATTTCGAGGTGTGTTGGAAGTGTCCATCACAAGGCATCTCGGCTCGGGGGGCGAGGCCCTCTTTATCGGAATGTCGGTTCGGGGTCTCTGGCTGTCAACGCCATGCGGGGAAACGAGTCAAAGTTACCACGAACTAAAACCGAAATAGCAAGCCTCAGCGCACTAAGTCGGTCACGACCAAGGTTCTCTCTGGCGAGAACCCCGAAACCTGGGGGGAAAAGCGGAGTTGGGGATCCGGGGGAGTGGACGCCCCTTTGCCCAGATGTCTTTGGCTCAGGAGGCCCTTCATGGGCTTGGATTCGCAATGCTCCCCTGCCAATTCGGTTGCCGGAATGCCTCGTCCATGGATGTGCATTTAAGCAACACCATCGCCGGTTGATGCGAGATGCTCCAGTCCGGCAGAGCATCCCCATCGTCTTCGCTCATATTGCCGCCGCCGCCGTACAACCACTCAATCTCGATCCCTCTTCCACCGCAATGGCCCAGCCGGCCCACGACTGGACAACGATCCAGCCAGACAGCAAATGGACGATCCTCAAGAAACAGAAGCGAATCGCCCTCTGGGCGGTCTACATCTCGTTCGGTTCCATGATGATGGGTAAGTGTTGAGGTGGGCGTCACCAGAGCTGCGCTGACAATCCCAGGCTTTGACTTTGGCATTGCTGGCACAGCGGCTGCCTTTCCTGCGTTCCAGCAGGCTATGGGCATCCCGTATCCCTCGCAGCCTTCTGGCTATCTGATCCCTGCCTATGTACGTCTCTCGGAGCCTCGAGCTAGTCGCAAGTGAAGGTTCTGACTGTCGGTGCAGGTACATTCCGCATGGTCTGGCGTGTCAACTGGCGGCGACATCGTTGGCGTTATGCTCTCAGGTTGGATCATGGAACGCATTGGGCGAAAGAAGACTGTGATCATCGGCGACATCTTGACAGCTGTGGGTGTTGGCATCCAGGTGGCCGCACACGACTGGAAAACGTTTCTTGCCGGGAGACTGATCAATGGTGAGGCAAGCTACCAGCCCATGAAGAGTGTATGCGGTACTGACTCCATTCACAGCAATTGGATTTGGCATCGTTTTCATAGTCGGTCCTATTTGGATTGGCGAGACCGTCCGCCCCGAGCTTCGCGGAATGTTTCTCTGCTTGACCAACGGCATGATTGTCTTCGGGCAGTTCATTCTCTCGTACGTCCAGATCCCCTTTACCTGAGGCTCTTGCTGACCGTTTGAACAACAGCCTCACCGCATACGGCGTGGCGAATATCCCGGGCAAGTGGTCTTATCAGAGCCTTGTCGTCCTCCAGTTCGCCTTCGTGGCCGCCATCGCCATCCCGTGGCCTTGGTTTCCAGAATCACCGTACTGGCTCTTGCGACGGGATCGCGACGAGGCGGCTCGGTCAGCTCTTCAGAGAATGCACGGGAAGCGTGAAGATGGTCTCATCGAGGCCGAGGTTGATCGAATCCGCGAAATGATGAGAGCCGCTGACGAACTGGCCACCAGCTTGAGTCTGAGCGGTCCTCCGCTGCTCCAGGTTCTCAAGCCTCCTCACCTGGTAAGTTCACATGTCACCAATCTAAACTTGTCCATGGACCTGACCCTCTTGACAGAAACGAACCCTGATCTCGATGCTGGCACCCCTCGCGCAGCAGTTCATCGGCGCCGCTTTTGTGCTCGGATACATCACCTACTTCTTGTCTCTGCTCGGGATTAGCGAATTTTTCACGGTCTCGGTCGTCCTTTACTGCGTCATGCTCCTCAGCAACCTGTCCGCTTTCCCCTTGATTGAGACGGCCGGCCGCAGACGACTGCTTCTCACGGGCATGATCTTCCTCACGATAACAGAACTGGTATGTGTCGAGGTTGAATGGCTTATGTCATGTGTCTAATGGTTTCTAGGTCATGGGAATCATGGGAGTCGTTGGTAACGCCGCAGCTCTCTGGGTCACGCTTGTGTGCATCTTCCTGTGGTAAGCCCGACCTTGAACAAAGCTCAAATACTGTACAGGTTGCATCTAATACATGAGATCAGGGCTCTAGTATACCAATGCACTCTTGGCTCAGTTGGGTTCGCCATCGCCGGCGAGATCGCCTCGGCTCCCGTGAGAGCGCCGACCCTCTCTCTGATCGGAGCCATGCAGGGCTTCAGGTAAGAATCCCTGAGCCCGTTTCACGCACCATCACTAACATCCTCCAGCGGCTGGCTCATTGGTTTCATCAGTCCCTACATGATCAACCCCGATGCCGGAAACCTCGGGGCCAAAGTAGGCTTCGTCTTCGCGGGCCTTGGACTGCCGATGTGTGTCCTCTTCTACTTCTTCATCCCAGAGACAAAGGGTTTCAGCTTCGAGATTGTGAGTGTGAACTGCACCATTTATGTATGCAATAGCTAACAGAACCCAGATCGACAAACTGTTCACAGATGGCGTCAAGCCGAGACAGTTCCGACGCGAAGGACGGCTCTTGACCGAGGCTGGATTCGGGCTGGACATGATGGAGACCGCGCGAGACGCCAAAGAGTCCGAGGTCACTGCTATCGAGACCGAGCGGGTGAGCAGCTAAGCTAAGATGTTGGCACTATTCGCGCGAGGAGACCCTACTGGCACCTTGAATGCCTGCCTTACCTCAGCTCGACCATGCCAGAAACTGAGAACCGTCTGTCTTAGTTAATCATCTGAAGTGACGTAATTCCTGTTACAAGTTGGGTGTATAGGAACAGTGGATTGACAATCGGAAACAGTTGTTTTGTTAGAATGGAAGACCCAAGACCTCTGCTCCCACAACATCCGAAAGATTCAGACCGTCACCTGCCAGCCTAGTTCAAGCACTGAGAGTACCACTGGTTCGAGGCCCGGCAGGTACCTGAAGAGCAGCAAGTCGGCCCAGCCCACCCCTGGCCACCGCACTGGCCCCAGAGCGCAGCACACTGGGGATTGGGCGTGGACGTGGGCGTGGGCGGATTAGTCGGGGTAGGAGGAGTACCGCCAGAGCAACCCTGGCCCAGAATGCAGGCCCTCTCAGCGGCGGTACTAGAGAGTTAGTCAGACATTGTTCACGCAGTGGAAGCAGCACTACTCACATTCCAATCACGTAGCCGTGGCGGTACGGCTGGTTCAGCGACACCGACGATGTGCCCCAGTTTGCGCCGGCGATGTTGGTTGTCGCGAACGGCTGGTAGCCGCGGCCTCGGGTATAGTCATCGATGAAGAGGTGCCACTGCAATGGTCAGTCTAGTACTTCAGGCATGGTGGGTTCACGCACCCTGTTGGGGTTCTGGTTGTCCTGGAAGGCCAGCGGTCCTTCACCGGCGGGAAGGCCCTGACCGATTCTCTGACGATCAACAGTCCAAGGTCCGTCGAGGCTCGCGGAGCTGGCCTGTTCGAGGAGCTGGTCGGGCCCGTTCTTGCTGATACGGTAGTAGCGTCTGGTGACGGGATCCCACTTGACAGTGGCGTCCATGCCGGCGCCCCTGAGCCAGATCTCGGCGGGGGKAAAGGTGACAAAGTCGCGGGKGAACGATCTCATGATGAACCAGCCCTGGCCAATGATGTGGCTGGTCCAATGGACGAGGTCTATCCGAGTCAGTCGGCAGCACGGGAGGAAGGTAAGCAGGGCACTTACACTGCGACCGAGAAGGGTCCCAGATAGCATCGGGAGCCCAGGTCATGCCGGCGTTGTCAGGGCTGACGCGTCTGAGGAATGGGCCAGACCAATTCCGAAGATTAGAACTTTCCCAGACAACGAGATGCTTGGAGCCGCGGGTTGTGTAGTCATCTCCAACGTCCCAACCGCGCTCCCAGACCCGGAGATCGGTGGCGACGATGAAGAACTTGCTGCCATCGGGGCTGCGGATGATGGAGGGGTCACGAACGCCCCTGGTTCCGACGGTCGAGGTCAAAAAGGGACCGCCGCTCCCGACGCGAGTCCAAGAGCTCGGGTTGTTGTTATTGGACACAGAGAAGTAGATCTGTTCGCCGTTGGCAGTACCTTCGCCGGTGAACTGTTCACAGTTAGTAACCAGCCATGGGGCCTGGCTCGGGCAGCATACGCACATAGACAAACAGGTAGTCGCTGTACGTGGACTGTCGAGGCTGCAACGTGCTGGGCGTTGCGGCCGCGAGGGAAGCCAAGGCGACCGTGACGAAGGAAGAGAAGCGCATGGCGGCGATTTGAGTGGAAGGTGTCTGCTGCAGGTAGCTTGCTGAGGCAGTAGAAGGTCGGTTTCCATCACGTTCCTAGCGGCCCTTTATAAGTTCGAGCTGAGAGAATTGCAGTGCAACCCTGCAAGTTGTGTCCAGGTGCACTGCACTGCGATGTGAGTGGAGCGCATCGACCTTGGAGTCTTCTTGGGATATACGGCTGTCTTCCTCCGCGCCACGGTCACATCGTTGATTACGGGGTTGAGTGCTTGGAAGTGTCGACTTCTTTGAATGGCTCGGAAAGGATAAACATCCGCTGGCCTGGGACATCGGCAGACGCCAGCGGGAGATCCTCCAGCCCGGGATGTCTGACGCTTGCTCGAAAAGACCGGTTCAATTCGATTAATCGAACCAGAGAGCGGGGGACCCTGGAGCCGGAACACGCAATAGCGTTGCATTGAACCCTGCGAGTGGCGGCGTTGGGATGGTCTTGTTGGAGCGCTTGAGATCCAGCGTTGGCTTGTCTCCCAAGCCATATACGCACTTCGGAGACCTCCCATCCGTGGCCACGGCAACGCCAAGGAAAGCATTTATTGCGAGCACGACATTCATTATCAAATATGGAATTCAGCCAAAGCCGCAAGAATACGAGGCCCAACCCGCCAGGTCCATCCGCAGTGGACGTCGTTGCTGTTTTGAGGCAGCGGGGTTTCCCGGCCTCGGTTCTCAGGCTTTGGGGCACTGCCGTGTGGTCAGTCACATAGATGAGGACTAGCCATTAATATTAAGTAGCTATAAGGAGTTATCTGGCCATTTCAAATCTGAGGCGATATTCCCAGATCCTCAGTCGGTAAGTATCTAGCCTCCCCGTCGATCGGTATGCGGCTTCTTGCCCTGCTAGCAGCCTTGGGTGCATATTTTCTCCTAGGCATCTGCCTTGTTGCCTGTCGGACCTGTCGAGCTGACTACCCTGGCGAAAATTGCTGCTCTCTCCTCCTGGAGAGCGACCCTCGTGTCTTCAAGCACGGTTTGGCGGATGGTGAGCTCCTCGATGAGGGCGTGCTGGCGCGATACGCATTCGGCTGAAATCTCAGATAAAGCTTGCCGACAGTTGAAGACGGACAGCTTTGACCTCTTGATCTTCTCGTGGAAGTCCCAGTCGGAAAACACGTTGTCGAAAACGACGTCCATCATGATTCCTCCCTGGTCAATATTGACGTTGGGCAGGTTCCTGATGGCAGGATTCAAGGCCTGAGCCTGCATGATGCGCATCTTGGCCTCGGTGCAGCACATCTCGGCCTTGTGGAGGCAGTTCCGCTTCATGTAGGCGCCCGAGTCGAAGCCGATGATGTCGGCTTGGGAGTAACTGAGCGCCTGGTCCATCTGCCCCAGGGCCTCCTTGAGCAGGTCGGCGGCGCCGCGGAGATGACGGGCCACCTGTTGCTCAGTCTCGAGCTCCAAGCGCTTCTGGTGATAAGACTGCAGGGCAGCCTCGCTGGCGCGCTCCTTGGCATCCTCCTCGGGGTAGTCCTGGGTGTGACCGCCGAAGATGTCCGAGTAGAGCGCGTCGAGCTCGCGCTGGGCCTGCTCCCTCCGCTCCACCTCGGCCTGGTACTCTCCCTTGACCTTGGTTGCTTCTTCAATCTGCGAGCGAAGAGATTCTCCGATGTTGTCCTCGCGGTGCAGGTTTTGCAACGCCTCAAAATACTCCCGCTCCTCCTTGGCGGCCTTTTCGGCGAACGAGGCGCCCTTTCCGACGGCCTTGTGCAGGAACCTTCGGGCGGTGCTGTCGCGGTACTTTTCGTGGTCTTTGAGCTCCCTGTCCCGCGCCCTCTCGAGCTTGCTCCTGGTCTCGGTTGACGTCTTCAGAAGGCCCTCGAGCTCCGTCAGGAGGCGGGCCTGCTCTTGGAGTGACGCCGGGGCATGGTCCGTCTCAGACAGGATCCTGAGAAGGTCTGTATTGCGGGACGCAGCCTATTGATCCTTTAGTCTCTCGAAGTCTGGGGCTAATGGTGCCAGAAGAATCTCACAGGGATTGACGTACCTGGCCGATCTTGTCGGCGACGATGGATTGGCTCATGGGAATGGAGGCGGCAAGGCGCCAGTCAGGAACTCGGGATGCAAAAGTGGGCGATGTGAGACACGCGTTTAGCATCATGCCAGCCTGATTGCGGGTAATTATTATACTAGGCGCCAAAGGAGGCCGCCAACGTTGTACATGATTGCGGAGTAAGCAACAAAGGTGGTTGCACAGCCCTCGAAACTGTGCCGCAGGTGATCAGTCCAACGCCACACCAAACTGAGAAGATCTGCGGGGCTGGCTAGCAGTACTGAGGAGTAGTGAAGCAATGCGGGTTTTTACACTTCCATCATCCATGTCACGAGGGCGATCTCGCGGGGCGGGGTTCACAGCTGGGGCGCGGACAAAAGGGTCTCAGCAAGGATCGCCTCTCGGGACCATAGCGACTAGTAGACTGCGGATCGAAACTTGGATAATTCAGATGACCTCTCACTCAAGGTCAAGAAACTGACATAGGGTCTCTCTTGATTTCAATAAGTAGAGGTGCCCCGTTATCCATTAGAGCAAATCCGAGGGCAGCGTATCTAGACGGCAACGTCTCTTGTCGGCAACGTACCTAGACTGGCCATGTGTATTGTGGCCCTCATGCCGGAGTAAGTCAATATATAGGTGCTTGTCGTTGCCCCTCCCTGGTGATGCTAGAGGAGTATGCTTAAATTCAAGTGAGTCGGAGGGTCACAAGTTATCTCGGCGTTACTTTTCCTTTATTTATTTATCTTAGAACAAAAGCTCTTCCGATGCCTATTTCGTCCTGAATTCCGGGGATGTGGTCGCCGCTCCCTCCTTTAGTCGCTTCTGTATCTTTGCGGCCTCTTCCTTAACATTTCCCAGCGGCGCTATCGGCGTCAACTTATGCTCCCTGCCCAAGGCCATAACAAAACGCGGCTCTCCGAATGCGGTAATGTCGGTTATGGGATTCCCGTTGAGGGCGATGATGTCGGCGGCCAGTCCAGGGCTAAGGCGCCCCGTCTCCTCAGCCAGCCCGCAGTGCTTCGCGGCATTCTCGGTGGCGATTTGGATGATCTCTCGGAGGGAGTAGCCAGCATCTTGCAAGACGCCCAGGCCATCAGCGTACCGCTCAAACCGGCAAAGGCCAATGCCGGCATCAGTTCCGCCAACAAGGCACACGCCCGCCTCGCGCATCTGGCGCAGGTTGTCCACGATGGCCTCCCGCTCGTCCCAGGGACAGAAGTAACTGTGGGATGTGCAAGCGGTGTTCATTGTAGGGCACACGGAAATTCCGCCGTCGACGAGCTTCTTGGCCACCTTGGCATCGAAGACGGCGCGTCCCGACGCGTCGATCCATGCGCAGTGCTCGATGCTGTCGAAACCGGCGTCTGCGGCACGCTCGATGCCCTCCGTTCCTGTGGCGTGCGTCGTGACGGGGAGCCCGTGCTTGCGCGCCTCCTCTTTGATCGCAACCATCTCCTCCAGAGAGTAGCGTGCCACGTTGGGTTGTGTTCCTGCTGTCATGAAGCCGCCCGTTGCCATGACCTTGATGACATCGGCGCCCTCGGCGGCTCGCTTGCGAACCTCGGCACGCACCTCCTCCACGCCTTGACATGTGCCTCCCATTCCATGGGCATGACCGCCTGGGACGGTGAGCGGCGCGTTGGCGCATTGGAGGCGCGGACCCGGGTACTCGCCGCTCGCAATCTTATCCCGAAGTTCAACGGCCCGCACGCCAGAAGAGCCCAAGTCACGAACGGTAGTAACACCCGCGTCCAGGAGAAGGGCGGCGTTCTTGGCCATGAACGGGACAAATTCATTGGGCGAGATATTAGGCCTTACACTACCAGACGCGCCACTCGGATCGAGCTGGAGATGGACCTGCCGCGGTGTCAGCTAGGTCGGCCTGCCTCTGAGTGAAACATACATGGCAATCGAACATGCCGGGCATAAGAGTGACATCGCCCAACTCTTTTACCGACTCCGCCTCGTGGGTGTCCTTGAGCTCCTCCCACTTGCCGACTTTGACGATGCGGTCCCCCTTGACAACCACAACGCCATCTTCGATCAGGTCTGAAAACGCTGACCGCAAAACACGGCTGGCACGAATCGCGAGCGACATTGTGAACAGGGGTCGTCTCCGCTCTGAGGTGATGGATGGGTGCGTTTGCTGGAGTAGAGAATTTGAACTGGTAGAGTAATGCCGGGATCCTCAGATCGGACACGCGCCATATTTATAGAATCCGCTCCAGGTCAACCTGGGGAAACTAAAGACGCGGCAATCATGGCCAATGCCAGTCATCGTGCGTCCTTGTAAGCTTGTTTGGATCCAGTAGTACGGGCGGGCCGCCTCCGAGCCCGGTGCAAGGCAGGAGTCACGAATTGGGCCGAGGCTGGCAGGATAAGGATTGACATCTTGATTGGATTATTTCTTGGTTGGTTCCCGACTCCTCTGGCCCCTCCAGGCTTCCGGGCTCCCGGGTGAGACCCGTTCCGATGGGCCCGCCCGCGGGTAGTAATGGCAGGGGTGAACCGGCCCGCGGCCGGAGATCCGAAGGCCCTCCCTCGAAAACATCCAAAGCGAGATACCATCATTGGCCAGCCATAATCAGATCAACTGACAACTCGACGCCAAGAAGGCGCAAAATCATCAGTACGGGCGGCGTCACGAACCGAGCCTCGGCTTGAGCAAGGCCAGATGACCTCCCGTCCTCAAGGGCGATATCAAGTACATGGACCAGGATAGCATGATCCGTCTCGCAGGAGATAAGTCGCACCTGTAGCAGAGTGGTGTGTGTGTTTAGAACCACAGCCTATTCTGATCTATGAGCTCAATACTAAAGTTCCGTCACTCGTTATTGTTCCTCTTTGTCCGAACCAACTCGAACGCTGTCATGTCGTTGGCGCTATTTCACGACGAGCAAGACAGGGCTGGGAACCAACTAAAGAGGGATATATATTTCCTGGCTCGGAGAAAGGTGGTCTGGTTCTTGTACTAAGACGACGACTTGTCCTCTAAAATGCGGGGCCAGGGTAAGGCGAGGGGCATGGCAGATAACGAACCGCACTAACGACGGATCTAAAGCCACCTAATTCTTAATCTAAACCTCAAACCTGGTATTATCTCGTCCATCCGTCGACGGGCGTTGATGTATTTCGGCTCTCGGTATGGATCCGACCCGCCACGAGCAGCGCCAGGCAATGCGGGGGAGGAGGGTCAGGCCCACTGGCCCACTCAAGTTCTTAGTGCCAGGGTCATGATAAGGAAACGAGGAAGGCTCCCATATTGTTGGCCCTTCGGAGAAAAGGTCTTCTATAAATCAACTCGTCTCTTCTCTTTGGGAACTCCCCCATGGTTGAGCAAGTGTCAAGCTGCAAGCATCACCTTCCATTACACCGCGCCTCTCACAACATCAATCCTCAGAAGTCGCCATGGCGGACAGCGAAAAGGCCGCACCGGCCCCTGTTTCCCAGCCGGAAGAGCTGACAGGCATCGTCCTTAACAAGATCGACCTCGACAACGTGCCCGAGGCGACCATCGAAGATGTCCTGAATCCAGACGCATACTCGGATGAGTACTATCGCAAGCTTCGTCTCAAGATTGATTTTTGGCTGCTGCCGATCATGTGGTTCTGTAGGTCTTCCTGGCCGATATATCAGCTATGATACTTACATTTCCTTTAGGTTATGGAACGCAGCAAGCGGACAAGACATCGCTCGGTGTCCAGGCCGTTTTTGGTATCCGCGAGGATACTGGCCTGGTGGGCCAGGAATTCAACTGGCTCTCGACCATCTTCTACCTTGCGTACATGGCTTGCGAGTTTCCCGGCAACTGGCTGATGCAGAAGTGCCATACGGGCAAGTTCCTATCCATCGTCATGGTGCTCTGGGGACTTATCGTGCTCTGCATCGCCTTCGCTAAGAACTTCACACATCTCATGATCCTCAGAGCCATTCAGGGTGCCCTTGAGTGTACCATTTCGCCGACCTTCATCTTGATTACCGGCGCCTGGTATACGTCCCAGGAGCACACCCTTCGGTCCCTTATCTGGGGTACGTCGAATGCCGGCATGGGTATTATTACGAGCTTGTGTATGTTCGCTATTGGAAACCACGCGCAGGCTAACCCTGGCGGTCTCGCCCCCGTATGTATTATCAGTCTTCTCCCGGTGCAGTGAGTTTGCTGACAATCTATAGTGGAAGGGTGTCTCGTTCTTCCTCGGTGGCCTCACGATAGCACTGGGCGTCATCGTGTGGTTCGTCCTTGGCACTCCCCGAGAAGTCCGGTGGCTGTCTCAGGATGAGAAGCGTGCAGCACAAGCCCGTGTCTTGTCTAACCTCACCGGGACAGATCGCGAAAAGAGATCTGAATTCAGGTGGGAGCAGGTTTGGGCGACTTTCCGAGACCCCCAGACATTCTTCTTCTTTTTCGTTACCATTATCAACGCCCTGCCGAATGGTGCCAATACGACCTTCTCCAAGCTCATCTGGCAGTCCTTCGGCTTTACCCCCCTCCAGACCCTCTTGATGGGATCGACGCCTGCCGCCTGCGTTTCTATCGTCTGGTTCTTGACTGTCGGGTTTGTTACCCTGAAGTGGCCGAATCTGAGATGTGAGTCTTCCTTTTCCTACTTCTCCAGGTAATTACAGTGTGCTGATATCATCCCAGTCCTCATCATGATGTTCTCCCTCATCCCTGCTTTCTCCGGCATGTTGGCCCTGAGTCTCCTGCCCACCGACAGCATGAAGTGGGTTCGTTGGGGCATGTATATCCTTCAAATCTTCGGGGGGCTCCCCGGGCTAAGTACGTTCAATGACTTGAGTGCTATTGGCGTACAATTGCTGACTGTGACATCTAGTGATTTGGACGTTCCTTCCGTCGAACGTGGCTGGACGTACGAAGAAGACTGTCACGGCTACTGTCCTGTTTATCGCTTACTGTGTTGGCAACGCCATCGGAGCCCAGATGTTCTTGGCCTCCGACGCCCCGAAATACGTCCGCGGCATTACTGCTTGTGCCGTTCTCTACTGTGTTGAATTCTGCTGCATGGCAACTTGGCGCTTCTACTGTGAGTGGCTCCTTCAGTTCAATGTGCACTGGGAGTACGCAGCTGACCCTTACTCTTACAGATATCTGGGAGAATCGCCGCCGTGCCAAGATCGTCGAGGAGCAGGGCATCACCGCTGAGGAGAGTGAGCGCCTTGGAAAGCTGAATGCCGAACAGGACATGACCGATCGTGAGAATATCCATTTCAGGTACAAGTATTAGATGGGCTCGGTCATTGCAAGGAAGGTGCTCCGCCAAGATTACATGGCGTTGATATCAGCGCTGAGGGGGCAACTTCAAAGAACACTGCTCGATGAGGTCGCTTCGATTCATAACGATACACTCCCGGCCGAGACAAAATTGGACTCATTCATAGTGTTCTCTATCTATTCTACTAGCGAGTAACATACGGGTTGTGCAGTTACGAGGTTGCGCAACTTTTGCCTCGGCCACTGCGACCACCCAGGATGACAAAATCGGTGTCTTTCAAGGAGGATGGGTAGATTGCCAAGACAAAATCCCAATCGCCCTGACATGGTAGAAACCAGCAACCACGCTTGCTAAACACATTACCTGCATCTCGGACGGGCAAGGTCAGAGGGGGAGAGCAAAACTTCCCTGTCAAGTTTGGGTGGATTCGAGGTGGACCAGATGGAGCCGATGCACGGGGGATTTAGACTGCTAACATGACCACATACCAACTCGCGCAACATGAGATAAGCCTCTAACTCCGATCCATTCTGCATGCTTCCCCTCAATCTCGGGTCCGTCACCGCCAAGGGCCAGCCACAATTGCATCTCACACACATTTCACTGCAACTGACCGTCCCCTCCCTGAAGAACGTCATCATGCTGCGCTGGGGTATTCTCGGAACAAGCTTCATCAGCCATACGGTGGCCGACGCGATCGCGGAGAGTCCCGGGTCGCAGGCTCACGCAGTTTTCGGGCGAGATCCTGGCAGACTCGAAAGCTTTGCGACAAAATACAGCATCCCGAAGCGCTTCACGTCCATTGAGCAGCTGCTCCAGGACGACGAGGTCGACGTCATCTACGTCGGGCTCCCCTCCCACCTTCATCATGACGCCGTCGTGGCGGCCGCCAAGCACGGCAAGCCAATCTTGTCCGAGAAGTCGCTCTGCACCACCATGGACGATGCCGCCTCGATGACAGCGGCATGCCGGGAGGCCAAGGTCTTCTTCCTCGAGGGCCTCATGTATCTGTGCCACCCTCTCATGAAGAAGGTCGCCGAGGTCGTCCAGTCTGGCGAGCTGGGCGAGCTCCGTTCGTTCACGGGCCACTACGCCGCCAACATTTGGGACAAGGCAAACCCGCTCGGATTGGGGACCATCTACAACCTCGGCTGCTACCCCGTGTCGCTCACCCACTTCATCATGGAGATGGCGCTGGGCTCTGAGGCCTTCCAGACGCGCTTGGTCCAGGGCAGCGGCAACCGAGCCCCCGAGACGAACGTCATCCAGGATGCCTCCCTGAACGTCCGTTTCGGCAACGGCATCCTGGCCAACATCATGTCCACCGACAGCTACGGCATGGACTTTGGCTTCACGGTCATGGGCAGCAAGGCCGTCATGCGCTTCAAGACGAACCCTTGGCTGCCCAAGGCCGGCGACAACATCATCGAGATCAGGCCGTATGGCGGCCAGGCCCGGGAGATCACCGTCACCGCCGATCACGACGCCTTTGGCTACCAGATCAGGAGGGTCGAGGAGTGCCTCAAGTCTGGCCAGCTCGAGGCCAGCCGCCCATCGCCTAACCTCACGCAGTCGGTGGAAATCATGGGCTTGTTGACGGAGTGGCAGTACAGTATTGCGTAAGCCCAAGAAATAGCGAAATACATGAATTCCAGGCGGATGTCCATTGCGCATCATCCTGGTGCAGGACGTCGCATGTCTGCTTCACGTGGGACCAGCGCGGCCTTATCCTGTGATGATTTGTCGGGGGTTCTTATTGCCAAGCTACTCCGGTGAATGCAGACGTGATACCTGGCATGCATGCCGCCCAGACCAAAGCTCGAGTACATAAGATAGCCTTAATCTGTCTCGCCCAACCGCGCGAGACCCTGAAGTTCAGAAGCTAGCCCCAAGCCTCAGTCACTGGCGACTCCCAACAATCATGACTACCCGTCAGTCGCCTTCACAGAACGCAATGCAGACGATTCTCGTCCCGAACACCTTTCATTTGACGGAACCGATACCCTGGACACAACCCCACGGCCTCGCCGTCTCCTCCAACCACGACCGCTACGAAAGTGGTTCTAAGACTTGGCTTCTGCACGTCTTGTCACCCAGCCGGTCGATACCAAGACCTCAGTCTCAGAAGTCCTCTTTTCCGGGTCCGCCACTTGCAGATCACTTTCCCCTCCCCTCTTCCGTCACGCTGGCTTCACTCACTCTTCCTGGACGACATAGACGACGATTGCCAAAATGTCTCAGCAAGACGAAGATCAGACGAACATCCCCGCGGTAACGTGATTCTGGGCCCCGGTCACTGGCGGCCTATAGTCATCATCCCTTCGGCGGGTAGAAGCTGACGAGATGATAGGACCCGAACCTTGTCGGCGGTGCTGGCGAAGACAGCGATGCGTACAGGTGTGACCTCCTGCTGCCGATTGTTCCCATGGAGACTGACACCGATACAGTTTGCACGAGTCCGTCGAGTCTCTGCGCTCGAGCATCTTCGACTACCGCAACATCCGCGGAAGGCCGTACCAGTCATCCAAGACGACCGAGTACTGGTGCGTCTTAACCAAACGATGAGCCCCGCGTACTTCGAGGCTGGCTCAGCTGTGAATCCAGACATGCTCATGAGGTTCATCATAGGGCTCCCGTCGATGAAGAATTTGTAGACGCCTTTGACGTGGCGTAGGTTGGCCGTGTCTCTACTCCGCTGCCAATACTAACGGTGCACCTTCACGAAGCCACCACTACATGTTGGAGCTTTTCGACAACAAGCTCTACCTCGCTCCTATCGGACCTAACACTCAGGTTGGTCGGAACTCTAGCTATCCAAAATCCTTTTCGGCCGACTGACCCAGCGCAGAGAATCCTGGACATCGGGACCGGCACCGGCATCTGGGCCATGTAAGTCCCATGCCATCGAGGTCGGGATCACCACTGACAACTGCAGCGACATGGCGGACGACTTCCCGTCCGCCGAGGTTCTCGGCACCGACATTTCGGCGGTGCAGCCCTCGTGGGTGCCGCCCAACTGCAAGTTCGAGCTCGACGACGCGCAGCTGGACTGGACGTTCCCCCCGGACCACTTCGACTTCATCCACGTGCGCCACCTGTACGGCGGGATCAGCGACTGGCAGAAGTTCTACAACCAGGCCTTCACGCACTGCAAGCCCGGCGGCTGGTTCGAGAACGTCGACGCCGACATCCACCCGCGCTCGCAGGACCCCAAGATCGACACGGACCCCGACCACGTCTTCCGCACCTGGCCGAAGCTCTTCTTCGAGGCCGGCGAGAAGCTGGGCCGCACCTTCCACACTACTGGTGCCGAGCGCATGACAACCTACATGAAGAAGGCCGGCTTCGTCGACGTCGAGCACCGCGTGTTCAAGGTGCCGACGGGCGGCTGGCCCAAGGACCCAAAGATGAAGAAGGTCGGCCTGTACAACGGGTCGTGTGTCAACCAAAGCCTCGACGGTTACGTGCTCTACCCGATCGGCGAGGTCCTGGGCTGGACAATGGAGGAGGTCATGGTCTTGGTGGCCCAGATGAGGAAGGCCCTCTTAGATCCTCGAACCATGCCCTATTATGAGCTGTGAGTCATCCGTGTTCCTTGCTGATTCGAGGTTGGCCCTACTGACATGTGCATGATAGGCACGCCGTCTGGGGCCGCAAGCCTGAGAGGGCAGTGGCGTCTGCCGCTGACACCAGTGCTTGACTGGGTTCGGTTGAATAACCGCATATCTCAGAGATTACGACCTCCCGAGATCACATGGGGCTAAAAGTAGCATGATAAGTACCGGACTACTTTTGGGGCTTCTCCCACTTCAGAGGCGAGGAAATTTGAGTTGATCGCCGGATAATCGACTCTCAGCCCGAAAGATGACCAACGATATAAAATTGAGTGCTTTTCTTATATTTTTGCAAGTTGGAACTAGTTCCAAAGTAACCAATCTTGAAAGGAGTCGGATAGAAAGGCCTGGTACTGTTCTTCGTCGACTTGTGCTTGAGTCGAAAATGTCAGAGAAGGACCTTCCAGCATTGGGATGTTCAGGCTCAGATCGTCAACTTGATCTACTCTTTGATGGTCTGTACTCAACGAGGGGCCATCAAGGTTGACTTCGTCTTCTGCTGATGCTGTTGTGTCTGGGGGCAGACCGGCTGACTGTGGAGGTGTTGTCGGCGCTCGTCCAGCCACGTTATCACCCCTGTCGTTGCTAGTAACGGCGGTGATGTTGAAGAATCTCACAAGCTTTGAACGCATCTCCCCAGCTAGCCTGAAGTCATGAGAGCATTCTCCCAGGACTTTGACGATGAACGGTAGTCTCTGGTCGCCTTGGGCCCCTTCCTTTCCTGTTTGTATTGTTAGCGGTGGCTGTATACGTTTCGTTCTTCCGCATCACCTGCCTGAAGCCGTTGTAATCGTAATCGCAACCATCATCAACGCATATAGGAGGATGATTGGGGGCTTCTGCCCCCCTGACATGTTTCGAATTTGCCGGGTGATCGCGATGACGCTATCGCACGACGTAGCGCAAGCATTCTGGGACTGCTGGTTTGGCGGGAACTGTCGAGCTGCTGAAGTATTGATGAAATGGCGGTTCAATGAAAGAACAACGCTGTGATAGAAAAGACTTGAGGGCGTCAGCTTGCAGCGAGGATCGGGGGGCATCGGAGCAGCCGTACTGTACTAGGAGGATATTGGGCCCCAGTGCTTGTTTGCCGGACCATTGACTCCATTGGAAGTATTCTGGCAGTCCCGAGTGCCAACGGCTGAGTCTCAGATTGAACTGCCCGAGGTGGTTGAAGATCGATGACCGGTCTGGCTTGCCTTTGGCCGCAAAAACAACAGTCATGATATCCTGGAGGATCTCGCCCAGAGCAACCATGTGCCGGAAGCCCATCGTCAGCTGAGGCCGCACCGAGCCGGTTGTTCTCAGATCATCCAGTCCAAACCAGTCATGGCCCTCTGGGAAATCCCTGAGAAACTGTCAGCAGCCATTAGCCATTCTTGTTCAAGATTCGGCACTGACGGCAATTGTTCCATTGGCTCTACCTCCGCATCTGCCTCGACGAGGGAAACTGGTCTTCCCATGTATAAACTTATGAATCTGTGCCCGAATCAGCTCATGAAACCCGGAACTCTGAGTGGTCTGTTCTACTTGTCCGCAAGATAGCAACCCCAATAGTTTCGTCGCCGGATCTCAAAGTCACTGGGCGTGAGAATGGAGTGATCTTTGGACACCCAGCGTCTCGGGTCTCGCTGGAACCCAAGATCTTGGCCCATTCGGAATGCCATTCCTGAGAAACATGGTTTAGAACACAGCAGCCAAGCGACAGGTAGTCTCTTACCCGAAAAGAGCCAGCCCTTTGACGAGTTGCCTTGCCCAAGCTCGTGGAAAGCCAGACACAGCAGGGCTTGTACAGTGGTGAACGCCGGTTGACTTAGCTCATGAGATACGATGATTTCTTCGGCACATTTTGCCAGAAGGAACGCCTTTTTCCGAGTCCTTGGACTTGAGGAGTGTACTGCCCCAAGCGCGCTGAGAGAGTAGAGGAGGGAAAATGACCAGTACTTGCCGCCATGTTCGAATCTGAAATAATCAGCCAAGAAGGCCTCACGGTAAACAAACATGAACTGTGGATATTGATGAGTGAAGAATAAAGTTAGAGACTCGTTGATGAGGGCGCTGTCAATGCCCAACGCGGAGGCGAGACGGAGATCGCTCCAGGCATGGGCAGTAGATACAGCCGCCTGGGGGGCCGGGTCGTCTAGATCGTCGTCCAAGTATACGCTCGTCGGACCATGGTATTGCAGAGCCCCTGAATTGGTGTGAATGGGATGGAAGCTTCATAAGATGTACTAGAGTACTAGAGCTCACCTGATGTGCCCTTCTTCAGGGAGCCCACGGGCAGTGGTGAGGGTTCACTTGACCTCTCATCATCCGGGGGCACTGCGGCCGCAGCCTGTGTTCTTCCAAGGTGATCATCCAAGGTCACTCCGCTCAGGATTGAGTCCCTTTCGTCGGAACTGGCACACTTGAGCTTCGCGATGAGAGATTCATACCAGGCTAGGCGAGTCTCCAGAGCCGTTACATAGGCGTGGGAGACTGGTCGGCGTCTGCTATCTTGGGCGCGGTACTCGCAGCTGATCTTGTGGTGGACGCAATTCGAGCAAGGTTGCTTCCGATCACATTTGATCTGGCCGGTTAGCCGACGCGCCGACGGCGACTGAGAGAGAGGAGGACGCACCTTGCGCGTTTGGCATCGTCGGCAACTAATAGCGCGTTGGCATCATCATGAAATCTGAGTGGTAGCGAATTTGGGCTTACGAGAGTCGCTGCAGTGGCGTTTGTTGGGAATGCTCCATCGTTCCTCTGGCTTTGGGCCGATGTGCTCTGGTTTGCGGTGGCGGTGCCTGGGTTGAGTGAGCAGAGGTTTGGATGCTTCGAAGGTGATCAGCAGAGGAGAACACTAGCTTCAGCTTTCAAGCACTATTTACTAGGGGAGTCATGTGATATTACTGGGACGGGCGCCTCCTAGGGGCCACTAAAGCCCTCTGCCAGAATTAGTATCGAATGGTGCTAACCTCATTCAGCCCGCGGATGACAAGTTCGGGGTTGTTGGCAATCCTTCAACATCTCTCTTTCACGACGAGGACATGCCGTAGTATGATGAGTGTTACTCCCAGTGTAGATTGATGGCCAACTCGGATGTCTAATTCTTCTATTTTGAGCTATCAACCGAGACTGACCTCATAGCCGCTGCATCTCCTCAAACCTTTGGGATGCCCTTGGTCAAGCCGCGCGACACCGATCGAGCGAATGCCTCTACATCCTGAACGGAGTTATAGAACCCGAACGACACCCGAACACCACGGCGGTAGTGTGTGACGTAAACATGATCTTTCTCGAAATGCGACTTCCAATCCGAATGGAGAAGTTCAACGATGTAGATGTGCGGTGAGCGTTCTCGGGCAGACCTGCTCCCCACCACTTCCACTCCGAGATGTTCCAGCCGGTTGATGAGCTCTCTCCCCAAAGCCCTGTAGTGGTTTTCGAGCTTGTGCATGCCAATTTCATCCATGAGAGAAAGGGATGCGCCGAGCGCCACTGCCGAGATCAAGGACAGGTTGAGATGTGCGTATCTCTGCGTGGTAGGGTGGTACTGAACTTCCGCTCGTGCCACCAGGTCTGGTTGTAGATTGGCAATTGCCCCGGCACCGACCATGGGAGGAGTAGTTTTGAGGTCTCCCAAAACATCTTCGTTGATGTAAAGGGCACCCAGTCCAGTTGGGCACCCCAGAGCCTTGTGTGTGCCGAAAGCAGCGGCGGAGACATTCCACTCAGCAAGGTTGATGGGCGCTGCACCAATATGCTGTGTCATGTCCACGAGGACGTGGATGCCGCGAGGCCGAAAGACAGCCGAGATGTCGCCAACGTCGTTGAGCTGACCGGAGTGGAACATGACCGAGGAAATGCCAACGCACCTGGTCCGGTCGTCGACATACGGGAGGAACGTTTCGCTGTTGGCAAAGTCGACTTTCTCATCCGGGATTCGACGAACCTCCAGACCGGCATCTCTCAGGGCAAGCCAGCCGTAGACATGATGCGGGTGCTCGCCCTCCAGGACCACGACGTTATCTCCAGGGGAGAACTTGATTGATCGCTGAAAAAGATTCAATCCTTCTGTCGTGTCCCTCGTGAACGCCAGAGTAGATGGGGGGACCTGCAGGTGCTTGGCGAGGGCTGTATGCGCTGCCGCCGTTTGGGCTATCCAGTTGGCTTTGGGATGGGGATGGGCGACTGCTTGCATGAGGAATCGATCGAGGGCCTCCTTAACTCTGAGGTTCATGACAGCCTGATAGCCCGAGTTGACGTGCGTGACGGCGTCCAGTTCGAGGGCAGGTGCCAATGCTCGATACTGGGCCGTGAGAGACGCCGGGAACAGCTGAAAACTCTCACTTGTCGCTGGAACATTGCCGATGGTAAGATGCGGCACCGCCTTGTCGCTTTTCGCGGCGGCATGGCCATCAGTCGCGGCGGTCGATAGAATGGCGGATGGACTCATGATGGGCAAGGCTTTCCGTCTCTGACTTGGTGTGGCGGAATAACAATCAGCAGGCTTCTTCTGCAAGGATGCATTCGTTAAGAATCATCTTGATCCCTGAGGACCCTGGCTTTTATGTGTGGTCTCTCCAGGCCCCTGCGGAGGGCGACGTCCGCGATCATCCATCAACGGACGACCATGTGCGCGCGGGTTTCAACCACCGCTTCCACAGTGTTCCCACGAGAACATGCCCGCCCCCAGGTCGGGACCAGGTGCAATGACTCGGCGCACCCGCTGGAGCAGCTCTTCGATTCGTCCGGACATGGACCGCCGCGATAGGAGGTACCCGCTGGACGATTCCCGCCCCCGCATCCGCAATCGCTCCCCACATTCCATGATAGCAGGCGGCTGTGTTGCTGCCGATAGTGAGGGTAATCTGATGGAAGCGATTCATGATAGCGAGGCCGCCCTTAGCGTAGAGCGTTGAATCGAAAGTATAAAAACAATCTGGATTCTCTTCTCCCAAGGACTTGACCAAACTGATGGATCATCGATCAAGGCACGACCACTTCGTTGCCCTCCAAACACACACTCTCGGCCATCAAAGCCTATCAACTGTTCTTTGTCCAGCATTTTACGGCCATGGAATCCCCTTCAGCAGAAATGAAGTCTCCGGCAGACCTGGAGCGCGAGCCAAGCAGTGCCCAGGGCCAGATCCTCTCCGCCACTGACACCCATCAAACCTTGCAGCGGAACTTCAAGTCTCGCCAAGTGAACATGCTCGCCATTGCTGGTGCCATCGGAACCGGACTTATCATCGGTTCAGGGGCTGGCTTAAGTCACGGTGGCCCTGCAAGCCTCTTCATCGCATACAGCGTCACGGGGGCCATCATCTACTTTGTCATGACGGCCCTGGGCGAGATGGCTTCGCTTCTGCCCACGGATCAGGGCTTCAACGGCTACGCCACGCGTTTCGTGGACCCAGCACTCGGGTAAGGAGGTCCCACTGACGGATCAATTCGGACGCAGCAATGGGCATATGTTGACGTCGATGACTAGATTCGCCACAGGTTGGAACTACTTCTTCAAGTACGCCATCGTGCTGCCAAACAACCTCACTGCCGCCGGATTGATCATCCAATATTGGAGACCCGACTTAAACGTGGCCATCTGGGTCACTGTCTTCTCAGTTGTGGTAATTGCCATCAATGTAAGTCTGCTTCCAGTCATCCTGCGCTCGCAATAGCTACCACTATCTGGCACCCGCTGACCACACAAATCGCTGTCAAGGTCCTCCAAGTCGGCGGCTTTGGCGAAGCCGAGTTCATTCTATCTTCCATGAAGATCATCGTTCTGGTCACTGTCATGATCGTCTGCCTTGTGGTGTCGCTTGGCGGCGCCCCGGCTCACGGCCGCATCGGCTTCGGCTACTGGGACAACCCAGGAGCGTTCGCCGAGTATCTCCAGGAGGGCGGGCTTGGTCGCTTCCTCGGCTTCTGGGCATGCATGGTCCAGGCCTGCTTCGCTTACACCGGCACAGAGGTGGTCGGGGCGGCCTTTGGAGAAACGCCCAACCCGCGCAGAAACATCCCCAAGGCGATCAAGCAGACTCTCTGGCGGATCTGTGTCTTTTACATTGTCGGAGTTCTTGTGCTCGGCATGGCCGTGCCGCATGACAACGAAAGGCTCGTCGGCGCCACCAAGGCGAAAACAAGTGCCGCTGCTTCTCCCTATGTCATCGCGATGACTCTCGGCGGAATAGGCGTCTTGCCAGATATCGTCAACGCCGGCTTGCTCGTTTTCGTCATTAGTGCGGCAAACACCGGTAAGTAAATCTCCCCCAGGTCATCATGCCACGGATGCTAATCGTCCTTGGCAACAGATATCTATGTTGGTGCCCGAACACTCTACTCTCTCGCGAAAGACGGCCATGCGCCCAAGATCTTTCTGTACACAACGAATAAGGGAGTTCCCATGTATGGAGTCGTCGCAACGTCTCTCTTCTGCCTCCTGGCGTACATGAACGTGAACAGGTCGGCATCCACTGTGTTCGGCTACTTCGTCAGCTTGGTGACCGTCTTCGGAACGATAAACTGGATCAATATTCTTGTTTCCTACGTATCGTTCCATCGCGGAATGCGGGCTCAAGGCATGAAACGCAGCGAGATGCCTTACCGAGGACCGTTCCAGCCCTATGGTGCCTGGTTTGCTCTGGGGCTCACCATTCTCATCACTTTCTTCAATGGTAAGTAGGGGTCCTTCATTCTCCTGGCAGAAATCCCCGGCAGTCGAGCGATACTAAACAGGTACTCCCTCAGGTTACAATTCCTTCATGCCCAATTTCAATCCGGCTACGTTTACGACCTGCTACATTGGAATTGCGATTTACATCATCAATATCACGGGGTGGAAGCTCCTCAAAGGAACGAAGAGGGTGAAGGCTCACGAGATGGATCTCGTTACTGGGCGCCGGGAGTTCGAAGAGATGGAAGAAAGGGCGCGACTCGAGGAATCTGGCAAGGAGAACGTCAGGGAAAAGGTGGCCAAAATCCTTCGACTGAGAAATTCATCGAAGAACTGAGCTGTTTTCTAGTTGCGGAAGCTCTTTCACTTTTGAGTCCATGTCTTCATGGCGGACGGGATGCCGGAGAGTGCGCGTGCGCGACGGTCACAAAGGCTAGTGGGAGAGAGATGTCAATTGAGTGCTGGAAGATGTCGAACCTGATATTGGCTATGTTTTGGACAACATCGCAGCACTTGTCTCTTCAATCTCAAAGGTCGCCAGAGATCATCCTCTTCTCCTCGTTGCCTTCTTCGAGAACATTGATGACAACTTTCGGACCCGAAGAGCCCCGCTTCAGTTCAGGCACTGGGAGTACCACGGGTTGGAAACCCTGCAAGTTCCCTGTGCGCAGCATGTCGGACCAGTCCAGCCGTTTCCTCCGCACTGACCCCAGAGCGCCTGGCAGGACGGCGACGGCGTGTTAGTGGGAGGGGGGACAGGGGGGCCTTGGGTGGTGGTGGTTCCCGGAGGGTTGCCGGACGAGGTCAGCCTCTCCCTGACAAAGGCCAGGGCTTGCTGCCCGTAGACGCCCTGGTAGCCCTGGTGGACGTCGTGGTTGTTGCCGTTGCAGCAGTATGGGTCAGGGGAGTCGCAATAATTGCGAATTCTCGATCCTCCTCCGCCGTGGCAAGTGAATCCGGCAGGCCGGGCCGCGAACTAGACGAACATGCAACTCAGCAGATGCCTCAGAGGCGTTAAGGGAGGGACTTACACCCTGGGTGGTGCAGGAGCCAACATTGTACGGGAGTCCTGCTCGATATCTTGGATTGCCATAGAGAATGACGGCTTTGACCGCGGCATGGGCGCTGGCGGTAAGGGGAGAGGCAGTGTTCGTGATGCCGGCGCCGCTGTCTGCGCCTCCGCAGAACGAGTTGTCAAAGATCTGTCCTCCCTGGGAGTACCCGACGACCGCGATGTTGGTGTTCGGGCACCTCTGATGGAAGCTGTTGATGGCAGTCGTCACGGCTTGGGTGCCAGCCCGGACAGAGTCGCCGTACGCGATGCCGCCGCAAGACGACTGGCCGCCACACGCCGGGTAGTTGATGGCCTCGGCCGTGGCCCCAGGGAAGGCGCTGAGGATGGCGTTGACCAGGCCGGCGGCCGAACCATATCCAGAAGAGACGGTGGTCTCGCGAGCTCCGAAGACATGGACCTGTGGGCAACTCTGGCGGACCTCAATAGAGGCCGCCGAAGCGGAGCCCAGTAGGCTTAGGGAGGCCACAAGGCCGGCAATAACCGTATCGCAAGTGCGCATTCTGATGATCAGATAAACCTGAAGCTTTGACTGGGGTTGAGGACCAAGACCGTTGACAGATCCAGTTCCCACGACAGGTTTTATACCCACGGGTCATCCAAACTAGAACCAAGCTTTCCGGGGTCCATCACCCATTCTCGTCTCTCCGCAGATGCATTCAGCTCCCTTCGACATACTCCGCGGCCCCGGTTACATTCCATTCGCCCGCTGACATTAGTCCTTGGGTGAAATAGATTGTATATGACATGAATTATACGCTTGTGACCCCGGGTTTGCCTGCCCGCGGCGCTTTGAAGTGACAGAAGGGGGATCTCCTCGCGAATATTTATTAAGGATCCCACAACTCGCCTCATTTCAGGCCGTGGGCTGGCGGGGAACGGATCTGCTAGTCAACGGAAGTTGTAATTTAGCCTGAATGCCTCCGCGATGTTTGGGAGCTACGCTCAAATGAGCCGCAAGTCCTGCTTCCGAGAGCCTACCTTGGCCATCAGGCTATGGATGATAATAGCCTTGATTGGGTGTGGAGCCGATCCTTGATTCAGACTTCACCCGGAGTTAACCCCGACTTCAGCTTTCGGGTCTGGTGCATTGATGCGACGCTGGAAGGCATCTTAATACTGCTGGAAAGTGATATCAGGCCATGTCAGTGGTTTCGTGGGTGGTTTGCGTCTGCTTTTGGCTTGGTGATGCACAGAGGCTGATAATGAGTCGCACATGGCCTCGTTTCTCCGACTTCGCGAACATGATGTGGCCCATGGCTCGAAAGATTTTTGATCTAGACAGGTTGTCGTGCTTCTAAGAAGATCTTTCTCTGTGTACCTCTGAGAGCTCAAATGCATTCTCAGATGCCGGCCAGTTTGAGACCCGTGTCCTGCGGATCCCTGATCTTAGCCTTTAGCCTCTCCTCGTGAGCGTTCTGAGAACGGTTTTCCAGAATCCCTCTTTCCACTCCTGGTCGGCGGTACTCTCCACTTCCTCAAAATACCTCCGTCCAGAAATCAAGTCTACCTCTCCAGCCTTGATTCGCCTCGTGCCGTGAAGGATCTTCCACAGAATAAGGTTGAAACAAAAAACGACGACACCGAGGTATTTCAGTATAAAAACATCCACTTGGAAATGTGGGATGAAAGCATCATATCCTTGGCCGAGTCAGTAGACGAGCAAAGCAGTAGATCAGAATACGTACCACTGAAGACAATAACGAGACACGAGATGAATAAGGCATAATAAGACCCGTAGGGCTGAAATTTGGCAATGTAAGGGAGGCTCCGGATGTCGACGCCCTGGGCAGTGAGGGCCCTGCGGAAGGAGATGTGCGACACGGATATAGCAAGCCAGTTGAGCACGGCAAAGATAGTGAAGAGGTTGACGAAGTATTGAAAGACGGTCGAGGAGGACTTTGCAGCATTCAAATAGGCAAGGGTGATGAAGGACGCCGCCATCGCCACAGCCCAGATTGGATTTCCGCTTTTCGTTAAAGTCCGGGCGAAGATCGCAGGCGCCTGCTTGTCCTTGGCTAAGCCATACAGTGAGCGCGAAGCGCAATAAATATCTATAAATAGGACTTAGGAACAGACGTAAAAACGCAGATTGATCGTCCGGAGGGATAGACTTACCAGAGCTGGCTGCACTTAACGTAAAGACCAGAAGTGATGCATTGATGATATCGGGGAAGACCTTGATGCCAGCAATAGACGCCGCAATAACAAAGGGGGAAGCGGCTGAAAGACTACGTTAGTGAAAAAGCCATGGAAGGGGGTTGTTCATTCTAGGAGCCGTCATTCAGTCCCTCTGTCTTGCGAAAGAACGTACCTGCACTCGTCCTCTGCTTGGTAGCACCCAGTAGCTGGGGGTGGTTGTACGGCACTGACATGCCGAGCACGAGGACTCCGAGGATGTAGAAGCAGGAAATCCTCCAAAAGGTCTGCCTAACGGCTCGGGGAATATTCTTTCGTGGGTTCGGGGTCTCTCCGAAGGTCTGTCGACATGGCATCTTGTCAGTGTTGATACGAAGGCAAAGGGGGGAGGGACGCTTACCATCCCAACAACTTCTGTCCCCGTGAAGGCAAAGCAGGCCTGGCAAATACAGGCCCAAAATCCAAGAAATCGACCTAGGGCACTATCGTCGACGAGATAAGAGGCGAAGGCGCCGGGGTCATTCCAGTACCGGAACCCTGCTCGGTCTTTGTTGGGAGCTCCGCCGAGAGCTGAAACCAGACAGGTCATGATCATCGTCGCCATGACTGCGACCTTGATCGTGCCGAGCCAAAACTCGGTTTCTCCGAACTTACTGACGTGGAACAGCTTTCAGAAAATATATTAACAGAGACTTGGGAAGCAGCAGCGTTGATATCCTTACGTTAATAGTAATAACCGCTGTGCCGAACACCGTGATCCAGATCGCAACATTAAGATCTGGTCTCCAAAATTGGATAATAAGGCCAGCGGCGGTAAGGTTTGTCGGTGTTGCAACGCAGTACTTGAAGAAGTAGTTCCAGCCAGTAGCGAATCTATCAGTTTCGGTCAGGGTCAGCAAATAGAATTCTCAGGCGAGTGCGCTGGTTTCCATACCCAAATGCAGGGTCAACGAGACGTGTCGCGTAGCCCCCGAAGCCCTTACTCATAGGCAAATATGCAGCCATCTCTCCGAGGCCAGTCATTACGAAGAACACAGCCGCTCCGATCATAAGGTAGGCCGTCAAGAGGCTCCCCGGGCCGCCTCGAGATAGAGCCGAACCAGATCCAATGACCAGGCCTGTCCCAATGGCGCAGGCAATGGAGAACATGAACACCTGGCGTGGCTTGAATTCGCGGCGTAGCTCATTGCCCGCGTCTTGCTCGGGGACCTCTGTCCTCGAATCTTGTGGAACCAAGTGGTCAGGGGCTTTTTCGTCTGCCAGTGAGTTTTCCATGACGATGGATGCCGGTGACTAACAAAGGAACTTGGGAAATGGTAGGTATTAGATAGCAGAGAGTAGAATTGTCTTTCGGGATAGTTGACCTGCGGGATGGCGAATAAATCACAATGAGAGAAGGGAAGTTCGTTGGCTTAATGAATTTATGTTGCCATCAACTCCACCACTGTCGCGCAGAGATCTACCCCAGGAAAAGGACGGCGCCACAATGCTTGATTCCCACTCGTACTTGGGGATCATCTCCCGAGGGTTTGAGAGAAGCTGCCGAAGATAGGACATCCCGAGATCGGTTCGCAGGAGCGAAGTCTGCCCAGATCAAGACCGAGGTCAACATTCTGCGGATCCACCGATGAAGATGCTCGACTGACTCGTGTGGATGTTGGCTAGATTTGCATATCGATCGTTCTGCTTGGGGACTAGCAGAGCCGCCTCAACGTGGAGACCCGAAGCTTTCGGGCCGAACGTTGCACCTCACAACTCGGCGAGCAGCTGGAGAATACCCGACGCCCATGAGGTTTATACTGGCTCTTGGACGCCATCTCGACCGAACAGGGAATTACAGGCCTTCAAATACTCCGGTACTATTTCTTTTCATAGACGTCATCTCAACCCTCTATCGCAATTCTCGACAGCAGCCATCGCTCGGAGCCCATCATGTCCCCGACAAGCGACTCATCGGCAGTCTTCCATCGGTCCCTTGAGAAGAAATATCCTGCAGCCGTTGGCGGCGAGGGTGTCTATCTCCACACCAGCGATGGACGCAAGATCCTAGATGGCAGCAGCGGCGCCGCCGTCTCCTGTCTCGGACACGGACATCAAGAGGTCATTGACTCGATCTGCCAGCAGGCGAGGCAGCTCTCTTTTGCCCACACGTCATTTTTCACATCGGATCCGGCCGAGGACCTAGCTCGCTTCATCCTAGACAAAAGCAGTGGCAGCTTCGACAAGGTACTCTTCCTGACGTCGGGGTCCGAGGCTATCGAGTCGGCGCTCAAGCTTGCCCGGCAATACCACCTCTACAAAGGCCAGCCCGAGCGCGTCAACTACATCGGAAGGGTCCATTCATACCATGGCAATACCCTGGGCGCCCTCGGCGCGGGTAACAACCCAGGCCGGCGCGCTCCGTTCGCGCCCATCTTGGGAGGCACATTCCACCATACTAGGCGGTGCTTCTACGACACCGACGGACAGCAACAGACCGAGGAGGCGTATGAGGACGGGCTTATCGCCGATTTCGAAGAGAAAATCCACACCCTAGGCCCGGAGACAGTCGCCGCCGTGATCGTCGAGCCCGTCGTAGGCTCCACGCTCGGGTCCGCGCCCGCAACGTCTCAATACCTCCCAAGACTCGCCGCTCTCTGTCGGAGACACGGCATCCTCGTCATCTTCGACGAGGTCATGTGCGGCATGGGCCGCGTCGGCACATATCATGCCTGGCAGAGCTTGGGAAACGTGGCACCCGACCTCCAGACAATCGGCAAGGGGCTCTGCGCCGGGTACCAGCCGCTCTCGGCCGTGCTCCTCGCGCCCCAGGTCTCGAGTGTCTTCAAAGAACACTCCAAGGGCCCCAACGCCTTCTTGAGCGGCCACACCTTCCAGGGTCATGCCATTGCGTGCGCCGCCTCGCTGACTGTGCAGACCATCCTCTTCCGCGACGGTCTGATCGAGCGGTGCCAGGTGCTGGGTAGCGTCCTACGAGAGACGCTGAAGAGCGGGCTCTCCGAAGAGTGGAGGCAGCAGCACGGGAGCATCAGGGGCCTCGGTCTATTCCAGACGCTTGACTTTGGGTCTATGAAGCTCCAGCACGGCGGCGCCCCGTTGGCTGGGGAGGTCGCGCGCCGCGCCTTTGAGATAGGCGCTGCGGTGTACCTCTGCTCGCCGGCAGTTGATGCCATTCTCATGTGTCCGCCATTTGTTGCGACGGAGGATGAGATACGGTCGCTGGCTCGTATTGTTTTGCAAGCCCTGGACGACGTGCTGAAGAGCCGTGCTGGCTGAGGCTGGAAAATGTTCGAGGTGTGTGAGTTTGGACGCGACATCCAGATGAGAATAGAGAGTCACCGGCTATGACCGCCATAATACTACTACTAGAACTATGCCTGCAGATTTCTTGACCTTTGACCCAACTCACCAGTTCACCAGTCTAGGCGAACAAAAAATACAGCAGGCCGAGAGGCACAGTCGTAACAACCGCCAAGGATATTCCTGACAGGCGAGAACCCAAGTTTTCATCCGAATCTGGGTTTCCCGAGGCGTCGTCCCCTGAATCATCGCCTCCGGCATCGTCACCCCCGGCATCGTCACCCGACTGCCGTTCCCTATCCGCCCTCTCCCGCAAAGCATCGCAGGCCGATCTATCCTCGCTGTTGGTCACGTTCGCGACAACACAGTCTGCCATGGTCTGGTCCAAGCGCAAGTGGCACATATCGACGTTCACTTCATCATCATCTTCGCTCTCCTGTCGCACGCGCGGGCATGAGCCGCTCATCGTTGCACCCGTGACAGAAACTCTGCCTGTGTATATAGGGCAGCCGGCGGTCAGGTTGAAGGGGGAGACGTTGTCCTCGTTGTCGCCGATGCTGAAGTGGACTGAAGGAGGTCCTGCGCACGCTTCCTCGGGCTGGTTGGACGGCTGGTTCATCGGATCACATGCTGGAATATTCGAGGCCGACCGCCATACGAACCAATGGCAATTCCCAGGCGCCCTTGATCCTGGATCAACCCACAACCTGACGGTGGTCATAGACAACCACGGGTACGACGGGAACGTTTGGATCGGCGATGACAAGATGAAAAACCCGCGCGGAATTATCGACTACCACCTCGGGGCGCCAGATGCCCCGACACAACCAAGAATCGACTGGCGGTTGACAGGTAACCTGGGTGGCGAGAATTACTTCGATAGAGAGCGCGGCCCACTCAACGAAGGAGGCTTTTTCGTGGAGAAGCAAGGCTATCATCTGCCGAAGCCTCCCATTCAGAAATTTGTGCCGGGCTCACCTTTTGACGCCTCGACGGGCCAGGTATTGCCTTCTTTACGGCAGAGCTCACGCTTAACCTACCGCCTGGTTGGGATATTCCTCTGTCTTTCAAATACGGCGACATCTCCGACGGCCCCAGACAGTACAGGAGCCTCCTCTTCGCCAATGGCTGGCAGTTTGGTCGCTACATCAGCCACTTGGGGCCTCAAACCGACTTGACCGTTCCACAGGGAATTCTTGATCACCGCGGGGTGAACACCATTGGAGTTCTAATTTGGGCTCTGGGAGATGAAGGCGCGGCATCGAAGATCTCTTTTGAGGGCTCGTCGCCCATAGTGTCTGGCTGGAAGCCTGTTGCTTTGGTTGACAGTCCTTCCTGGGAGGAACGGAAGGGCGCATACTAAGAACTATGCACACAAACCAAACCCCAGAGCAGATGGCTAGATCAGATGGTGTTCGCACCCACGCCGCCATAAGTGACCGTATATTCCACCAGGCAGATGCTTTGGAATGGGACTGGAGGCTGCAGAACCGCTGGGTAGTCAGCACGAGTGGCAACGAGCCCAGCACTGCCTACCTTCCTCTCAAGTTAAATTGTATGTTTTGCGCTGTTTCACTCGGTACTTATCTTATTTACGATCAGTGGCGGCGCTAGTGGGAGTTTACGACACTTGCAGCGCCCCGTTCCTATCCTGGCCACCCCATCAGCACTCATTGGCCGGGCGTCAGCCCCCAAACAATAGCTGGAGGTCGATCGTCTATCAAGCTCATCAAGGCCGGGCTCATCGGGTCGCTGGCCAAGCATCCCCCTCGTCACATCATCTTAAGAAGCCGAACCTCCCTTCATTCAGATCTCAACAACCACATCGTCTTATGCACCCAGCCTTCCCCGTAGTCCAAAATATACATGGCCGCCCTCGAACGGAAAACAATCGGCATCATCGGCGCCGCCATCGCCGGCCCAACGCTCGCCCTTCAGATCCTCTCCCACCCTCTCCTCCGCGCCCGCTTCAAGCCGCTCCTCTTCGACGCCGCGCCCCAGCCAGGAACGGACCCCCAGGCCCAGAGACTCCGCGCCGGCGCCTCCGTGGGCCTGTTCGCCAACGGCCTGTTCCCGCTCCAAGAACTCGGCCTGGACAGCGCCGTCGCGGCCTGCGGCTTCGAGTGCAGCGACATCTACGTCTGGCAATGCTCTCTCGACGGCAGGAAAGGGGAGAAGCTGAACTTGCAGAAGCGGGCGCTCTGGAGCGCAGGCCTCGACAAGGGCGTCTCGTACTTTGAACGGAGCGAGCTGCAGGCCCTTCTCCTGGACAGACTCGCTGAAGTTGGGGGCGACGACGGCCAAGTCCAGTGGGGGAAGAAGGCTGTGCGATTCGAGTCCCAGCCCAACCACTCGACGAGGGTGGATTTCGAGGACGGCAGCAGCGCGGAGGTCGACCTTCTTGTCGGAGCAGATGGGGGCTACTCCGCGGTCCGGAGACATATCCTCGACCAGAGGGACCCGTCAACGGCAGAGGAGCGGTGGCTGCCTGATTTCCTGGGTATGACAGGCATCTATGGCGTTTCTGATGCACCGCGGGCGGAAGATGCAGAGGCAGACTTTGCCGACACCCACGCCATCTGGCTCGATCGCGGCTTCCTGGCATCCGGGCCCTGTCCAGGCGGCAAGACGCGCTGGGATCTGATCCTGCCCGAAACGAAGGCCCCGGGGCACGATCGGGCGCCAGAGACAGCGGAGGACACCGGGAAGTGGGACTCCAAGATCCTACCAAGTCAGTACCCATTGTCAGACACGTCTGAGATCCTGCGGAAACACAAGGACGTACATCACCCCTTTGCCGGCAGCCTGGCAGCGCTGTGCGACTCCGCGGACAGGATCGTGCGCACCCCCCTCCGCCAGCGCGTGTGGAAGGCAGACGAGATCCAGCACGGCAACGTTGTCCTAATCGGGGATGCTGCGCGGCTACTGCTCCCGACCAGCGGCCAGGGCACGGGCTTTGCCATCGAGGACGCGACGGTCCTTGCCGACATGCTCGCCAAGCACCAGTCTGCCGAGGTGGCGGAAAGCAACGACTCCATGAGGCCAGCTCTCGAGGAGTACGCCGGCCTTCGTGTTCCCAGGTCCACGCGGATGGCCACTTTTGCCAGAACCGTAGGACAGCTCGGACTCGGCGAGACGTGGTACTATCGCGCGCTTCGGTATTACATGTACAAGTGGTTGCCGTCGTGGAAGGACGACAAGCCAAGGCAAGTCATTCCCCCCTCTCGGTATCATGATCTGACATCTCAGTAGGTACGCCAAGGATCCATGGCCAACAGATGGTCGCTTCGCCGTGCGTGAGAAGACATTGTAAGCATAAAGGAAGGTAAATCGGGGAGGTCAGCAAGGATAGAATCTTATTGTATGGGGTATCTTTCAAACGCCCGGACTTGATGTCGGGCCAAGAATCGTAAAATCGCGGCCAGCTGGGCCTGTTTATACAATGGCATTGCGCCCGGCCCGCTTGCGGTATCGTCCGTCGTCTTTGCCGGTGTTGCAGACTGCCTGGACAGCTGTCAGTACCAACCTACTGGTGTGCCAGGACTGCGAACAGGGAAGAAACATACCTTGCGCCTCTCCTTGAACTCAACATAGAATCCGTTCCACAGCTGCCTCGCCGTGCAGTCCTCGCGGCCGTCTATGGTTTCGCAGGCGGGCTGGTTCCTCTCCATCGTCTCCTCGCTAGTATGCAGCCAGGGCTTGGGAACCGGGTAATCGGAGAAGTGCAGAAACTTGGCCTCGTTGAATGCGGCGATGGGGTCCCATGTCTCCTCGGTGTTTCCCAGGTACCAAGAGTGGTTTTTGCCCTTGAACTCGCCGGTGAGCAGATTGTAAGGGCGGTGGGGGATGATGAGGGCGCTGTCGCGATATAGCTGGTTGACGATCTCCATGTCGTAGTCGTTCCTGCCGGCCGAGTTGATCTTTGACTCGATGCGAGCGAACTCCTCAGCGCTGGGCTGGACAAGCATGATCTGCGAGGACAGGATCTGGTTGTCGGGCCAGAGCCAGTACGCCCGCGGCATCGCGACGGGCACCGGCGGCAGGAGGAACAGCTCGTCCATGTTCTGCAGGATCGTCGAGTCGGAGTCCATGGACAGGACGCGATCGTACTGGGTCTGGTTGAAGGCGAGCAGCTTTGTAAAGGAGTCTGCCCACGTGGCTGATAGGGGGTCAGCCGGGAACAGTGCAGCGCACAGAGTCGCTGCGATACTTACGGTCGTGGTTGGACTTGTGCTGGATTTTGACGGGCGAGAGCTTGACCTTGTACTCGTCACGGGCTTTGATGAGCAGTTCGCCGTCGGCTAAGTTGGCGCTCGCAGCGCTGGGGTCAGGGAGCATCTTGGAGGGATACATCATGACCCTGTCGGCCTTGCTGTTTAGCTGGTGGAGCTTTGCGAAGAACATGACCGAGTTGCAGAGGTATGCGCTGTTGGTGACATACTGCCCGTAGGCGAAGCGGGACCAGTCGACATCGTCGCGAAGGGCGGGCAAAATCTCCTTGGATGGTTCGTGTTCTATCGGTACAGTTGTACTCGGGGTCATCTGCCGGAGATTCCTAATGTCATTTGGGTGGTAGAAGCCGAGGTAGAAGAGAATTCCGACAATAAAGACGACTGCGACGAGGCGGAAACGCTTAGACGAAACCATCTCGGACACGGTTGGGCGAGGAGGAGAGGCCGACATTGTCCTAGAGGCGAGATGTCCAAGATATCATGAGATTCGGAGACGAGAAGGTTCGTCCTCCCCCGGGTTTCATGACTAGAAAGCTGTGAACTGGCGGAGAAACCCATACATCGCTTGGGAAAAAAGTGTCCGAATATGGAGTGAGGCGCAGCGATGTCCGATGCCCGACTACCGAGTCGTCGTCAGTGAGGGTCGAGGGGGTTTCGTGGGTGGGAGAATACGAGGATGATGCCAAGCCAGGGTGGGCCGCAGACAGGGGACCACCCTCATTGTTCTTTGGACTTCCGCGGGTAGGGTGACGGGGAGTGTCGTGACGAGACTGGACCTTGTGTTCGGTTCATAGGAGAGAGGGTTGGGTGTTAGGGAGAAGTCAACCTGCGTCTGCCGTTTCCATGTGGTCTACCTAGGTAGGTAGGTATCTAATGCGATCGATGGATGACTTCTGGTTGCGCTTTCCACCGTTGCCATCCATCGTGGATCTTCAACGGCTCCTCCCTCAGGTACCATATATCCTATCGGGTTAGTACCCACAGCTAAGGTTCACTGCAATGGACATGGATGAATGACGGGAGCCTAAAAAAGGGGACAGAGGACCCCTGTTGGTGCGCTGCATTGGCGCAAAAGGCACGGAGGACACGCTGTTTTGGGCCCAAGAGCCTGGCGCGCTAGTGTGTACCTGCCCCTGAGATGGCTTGCCCAAACTCGTCAGCGGAAATTTGACTTCCTGCCGTCCATCTCAAACATCCCGAATCTTCGCCTCTCGGAAGCTGCCGCTTGGCGAGCCCCATTGATCACCTCTCCGCATTGCAGTGTGCCCACATCTCACGAGGCAGGGCAGTGTCACGTCAAAGGCATCACAGCCTCACACAAGGAGACCCCGATGTCGCTCGTCGAGGTGTCAGCTCTGCGACCTCCCGGCCACGACACCCTCATTTCAGACAGCAATGTGCCACGGATCGGCATCTCAGGGCCTGCCAGCCGCGGAAACCTGGAATCTTGCCGTCTCGGTTGACACAGTCACCACAAGGCTCACCGACTGTCACCATACCTGTCCAACGCAGCCCTCGCCGCGAAACTCGATCGAATGTCGGGCTCGCCACGGCCCAGACACTTCGTCGCTGCGAGACCTGGGTGTTGGACAGAGACAGATCAGGAGCAACATGGTGCCACGCTCGTCCGCAACGACCATGTCGAGGTCAGGTCGCGCCTGCTCAGTGGTCACCAGAATTCCAGTAAAACAGGCTCGCCACCGTGCCATGAAGCCGCCAGCCATATCTTGACTCCTTTCTCTAGAACCAGGACTATCATCATCCGCAGCGCATATACTATGGCCCTCAGCGCGTCTCTCCCAAAGCTCGTCTTATCCCTCGCCCTGTTGCCGCATGTGCGGCTGCTCGTCGCCTCGACGCGACAACCCGTACAGGCACCGTGGACCGGGATGACCGTCGGTCCTGACGGACCCTGGCAGGCCGTGGACTTGACCTTAGGCTTCTCCGATGCCGTCAGCGTCTACCCGGGCGGCGTTGGCATCTCGTGGGTCCTTACCGCCCAATACTGCACCATCAACTGAACCGATGGCTGCTATGGTGCGGCGTACGATGGGGCCGGGGAAGCCTCATACGGGTCCGGTTCTCGTGGGAACAGCGCGTACGAGGAGGAAAGCTCCCAGTTTGCCCGTGGCCTCGACGTTCAGCGTCCCGGAAAGGGTACCATTTGGACGGACGAGTTGTTGCTGGGTGGCCTGTTTCCAACGCCAGTTTCTCCCTCCTCAAGCACCAGATGTTTGCGTACCCGAGCGGCCAATGGTATCCGGCTTTCGCGGGTTGCCTGAGTTTGGGAGACGTTGGCTATCCAAGCGCAGTCGAGCCTGGTTCTACCGACGTGGACGGCGGCCTCATCCCCCCGCGCATGTGGCGGAACGGACTCATCGAGTCGGACTCTTTTGGCCTTCACGTCGGCTCCGTATCGTCTGGCATCTCTGGATCTCTGTGGTGGGGAGGCTACAATCGCAGTCGTGTTGTTGGCGCCGTCATGTCCAGCATCATCGACAATGTCAACGACACACACTTCTCCGCCAGGTTGCGAGATGTGTGCCTTGATGTGGTCGATGGCGCATCACCTTTCGACTTTCCTGGCAAGAGCCTGAATGGCCTACTCGGAGACATTTCGTCCCTATCAGTCGAAGTGGATGGCTGCTCGCCTTACCTCACCCTCCCCAAGCCTGTATGCGACAGCATCGCAGCCCGACTGCCTGTTACCCATGATGCCGACCTAGGCCTCTACATCTGGAACACAAACTCCGACCAGTATGACAAGATCGTGTCCTCCGCAACGGCGCTGTCCTTTACTCTGCAGTCCACCTCCAACGACGACTCTCTGATCGCTATCCGTGTGCCTTTCACCTATCTGAACCTTACGCTTGATAGGCCGCTCGTTGAGCGACCCACGCAATACTTCCCCTGCTTCCCGGGCGGGCAACCTGGAAGGCACGTTCTGGGGAGAGCGTTCCTACAGGATGCCTTCATCGGGGCGAACTGGGGCAGATTGACCTGGTGGTTGGCGCAGGGTCCGGGGCCAGGGTTCTCGAGCAGCTCCTCGGCGACTCCCATCAATGAGACGGACCAGTCTATTGTGAATGGAGGCGAAGACTGGGCATCCACTTGGAGGGGGTCGTGGACTGCCTTGAACGATGATGGAGGTGGCACCCCCGTGAAGGAGAACGATCTGAAGGAGAACGATGTGGCGACTTCTTCCACGAGCTCCTCAAAAGGCATGTCGATCGGGACGACCGTGGGAATCGGCGTGGGCGCTGGCGTGGCCGCACTCACTGTCATTCTGGCCATCGGGTACGTCTGTTGGCGGCGACGCCGCGCTCCCAAACAGCCGTCTGTACCGACGACAGAGCACAGAGGTCAACCCGTGGATGCTCACTTTGACGCGAGCGACAAGTCAGCGTCGCCCAAGCCCGCTGAAGTATCGGGCGCTTCTTCGGAGAGGGCCGAGCTGTGGACGAACGGTGCGAGAGAGCTGGCCTCGTAAGCTCACTGCCGACATGTTTTCACGTGCTGGTGATGGCCTCGGGCGTACGGTACCCGGAACCGCTGGGTCTGTCAATCTGTCACGCCCGCAATGGCATCCTGCCTTCTATTCTGGCACGACAACGTGCTGCGCTCTGTCGGACCTGATCCAATGAAGGAATGCCGGCCAAGCTTTGGGGCGATCCTGCAGTCAAAAAGATGGGCAACCGAGCCAACCGACATCCCAGGATGGCAAATGTTTGCTTGGCGAACCAACTGTATTGCAACCATGGTCTTCGATGAGGAGCCCCTGCGAACGAAGGAGTCAGCGCTCAAATGCATCGAGGGTGAAGTCGGAAGAGGGTGCAACGTCCAAAGGCTTCGGGGGGTGGCAGTGGAAATACGTGAGGGGCTTGAAACAGCGAGGAGATCTCAGTATAAGACTGGCTCAAGCTCTTGACTTTATCGAAGACTTCTAGAATGCCAAACTTCCACATGCCTCTTTCGGCTTGTTGCCCACTTGGTCCAGCGATCTGCACATCACTGCCGGACTTGTCCGATGCTTGATTTCTCTGGGCACATGAGGATGACGACTGGGAGCCGCGTACGACTTTAACCGTGCGATTGGGCGTCGCGATCCCGCAGGAAGTGAGCCAGATATCTACAAAAGGGCGGCCCTCCCCAGGTGCCGCCAACCAACTGACACCCCGCATCCCTCACCTCAACCACCCCCAGCCATCACCAAGTCCCGGGCGCAAACATCTCTTCAAAATGAGAATAAACCCCATGCCCGTGCCTCACCTCAACTCTTTCGAGGAAGGCAGCCAACTGGCGCAGTACAACAGCCATGCCGACCTCGAGCAGGGCCGGCAGGGGCCGCAACCGCCGGCTCTGACACACCAAAAGTCGCGACCAGAGCAGGACATCGGGTACCCCATGGACAACCGATACGCATTCGAGTCGCGAGACACCATCGACTCGAGAAAGCAGTTGCTGCAGACGACG
Organism: Furcasterigmium furcatum; assembly: GCA_001599815.1. Lineage (NCBI taxonomy): Eukaryota > Fungi > Ascomycota > Sordariomycetes > Glomerellales > Plectosphaerellaceae > Furcasterigmium > Furcasterigmium furcatum. The sequence goes on from BCIA01000001.1 coordinate 155,383, forward strand.
AAGAAGATGCCGCTGTGGCATAAGGCCCTGCTCTGCGCCATCGCCTTCGGCGTCTTGGTCGGGATCGCCTTCGGCATCTCAAAAGCCGTGAACGCCATCTGAGGAGACCAAGCTGGAATGAGGATATTCCAATCGGAGGGCACGCCCGTGGGACCACCGTGCTTCGCGGCGATGGAAAGCCAACGGCGGATGGCACGCTGCAGGCGCAGGTTTGGGTCGCATGGGATACGAGAATCCTGGCAGACCGGGAATGGTTGTTGGCCGGGGAGTGATACAGCCGCGAGACGGCCTCACATCATCACTACTCTCATTCCCCGGCATCGGCGCACATGAAATGGATACCCCAAGAAGCAGGAGTCGGTTGAATTGAGCGATATACAATTCGCAGGATTGCGAGATTTGATTACTTTCTATTATGTATGCGTGCTTTGCCTGCCCAGAAACCAGACGCCGATCAATGCTGTTGTGTCATCCTGAAGGATCGTGCTCATGCGAAACGCCTGCCATTCCATTTCATCCATCATCCATCCGTCAATCCATCAATCCATCCATCAGCCAATCGCTTACAGGCCGCACTTTGATTTAGCGACCTGCTTCGTGGCAGCATCGATACGGCCGAGCTTGGCGGCCTGCCCGCCGGTGAGGGCGTTCATGGCGTCGAGGGCGATGTTGAAGCCGGCGGCGGCGTGGTCGATGGCGAGGACGTTGATGGTGCGGCCCTTGTAGCTGAGCTCCCAGCACGTGCCGCAGCTGGGGGAGTTCCAGCCGGCGACGGCCTGGGCGCCGCCGATGTAGGGGAACTTCTTGACCTGCTTCTGGGTCTTCCAGCCGTACTTTGTGATGAGGCCGTTGGGGCCGTCGGAGCAGCTGACGGCCGTCAGGGAGCGGGAGCCGTTGTCGTAGCCCGTGTCGTAGGAGACGGTGGTCGCCGAGACGGCGGAGACGGCGGCGAAGATGGTGAGGAGGTTGGTGAGCTGCATTTTGAGAGGCTCGAAGGTGAGATTGAGATAGCGAGAGTGGGTGTTGTTTGAGAGGCTGTTGAGAGATGATTGAGATGATGATGATGATGCTGAGGATGAAGAACCAACTCCAGAAGACGCGGTCTCTCTGGCCTTTTATGCTCGCAAATCGTACCCTCGCCCTCGCCCATCGTCACGGCCAGCTGGAATACGTCGGCCGCTCAGGTGAGGTCGACGCACATGAGCTCGTGTTCTCGTCAAGCTCGCCTCGTCCAGGCCAGGCGATCGCCGAGAATCCCCAAGTCCGCTGCGACCCTGCGGCCGGATCTAGCCGCAACGGAGACAAAGGCCGCGCCGCTCTCCCGTTCAGGGACCCAACGACGTGCCCAGGACCGCTCTTTCGGCCGATTTCCCCAGGTCGCTCCGCTTGGGCCGGGTTGATCTCGCGCGCCATGAGCCCACCAGGCGATCAGCTGGGTGCTCTGGCGCCGGGGCCGCCGCTCGTATTTCTTAGCGCAGGGAGCCATATTTAGCAGCCCGCGCTGAGCCGTGACACAACTGGGCCTTTGTCCCACAGGCGGTGAGGTCATGCGGTCGGGCCGTTGCCAGCGGTGTAAGTTCATAGCATGAGTGCTATTGAGTGGCATCCTTTGTTCGTGTGGGAAACTGAGTGTCCTGGTTTTCTCCATAGAGTGGCCACGACGCCCACATACTGCCGCTCTGACCGTCCAGCGCTTCAGCTCGTATTTTGGAATAGACACGATGTGTTTCTCTGAGAAGGAAAGTTTCTTGTGCTGAGTCTTTGATGTTGAATATTCATCCGTCATTGATCCAGCTATGCTCGGCAATGAAATGGCCAGCTACATCCGCCCTTTTCCCGTGTATTGTTAGACCACCCATGTTCCTTTCCCGATACGCCTAGATTGTTCCGGGCACTTGCAGCCTCATATTCGTCGTACCTCTGTGACAATCTCAGATCATCCCAAAAGCGGGAATCGCCTCTGTCTGGGGAAAGGGAAAGGAACCCGGCAGCGTTGTCCCATAATCCGGCCAGAGCGCGTTCATCTCATCCCAAAAGTCGACGTCAAGCGCCATGTCGAACAGATTCTGGCCCGTCCCGTCCCACCCACCATCTGCGAGAGCCATGTTCGACATGGATGCATCCAGCGCCGGGCCAGCCAGAATCTGAGGCCCACTGTCCGGTCCCTCGCCTCCCCCAAAACCTATCTGGCCCGTAGGGCGCGGGATCCTCTGTCCATTCACGTGATCGATCCTGACACAAAGCTCACGCATGATGGCGGCCGCGTTCAGGGCCACGGGGTACTGCCTCCCGTACATGTCGAACACGGCCACGGCGGTGTCCATGGCCTCTCGCGCCGCCGGCGTCGATGGCCAGTCGGGATACGCGAGGACGAACCCGACAAGGCTCATGGCGATACTCCACTGGAAGTGAAAGACTTCGTAGCTTCCGTCCAGGATGATCGTCGAAGACAAGATCTGCTGCATCAACTTGGTGAGCGCGATGGCATGGGCGGCGCACCGGTTGGCGAGCTTCTCTGCAGCGCTTCCCGGCGCAGGGCGCACCGAAAAGGAGATGAACGGCCTGTACAGCAAGACGCTCCAGTTGTGGTACGCCACCTCCAGCCAGAGCCTCTGCCGCTGGAGCCAGATGGGGGCGAATCTCTCCAGTTCCAGCGGCGAGTGGTCCGTAGAAAGGGGCTTTCCCCCACCGCTGCGCTTCGCGAGGAGCTCGTTCGGGACAGCAGAAGCCCAGTCATCTAGGCTGTATGAGAGGAGAAGCTCTGCTTGACTCTCCAGAACATCGACATCGTCCCACATCGTGCGGCCGGCCGGCAGATGGAGGTCTCTGTCGTAGAACGCCACGTGCGCAGCCCGTACTGCCCGGTGGAGTTGAATATGGTGTAAGTTGAAGGTCAGCCAGGTCTTGTTGTTGCCCACGGGCACGAAGCGTGAGCCGGAAATCGTTGCGGCCTCGCAGTCGTCAGACTATGAACACCCGGAGTCAGTAAATGCCCGTTGTAAAGGTGTTAGGAGCTACTTCTCGTCTCTGAGTAGTACAAATCGCAGTACTCCCGAAACAACCAGAATAAGTGAATATATAAACTCGGGGACATTGAACGTACCGGAAGCTCTGGCATAGCATGAGAGTCACGGATCTGGAAGGGCCTGCCTAACTTCATGCCAATTTTGCATTCCATTAGATATACAGCCCACCAGAGCCGGCGCCGCCTTTCGACTTCTTTCCGTGGTGTTCCGGCTGGCGCTTCGAGGTGAAGACCGAGGGTGTATGCCGTCCGGACTGCCACGGCGACTGCGGTGTCGACCATGTTATGAAAAGATCCGCCGCAAAGGTACACGGCGGACAAAAGTTGGCATTGGAGCGTCGTGATGGACGGGCTCTCCATTTCGTGCGCGAGTAGAGCCTGGCAGCGGCGATAGTGGCATCGTCCGGGGATGGCGGTTCCGTCGGCGCCGTCCGCAGATGATTCTACGGGCATCGCGTTCTCATCCAGCTTCATGCACAAGGCGAGAACGATATCGACGAGCGCGGATGGTTTGCGCGTGGTGCCGGACGCCGACCAAAGCGACTGGTGGTGGTCCTTGAACTCCGCCTCGTCGATGATCGGCAGCACAGTGGTGTGATAGGAGTGCCAGTAGCTGGGGCGGCGTCAGCATATTTCTCATACTTCTCCAGTTCTCCTCACGTACAGATCGATGAAATACTGCTCCTGCATCGGACTCAAGGCGCCGCCGACGGCATCACTGCCCTGGGGGTCGGGTAGCGACCCGGGGGCTGCGAGCAGCCTCTTGGTCGTCGTCGACGTGAGGAACAGACGGTCCGGCTTTAGATTCTGCGGCAGGGCGGTAATCAAAGAGCTGTTCAGCCGCTGGAGGAAGTAGTACAGCGATGATGGTCCAAACCATGATTCGTTTGGGGCACGCGCGGGACACAGCTTGACCCCGTCCCAGACCTGTGTTGTCCTCCCGCCGTAGGAGATCCCTGACAGTGGTGACGCCTGAGTCGAAAGGGTGCTGGCGGTCGTGAGGCTGCCGGGCTGTGGGCTGAGCTGCTCTTCAAGCTCCCTGATGCGCTGCTTCAGCTGGGCGATCTCATCGTGAGCCTGGGACAGAGTCGAGGTCCGGGTGGACTCGGTATTACTGCAGTCTCGTCCCCGGGCATCGCAGTTGGTACACGGGTATTTGTTGTCGCACTTGATCCTCTGGATGCGGCAGCCATCGCAAGCCCTTGCGACCTGTTGGCGCTTGCGTCGCACTCGGGATGCCGACAACGAATCCATATTCGAAGTAATTGGCAGAGTGTTGATGGTGTAAAGCCGGAGTGTCGGAGATGGCGATGGAGAAGAGGAGGGAGCGGAGTTTTTAGCGGGTGCCCGGAGGATCGGAGTTGCATTAAAAATGCTTTTAGCACTTGGAAACAGGGGATCCGCTGAGAAATCAGTGCTATTAACGCCGATGTGACGTCAACCCTCTGGGAGGTTCTATCGAGCCAAGCTCCGTCCAACTCCGATTGCGATTGCGAATCCGAACTCTGCAAGCTCAGCCAAGTCAGAGCCTTACTAAGATGAGATGAGCATGAGAGACATGCAGCCCAGTTATGATGCCGTCCAGATACGTTGCCCTTCAATTATCTCTAATTGGGCAAGAGGCCATCTCGATTTTCTAGAGTCAAGAGAGCGGCCATCACGAATTTCTCAGGCTCGATTCAACGCCTGTTGGCCGACATGGCCGTGCCGAGGCATTGTTTCCATGCGACCCTCCTGATGTGTAAGGCCTCGGACGTGCCCCAGAGCCTTTGTCATCTCTGCTCTGAGGAGCTGCTCCGATTGGTGGTGCCTTCGTCCACCAAACCTTCACGTTAGGTCCGAAACTCCCTTGCATCCACCACCGAAACTCTAGTCGCCGGGCTCAATACCAACAGAACCCACCATCGAATATTGCGAGAGACATCTCGGAGTGAACGGCCCCACAAACTCGGAGCTCAAGCTCTAGATTCTTCAGCATGGCGACTCAGGTAAAAGCTAGCAAAAGAGAATGCCGTCCGAGACGAGCTCGGAAAGTATAAGAGGTGGATGAGAGTCCCCCGAGTCTGTTGTCTCAGTCCATCATCAGCATCAACATCAGCATCAGAGATCCAGATTAAGATTCAGATTCAAATCCAGATTCAATCATCATTTATCCTCCTCCAACTTCTCCAACCTACACCAGCCTCCACCAACCTCCGCCAACCATGGTCTCCTTCACCGTCTTCAAGGGCCACGAGTCCGGCTTCCCCAAGCAGAGCACCACCCAGAGGCCCGATGAGCTCGTCGGTGACCAGGTGCTCGTCAAGGTCACCGCCTCCGGCATGTGCGGCACGGATCTGCACTACGTAAGTCGCGACGGACCTGCTCCACTGAGCCGACCGCTGACCATCACCAGAAACACGCAGACATCGCCCTGGGCCACGAAGGCGTCGGTGTTGTCCAGGAAGTCGGCCCCGGCGTGACGGAGCTGAAGAAGGGAGACCGCGTCGGCTGGGGCTACGTCCACGGCAGCTGCGGCCATTGCCTCCAGTGCCTCCGCGGCGACGATGTTTTCTGTGCCGCTCGGCAGCTCTATGGCAACACGACGCTCGACCAGGGCAGCCTGTCCTCCCACGCGGTTTGGAGGGAATCTTTCCTCCATGCCATCCCTGAGGGCATGAGCGATGAGGTCGCCGCTCCCTTGCAGTGTGCCGGCGCCACCGTCTTCACCGCCCTCCAGGGCGTCAAGCCCGCCGAGACTGTCGCCATCATGGGCGTCGGCGGCCTCGGCCATCTGGCCATCCGCTTCGCCGCCAAGCTCGGCTGCAAGGTCGTCGTCCTCAGCGGGTCTGAAAGCAAGAAGGAGGAGGCTCTCCGCCTGGGCGCGCACGAGTTCGTCGCCATGGGCCGCGGCGGCGCCGACAAGAAGGACGTCAACATCCGCTGGCCCATCGACAGGCTGCTCGTGACTACCTCAGCTCAGCCTAATTGGGAAGCTATCTTGCCGCTGCTGGCCCCCCAGGCTACGATCTTTCCCCTTTCGGTGTCTTTTGACAACTTCGAGATCCCGTACATGCCCCTCATCCTCCAGGGCATCCGCGTCCAGGGCTCTCTCGTCGCCAACCGCGCCGTCCACAGGGAGATGCTGCAGTTTGCCGCGGTGCACAACATCGCGCCGATCACTGAGACGTTCGCCATGACGGAGGAAGGTATCAAGGAGGCAATCGGCAAGCTTGAGGGAGGCTCTATTCGCTTCAGGGCAGTCTTGCTACCCCAGGAAGCATGAGCCACGAGACGGGGTTCATGAGTGCGACTGCTTTATTTTGGCAACATAGACAGGCATAAACAGGCATAGACAGGTAGCGGGCGGAACGAACATGATTGATTTACTTTAGTCACTTGGTTGGCTCTGCTCGTGAGATCGAGGTGGATCAGATTGATCTTGTGATATTGGCGATGGTTACCCCTGAGGACGCCCCTGACAATGACCACCCCGCTTACGGCAAAGGCCCCTGGGACCTCACCTTGAACCCAAACGAAAGCCTTCCAATAACCACTCCCGCCGTGTTCTTCCTCTCAATGTGGTGATAGGCGTCCAGCTTCTCCCGCTCCTCCGGGCTCCCGAGCCTCAGCTGGCGCAGGATCTCCGCTACGGCAGCATACAGAACCTGCCTGTCGCCATCCTCGACCTTGACCGCGATCCCCAGCCCGCCCTCGGCACCCAGTTCTCTCGTCCGGGAGGAATCCCTGACTCCGACGCCGTAGAACCCATCGGCCCCTACTTTCCCGATCGCCTGCCCCTGGAACGCCTCCATGAAGTCAGTACAGAACCGTCCCTCCCCTCCCACCATCTCCGGATACCGCGTCATCGCCCGGAACACCCTTGCCATGACCTCACCCCGGCCCTCCCGCACCGAAACATCTGTCCCGTCAGCCGCTTGAGCGAACCTCGCAAACATCCTCGCCATCCCCTCGAGCCTCGCCGCCGGCGCGGGCAGGTTACACCCGTCAACGGCCCACAGCACGCCCTCCTCCCCCAGCCCCGTGAGCTCCTCGACGACCTCCCTCACCCGCAGCTGCAGCGGGTGCTCCAGGCTGTGATACCCCTCCGTTCCGCCCGTGAGCAGCCTCGCCGCGCCGAGCATCCCCGCGTGCTTGCCCGAGCAGTTGTTGTGCACCCCCGTCGGGACGACGCCCGCCCTCGCCCACTCCCTGTTCACCCCCTCCGAGATCGCCGGATGCCCTCCGCACCGTAGGTCTGCCTCCCCCGCCTGCACCTTGGCAAGCATGCCCCTCGCGCGGGTGAGGTGCCTCTCCTCGCTGCTGTGCGAGGCGCACATGAGCGCGACGTCGGCCTCGTCGAAGCCGAACGTCTCCGCGGCGCCGGTCTCGAGAACCGCGACGGCCTGGGCGGGCTTGGCGGCCGACCGGGCCAGGGTGACGCGGGTCGGGTCGCCGACGGCGAAGAGGAGTGTGCCGTAGGCGTCGACGACGGCGGCGTGGATGAGGTGCGTGTTCTCGATGATGCCGCCGCGGTCGGCGATGACCGCGTCTGGCTGGAGCGATACGCTGCCCATGTCGTGATGCTGCAAGAGACAATAAATCAATAGCAGCAATGGACTTGTGTTGCTTGAGCTCGAAAAGTATGATGTATGAGAGAGTGAGCGCTTCACGGGCCTTATCTTTTATCTCCGCTGAGGAAATGTCAACTCCAGCCCTTGACATCCCCATCTCCACTTGACCGCGCCCTCTGCTGACAATTGTCGCCCCTGAGTAGACAACGGGGGAAAGTGCATTTTTTTGCGGGAACTCAGGCTTCCATATTGCCAAGATAACATGCCTACTCATCAATTCTACCATCTAGGCCTTGGACACTCTGCACTCGCCGCTCGCCTCCGCCCCTCCCGCCTCCGACTTGGCCGTCAGCGTTACTACGGCCTCATCGCTGGCACCAGCCTGCGCACCAACAGCAACCCTCACAAATGCCGTCTCCCCAAACGCCACGGCCTTGAGCGCGTTGGGCACCTCGACCCTCCATCCATCGCCCTCCACCTCGGCGCTGAGCCTGAACACGTCCGCCGCAGCCCAGTCGCCCTCCTCGTGGGACCCCGTGTTCTTCACTTCGAAAGTGCACGTCACCCCCTTCTCCGTGGGCTTGTTATGCTTCAGGTCGCTCACGAGCCCCTTGACCACCTCGACGCCGTAGCCTCCGCCGCCCGCCGCCTCAAGAGACCGTACGCCGACATTGTACGACAACACGCCTGCTTCTGAGCGGTGGATATCGAGGATATAAAAGTGCAGCCCGTTCTCCTCGTCGATGTGCTCATACTCGCTCCCCGATCGCGTTCCCGCGTGGAACAGCGCATCCGCGAGCTGCCTGTAGTCGCCGATGGTGATGTACTCCTCCGTGCCATCGGGTCGGACAAAATCGATGAGCCTGATGTCCTCCGGGTTGGCATCGATGGTCCACTGGAACGGCAGGCGGTCGCGAAGCTTCGTCTTGGAGATCATGACGCCGGCATCCGGCTGGAACGAGTCGGCGCCCATGCGATCGACGACCTCGAGCATGTAATGGTCGTAGGGGCCGCCATCACAGAACGCCGAGAGCGTCGCGTTACAGGCTGGAGTGAGGTCACCGGCGCCGTCGAGAGCGATTCGCACGCCGAGAAGGCCGCCTGAGCCGGGATCGATGGCACGGGCGATGACATCCGCAACCAGGACTGCCGAGGACGAGGCAAGCTCGCTGCGCGAGACTGTCAAGACGGTCGAGTTCTCCGTGAGGCCGAGCTGGAGCTTGTCACGGACGGTGTGAAGGGAGCCCATGCTGGCGCCGTGGAGGGCGGGCACCTGCCAGCGGGTATGTGGTCCGCCGGGGCCGTTGAAAGATCCCCTCGACATCATTGACCATGGTCCCGTATAAGCCCGCTGCGGCACCTCGGCGTAGGGATTGTTGTAGTTGTCGGCAATGAACAGCAAATGGCTCAGTTCGTGAGCGTAGACGCCCATGCCAGAGGACTCTCCCTGCGTTGAACTTCCTGCTCCTGCATTCGGCCAGAGCGTGGCAGCGGCCGCCCAGGAAGTCCAGGGGACGTACCGGGTCCTGGCATAATTGGTGCCGTTACCAGGCGGGCCAAACTCATCAGGGACGTCCTCGGGGTTCAGCCACTTCATGGGGCCAAACTCCTGCCAGGTCGACGACTCGTCCTGGCCGGCCGAGAGGATGAAGACGAGCTCATAGGCGTCCGCCGTCTCGTTGCCGACGTCGGCCCTCCACGCGCCGAGGGCGTCGGTGCGGAGGTTCAGGTTGCAGCGTGCGCCGGAGGGACACTCGCCCGGATTCATGCGGTCGTCGATGCCGTACTGCCAAAAGTTGTTGGGCATCTCATAGGCGCCGAAAGCTGTGAGGTTGACGCCAAAGCGGCCAGCCGAGTCCTCCATCCAGTATTCATGCAGGGTATGGAAGTGGTTGATCTCGGCAGGCTTGTTGAGCAGGTCACGGTAGAAGGCAGGCACCTCGTTGCGAGACAGCTCGGCAGCAACGGGCTGGGGGTTCTTGAAGATGGTCGACTCGGCGGGCTGGGTGACGATGAAGGGGTGGTCTGGGTAGTCGACGGTGACGAGGGCGATGTTGAAGTTACGGTCCCATCCGGTGCGCGATGGGTCGGCCCAGTTCGTACCAGGAGGCGCGACGAAGTCATCCCAGGTCATATCGTCCGGGTTAACCCACTTCTGGGGATCGATGACCGCGAAGGGGTCGCCCGGCGGAGAGCAGGGGATTCCCGCGGCCATGTTGGCTTGAAGGGCTGCGCCGGCGAGAGCCATGATGGCAGCCCTCCGGCTTCCTTTGGTGATAGCGGATGGCATCGTGGTGACTGGGAGATGCTGATAATCGGAAAGCCCTCAGCGTATGGCCTGAGCTCTAGTTGCAAACCTGCGAGGCAGGTTCATCCGCGAGCCGTGTACCATGCTGCAAGGCCCCGAGGCGAGGTCTTATAGCCGACAGTCGTACCAGGCGACATTCCTCGGCCTTGTGCTCAGCGAGGCACCTTCCTTTCGCATCAAAGTCCCCTCTCTCGTCTGATGATCTCGCGCAGATGCCCGCCACTACCCCTCTCCGATGCTATCAGGGAGGTGGTCAGTCGCGTGCAGGAGTCAGGCCAAGCGCAACGACGAGGCGGAGAACGAGTCGGGTCGCCGGCAGTTGGAGCGCCGGAGATGGAGTCGATGCCGCTAATTCGCTCGATAAAAGCTGTTGATCGCGCTGTCACCTGCTTGATAGGGACTAAGCCGAGCCCGGGCGACATGACTGTCGAAGCTTCAGGGCACTCGATTGAGAAGGTCGCAGCGATTCCAGTCTGGACATCGGGTGCTTGACTCGGCTGTGGTGGTCGTTGCTGTCTAGACTGTTAGGCGACAAGCGACCGAGGTCCGCACACATGGCGAGCGAGATGGGATGAGACCCGAATCGTGAGACCGGAACAGCCCGTTGCCAGAAGCGAACGGGCTGTGTTTGTGCCTGAACGGCTTGTGAAGGGTTGGGAGGCCGATGAGCCGGTCTGGTGGCGCGAGCTCGAGCGGGGACGCGGCACTTTTGGATGGATGCCGGGTATGGGATCCCTGAGCAGCGGGGATGTTTGCTGAAGGATCGTGCATGCTGCATGACATGGAATCTGTGATCCATGAACAGTTCGTCAACTGAGCTGTGATGGTTAAAAGAACGGCCCCAGATGCGATGTTGCCGGCTTCCGGGATCCGAAATTGACAGTTGACTGTCGAAAGGTCGAGGTCTCGCGAACCAGCTGTGATCGCTTCTCGCTTCAATGAGCCACGCGGGTTGAAGGGGGCGGGCGGCCGCCCATGAGGTGACAGACTGTATTGATACAACCTAAAGGCCGAGGCCTGTTTATGTCCAAAAAGTATGGTTTTCCTACTTCAGTCGAGGACCGGTATACCAACCGAGACGGATACTCCGTGCCATTTCTTGTTTCCAAAACCACCATCGCGACCGCATGCGACCACCGCACGCCCCCACACCAAAACGCCTGCCGCCGAAGCCAAATCAGGCCTAATCGGTCAAATTGTAGATCTTCTGGATGTCGCCGAGGATGGCGGCGAAGTCGATCTTGAGGTCCTTGAGCAGGCCGTCGCGGAAGTCGAAGACCCAGCCGTGGACGATGGGGTACTTGTTCTCGGCGTAGGACTGCTGGACGGCGGCGGACTTGATGACGTTGCGGCACTGCTCGACGACGTTGAGCTCGACGAGGCGGTCGTAGCGCGCGCCCTCCTCGGGGATGGCGTCGAGCTCCTTCTCGTGCAGGCGGTAGACGTCGCGGATGTTCCGCAGCCAGGGGTTGAGGATGCCGAGGTCCTTGGGGGTCATGGCGGCCTTGACACCGCCGCAGCCGTAGTGGCCGCAGACGATGATGTGCTTGACGTGGAGGTGGCGGACGGCGTAGTTGATGACGCTCATGACGTTGAGGTCGATGTTGTTGACGAGGTTGGCGATGTTGCGGTGGATGAAGGCCTCGCCAGGCTCGAGGCCGGTGATCTGCTCGGCAGGGATGCGCGAGTCGGCGCAGCCGATCCAGAGGTACTCGGGCGTCTGGCCGGCGGAGAGCTTGGAGAAGAACTCGGGGTCCTTCTCGGCCTGCTTAGCGGCCCATTCGCGGTTGTTGGCGAAGACGCGCTCGTGCGACTGCTCGAGGTACTTGGCGATCTCCTCGTCGGTGGCCATGTTGGGCGGCAGGTTGGAGGGTTTGGAGCCGGAGGAGGAGGAAGAGGAGGAGGAGCTGCAGGGTCTAGAGAATGCCAATTGGGCGAGGGGGAGGTGTCTCGAGGGGTTGACGAGGGCGGTTGGAGCTCTCGGAGCTGAGGGTCGGATGTGGTGGTGGAGGTGGTGAGTCAACGGTCGTCTGGAGGTCGACGAGAGGAGGAGCGAGAGGCGGGAGGGGCCGGCGCTTCCTTTAAACATCTGTGGCCTGCAGCTGCGATGGAGGGGCGTGCCTTCCTGCTTCGGTCACGGTGCAGTGGTGGTGTGGTCGGGGTCGAGTGGACGGGTGTCGCAGCTGGTAGCTACTTCCTTACAGGACGAGGGAAGGAGCTGGTGAGGGTCGGTCGAGATGGACGCGAAAAGGTGGGATGGGTGAAAATAGAAGGGACCAGATTGGGTGCGTGGGATGCCAGAAAGCCCCCCGGGTTCCGCTCCCCTGCCGGGAATTGCCGCATCAAGCCCTAAATGACGCTCGAGCTGTTTCTTTCGGGCGGGCGAACAGCTCTTGGTCGATCCGTTAGCGTCGTAAATTATGTCTCCCAAGATTCCAGGTTGGGGGTTGGCGGCCGCGGGAGGTTTTGTTGAGACAGTCAAGACCTTCAGCGATGTCGGGACGCCCCCAATTTGGCGAGGGGATCCCTAACAGTCCTGCCACTGCCGCGGCGTCCGGGCGTGTTAGCGGGTACCGCCACCCCTGTCGCATCGTCAATCTTGCGCAGATCGTGGGGTTCGTCGGTGGCATCTCCTCGCAGATTTGCGGTGCACTGACTAAGCATTTTCGTCTGATCGTGTCCTCGCACCTTATCTTTGGACACTGACGGGCCACGTTTGTTCGGGGCCCGATTTAGGATGTTTCTTCTTTTCTTGCACTGCCATCGCATCGCCATGCTTGGTCTTTTCTGCTGCGAGGTGATCATCGTACAACCAGTTTCAGGAGGCCTCGGCGTGTCAAGCCAGATATCAAGATAGCACCAAACCCCACCGGACGTCCGGGTCTGTCTCTTGGTCTGGTCGGTCCTTGGCCCCGGTGAGCGAGGTGAAGCCGACAGTGACAGCTTCGCCCGACGATTTCCGCATAACCGAGGCAGCTCGCCATTTGGATATGCATAGCCATTTCTGTGTCCTGACGTCGTCGATGACGGAAGAGGACCAGAGAGTCTGCAGTCCGAAACATGTCAGGAAACGCCCATTGACTAACACGCCATCATCTTCGTGCCCCAGCTGCCTCCCTATCTCATCCCTTTGGCTTCTGTCCGTACACGACCGTTCTGCGTCTCTGTCAGTAACGCCCACCGGGCGGCCACCGGAATAACTCACATCGGCCAGTACGAGTGGATCGACCGGTCCTTCATGTCCCGCCGCACCTCCTTGAGGAAGACGTCGAGGTTCTCCTTGCTCCAGCCGAGCACCCGCGTGTAAGCCGCGGCGCTGATGCCCTCGACGGCGACCCACGAACCCAGGTTCCCCAGCGTGAGGCCGCCCAGCTCCTTGAGCTTCTTGTCCTTCGGCCACCGGTTCTGGGGCCACTTGAACTTGACCTCGACCACGTTCTCGAAGCCTTGCGCCTCCATCTGCGCCTTGTACTGGCTCGCCGACAGAACGGACCGGCCGATCACCTCGCTGCACGCCGTCAGCGTCGTGATCCAGTCGTGCAGCGCGGAGCCCTCCTTGAGCGACCCGTCGTCGCTCGTCAGGGGCCCCGGGTCCGCGACCTCCATCCAGCCGCCGGGCTCGAGGTGCTCGAAGGCCTGCTCGAACAGCCGCGGCCAGTCGGCGATGCCCACGGTCATCATGCGGCAGTTGATGAGGTCGAACTTGCACCCGAACGTCCACGGCTCCTCGATGTCGTCGATCTGGAACGACACGTTGGCCGGCGCCGCATTGCTCTGCGTCGGCGACAGGTCCACGCCGATGACCCTCGCGTCCGGGTACACGTAGGCAAAGTCGAGCGCCCAGATGCCCGTCCCCGTGCCGATGTCGAGCACGCTGCCGATCTCGTGGTCGCCGCGCCCCGCCGGGCACAGGAACAGGTTGTTGTCGAAGGTCAGGAAGAAGATCTCGTGCTGCAGGTCCAGCCTGTCCTGCTCGCTGTCGTCGTTGGGCACCAGGTACTGCCCGTCCTTGTAGCCGTGGTATGTGCGCCCGTTCTCCTCGCGGTACCGCCAGACCGTCGACACCACCGAGGACGTGGCGTCGTCGTCGTCGCCCTCGTCCTCGTCCGTCTGCGGCGAGCTGTCGGGATTGTCGTCGACCTCGATCTCCTCGACGATGCCGGGCACCGCCGGCTCCAGCTCCCGCGCAACCACCGCCGCGGCCGTCGTTGCCGGGGCGGCGGGTACTGGCTCTGGCTCTGGCGCTCCGGCCGCGCTGACTGGTCTGTCGTTCGCCGGGGCTGTGCTCATGGCTGAGGTTGTCGATGTAAGTGCTCTTCTTCCCTGGTGTTGCTGGGGGACTCGAACGATCTCCGCGGATCCGTGCCCAGTGGACCACCGCCCGCCCTTCTCGTTCGTGGGAAAGGGGATCGTCGGTCCAGAAGGTGGCTAAATGCAACGCTATCTCCGACGGGGTCCTCGGGCGCCCGGTCCTGGCCTTGAACTGACGATGATGAGTCCAGCGGCGTGCGATGTCGCAAGGACTGGACTTTAGGTATAGTACAGGAGGGAGCAAGCAGCCCCCCCGTTTTCTTCCCTCCCAGGAAGCGGGGTGGTGGCTTGTTTTCTATGACCACCTGGAAATGGAGAGACGGGAAAAGCATTCACAGAGAGAGCCCGACCCCCGAAGCCTCTCCCCTCTGTCTGCCCCAGCCGCTCGGAGCGACCGCAGATGAACGGCGGCAGGCCCCCCTTGGCCCTCCCCCCGGCCCTCGTCAACGTCGGCCCTATCTCCCCCTGTAATGCAGCGCTAGCGCACCGGCCGTGGAACCTGAGCCGATAAGACGCGCCGTTTATTAGGTGGTTTACCCTGCTCGGAGCGGCTGGCTCCTCGGTTCACCCACGTTCCTGCAGGACGGAAAACGGTGGTCACCCCTATTTCTGCCTGTAATCCGAAGCCTGACCAGAACCGTGGGTTGAGGCCCCCCGGGTCTCGAACGATGACCCGCCACGTGTGGACCGAGTGCAGGTCTCCCAGGATTGCCGCTCAGCAGCCTGCCCGGACGGCCCGGTATTTGAGGCAGAACGACCATCGTCTTGGACTGTACGACGCGCTCTCACCCTGTGGTGATCCCGTCCCCTTTTCACGGGTCGTGCTGGATCAACCCCTGCCTGAGGGATCGTTTCCGAGCGCCAGGCGCCAAGCACTGCTTTGGGAGAGCGACAGGGATGCCCATCCGCCATGTCACCATCAAGCCGGCAAATGGGCACCACATGCCAAAGTACCAAAAAGTTCCAGGTGGCTGGAAACATCCTAAAAGGGCAGCTTTTTTGGGCAGGGGCTCTCGGCCTGCGCATCTTCCATCCTTTCTCCTCTCCTCTATCCACATCTATTCTGCCGCGACAGTCCGAGGTGAAGCCACAACGGATATGCCGCATGCCCCGTCATTCCCAGGAAACGGGTGCCGAATGACACCAGATCTTGATCGGCCCAGAGCCGCGGGAGCCAAGACCGGCTGTGCCGTCCAGAGACACAGGCGAGGACGCCGAGACCGAAGGCTTCATCATCAAGTGCGGGGCAGGGGTTCATGGCACCACGAGATGGGCAGATGCGCATGCTGCTCTGGCTTGCTGTTCATGCTGATGTAGTTGTTGCTGGAACTGCGGGAAATCGAAAAGGTAGGTGTTCTGGACCATCCAAATCCCAGTAACCCTCACCTTGACTCCTCGAGGAAATTGAGGAAACAAGAGGAATCGTCTCAATTATCTCTGGCTGGATCCAAAGTCCGCCGATTGACGGGCCGTTTCGAGGGCCGCCATCTTCTCTGCGACCCTCATGCCGGGCAGCAGAATCCAACTCATGCTGCACCACAATCCTTTAGCGCCTCTCCGCGTGCGAGAAGGATCTATATCCAGAATCAAGCTCAATATCTGCTGTGGCCAGATCCGGGATCTCGACCATGACTGGCTCGAGTTGTGTTTGGGGCTGCACCACCACTGAAGTACTTACACCAAGCAGGGGTTCCCCAACATTGAGGTGGGCGGCTTCACAGCCACATCCAAAAATACGACCATGCCGCCGTGGAGAAACCAACCCCAATACTTCGCAAAGCTTCATGGGAATCAGGTGAAGAATACTTCAAGTGAACGTGATATCTGAGTTCGAGTGTTCGAGGGGAGTCGACTGAGTATCCCAGCGATAAACAACAGACGCTGGCTCACAAGACAGGCAGACTTGACATCCGACCGAATCTCGAGATGCTTGCTTGCCCCTGGTTCCTGGCGATTTTAGCCGCGAACAACGCAATCACAATTCACAGCCACAGCCCCCGACCCCCAATGCTCGTAAATAGGTACAACCCGATGTGCTGTCAACCATGGGAGCCTGGTCCAGGTAAATGATTCCAGCACATTGTTGGATACGATGCTGTCTTTGGCATCAGGGAGCAAGACTCTCGGTGCGGATATAAAAACATCGAAGACCCCTCAGCTCGGAAGTACTCTACATGCACTCAACAGGTCAACAGATCATTCACCACCATCTCCATCTCTACCTCACTTCTCACTTTCCCAATCTCCAACTCGAGCCTTTCCAACATGCAGCCTCTCAAGTTCTTCACCATCGCCGCCCTCACGGCTTCCGCCATGGCTCAGGGCCCCCCACTGCCCGACTGCGACGGCCTCGCCAACGCTGGCTACGCCGTGCGCGACCACATCAGAGGCATCGCCGAGAACGGCTGGATGGGAAGTGTAAGAAATCCCCATACATCTGATTCCGTCCGCTTGGCTTCCCTCAACTGACCACATGCATCATTCAGGGCCGCGACGCAGTCCAGGGAGTCTCGAATGACATCGAGAACTACCTCTCGAGGACGGTGCGCAGCTGCCACACTGCTCGCGAAATTATCTCCCGCGCATACGACTCCTATTCCGATACCGAGAACCGGAACTGCGAGCTATGGGGCGGCTGCTGAGGGACAGGGCACCACTGGAAGGCAATCGACAGGCGCCACGGGGTACGACTTGGACGCGGGGTTTCTGTACTTACTCCGGGCATCATCGGCATGGCATTTAGAGGGCGTTAGCAAGGACTTGTATTCACCGGAGGGGATTCCCAGGTACGGGCTGACTGAATGAACCTATTTGGTGGCAAAGCTGCCTGAATAAGCCTTGAATGAAGTGAGATTTAAGGCAATCCTCACCATCCTCCCTTCACGCCTTTTTAGAGGCTATGGTCCCTCCGAAGACCTACGACGACCTCAAGGTCTGCCTCAATAGTAGCCTCACATACTATGGAGCGAGGCTCGACTTGTCTCCGCCACCATCGCAGCCCGTACTTCCAAGGAACCTGTCCAGAAAACGGCTCCTCAGCAGCGATGCCTTCCAACACCAGCTCGCCTGCCATCGCAGCCGAGTTCTTGTCGGCAAAATACATCTGAACCGCTTCGATGGAGTAGAAGAACTTGGAAAGCAGGAAGGCAACCCAAGTTGCCCAAGCCGACATTCGCGTTGCCCCAGCCGATCGCTGAAAATCCCTGTCCAAAGCCGCGCTCCTCTCCTGCTGATACAGGTCGAAGGCCGTCTGCAAGGCGGCAGCGTCCGGGCTCCTCAGAGACACGAGCTGATTGTACAGGGCAGCGACATCTTGAACGCCGTTGTTGAAGCCTAGACCCGAGTTCGGCGTGAACTTGTGGGCGGCGTCGCCGACCAGGACTATCCGCCCGGCCCATCCGACGTGCTTGACGATCCCCTCTTCCAGGTCTGACACGCCGGCGATAACGGCCCCAGATCCGTCCTGACGGAGAACGTCCCTGACCGTGAGATTCTCGGTGAGATTCCATCCGGCAAACCGGTCGGCGAACGACGCGACGCTCTTCTCGTCGTAATGGATTCGTTCTGTTGAGGGCGAGGGAAGCTTCTCGTAAAGGAACAGCCATCCCTTCTCCCGGCCGGTCAGATACATGGCGGAGCGGTCTTTGCCTTGCGTCTCATAGCTGTCGCCGGGATCGCTGGGACGCGGGAACGACGCCCAGAGGCACCTGTAGTGCGCCGTGAACGGTGATTCCGCGTCCCAGGTGGACGCCTCTGCGCCGAGATCGAGTGCGTAGCGCCGCATGATGGACCGAGTCTTTGAGTGGGCTCCGTCGGCCCCGACGACAAGTGTCCCTGAGTACGACGTGCCGTCGGAGCACATGACCTCCACGCCCTCCGGTTTCGTCACGATGTCCACCAGCTTCTTACCGGTAAGAACGCGAAGCCTGCTGGTTTCGGGTAGGCTCTCGCGCAAGAACCGGACGAGATCGGCTCTGTGGAAGGCGGTCAGGGCGCAGCCGAGACTTGGAACGGGTTAATGGCGTTTTGACTGTGGCAGGTCGGGCTCGACTCACTTTTCCTGCAGGCGGTCCATGGTCCTAAAGCGTCGAAAGGAATTGCTCCCGAAATCGAACGACTGGCTGTGATGCCGCAACGGCTCGCCCAGCTGTCGTAGTGAGCTGAGGAGTCCAAGCTGTTGAAAGATTCGCAGGCTGGGTGGGTTGAGGATGAGGCTGGCTCCGGAGTCTTCGAACAGATCTACCCGCCGCTCAAGGATGGTGATGTCGACGTCGGCGAGGTGTAGAAGGGCATGGGCGAGGGTGAGGCCGACAGGGCCTGCACCGACGATGATGACCTTGAATGCCATGGTGGTGTGATTCCTGTGGACCAAATGTGTGGTTGCTCTGGGGGTATATATCTCATCGTACTCCTTTAGTTGGAGGTGTCAGCATACCGGAAGCGCTGAGTGCTAACCCTTGGTTTGGCCCCATATTCTCTCCGTCTTCGTTCCGACCTTGGCATCACGCCATTCGGACTAAGGGCCTCGCCATGCTTGTCAGCGGGTTGAAACAGAGTATGGTGGTAGCCAGCGGTCAAGGGGCAGGGACATGCATAGAGTATTTGTGGGCACCGAGACCGGCCGGCTGGCTTGTGACTCTCTCAATGAAGTCAATGGCATACGAGGCACTCAAAGGCCATTACGGGATCCCGCCTCGTTTTCTCAGACCTCCACATGGTCAGTCAGAGGCCACCGCTATGGCATCTCGCCATGGTACGAGACTCACGATATGGACAAACGCATGCACACGAGCTCTTCTAGATTCTTTCCCAAGACCAGGACCAAGCATTGAAACTCGTCTCGCCCACTTATAGTCTACCAAAGTCTATAAATTTGGCCTGATGGTAACCGATGTATCGTCCTGCTCCCACCACGCCGCTGCCTCCGCGAACGCTTTGTCTACCTACGACTCTGTTTAGACCACGAAACATGCAGCACTGGCGAACCTAAAGGCACGTACCTCGTGATAGTACATCCAGTTGTGTCTGGACTGGGAAACATTTTCGATCTGAGCGAGAATGCTCTCTTCCGCCGACGCTGCTCGAGAGAGGCTCTCCCGGTGGGCGACAGCAATCTCGTCCAACGTGCCGTACAGAGCCTTATAATGAGGCGAGCGGACTCGGTCGAAAAGAGCCAGCGCATCGTCCAGTGCCCTATTCGACCGGAATGCCCAGCCGATAGCAGCCGCCAGGGCCCAGGCGTCCTCGATGGCGAAGGCCGCCCCGGCCCCGAACGCCCCGGAGAGCGGGTGGGAAGCGTCTCCTATCAAGACCACCGAGGAACCTTGCACGACGCTCTGGAGCCTGGAGCCGCCAAAGTAGTCGTATCGCTTGACATGCGTTGCGAGTGACAGCAGGCGCTGGACAGGCTCGCAGTACTCGCGGAAGCTCTCGACAAAGGGAGCCACGGCGGATTCCCTCCCCCATGTCGACCTGTCGCCGTCGTCGGGCTCGCGGATCCTGCAGGTGATCTCCCAGTCATCCTCGTCGAGGGGGCACGTGTACACCCACTTGCCGTCGGTGCCATGCCAGAAGGTCATGGCCTTGGAGATGCCGTTGATCTGCTCTGCGTCGGCGGTTCGGACCACCGTACGATACGCCGTCACACCGGCGTAGCTAACGTCGTGGTCAGGGAACACGAAGGACCGAACTTTCTGCGAGGATAATTAGCACCAGTTACCGGGGCGGATGAAGACCTTCGGACGGCGCAGGCCTGACATACCGATCGGATACCGTCGGCGCCCACGACAAGATCGACGTAATCTACATGTCCATCTTTGAAGGTCAGACGGAGCCTCCCGCCCTCCTGACGCTCCACGTCAGCCAGCTTTCTCCCGACCCGGATCCGGCTCTGGTCGACCTGCTTCAGCAGCGCGCGCTGGAGTTTCGCCCGGTGAATGCGACAGGGCGCCTGATGGGGGGCCACGGTCGGCGGGGGATGCGTCTGCTTCACGATGACGCCTGACCGCCCGTTTCTGTACTGCACATCGTAGCCATCGGCAGGCCGAAAGAGGTCTCTCGTGCGAAGATGCTTCGACGCCCCCAGCCTTTCCAACAGCCTCCATGTGTTGCGCTGCAGCGTGATGCCCGTCCCGATCTCGCTGATGCTTGGCTTCTGCTCGTAGAGCCTCCAGTCGACGAAGGGAAGCTTCGCCAGCTCGATGGCCAGGCTCAGTCCTGCCGGGCCGCCGCCGATGATGGCGATCTTGATGCTCTTGCCGGGGAGCTCGGGGGTCGTCATGGTGGCGACGGGGTTCGTGCACAGGGGAGGCCCAGGCTTGAGGAGGAGAAGTTGTCCGAGACAGCTGGCCTGCTCGCGCGAAAGACAAGACTATCGTCCAGCCAAATGAGGGCTCCGTGAATCCGCCGGCATCGGAAGCCTCGGTCTACAAAGGGTATCGTTCGACGCGTTGACCGCTGTTTGCGGGCTTGTAACCATCGTGATGGTGTGAGCGATTACAAGGGTAGGCCGCCGATGGAGTTTGTAAGTCTGATGACCGGTGGAGCGCATTGAAAACATGGTGTGAGCGATATAGCATCGCGGGAGTCCTGGCAAGATGAGGCTGCTACCTGGTAGACCAATATAAGTATTGTGCAAGCCCGTCGCCGGATGGCGTGCTCGCTCTCGCTCTCAGTCCATCCACCGTGACAACGGACGACGTTAGGCTCGGAGAGTCACCGCCCGACACAGAGTACGATGCCAATATTCTTCGGCCCTTTGGGGAGTTCCATTCTTCATCTCGTCTTTCTCGAATTTGTGGTGTCATGGCCCGCAGGCACAGGGGTGGACGCTTCAAACACGGCAGAGCAGCGAATCTCGGTCTCAACAACTGATCCTGGCATAAATATCTTGCTACTAGTAACTACGGCGATATTACAGTATGCTGACAAAATAAAAATTGTATAGGTCCTGGATTCCCCGACGGATGGCGTGCTTGCCCCTGGCTGGAGCCCAGACTTCACCCTCGACGGACCGGTTTGTCTCGGCCTCCACCTGAGACTTGAGAGGAGGCGGAGGCTAATTGTCGTGGCCTCCGTGGCCAAGAGACCAGGGTCTCGGAATCAAGAGCTGCGTCGGCCCTGCGGCTCAAAGGGAAACACGGCTGAAATGAGCGCCAGGGCCCCGAACAGCGCCGCACATACGTACAGCGGGACAGCCGTCGCGGTGTTCCCGGACGAGGCGACAAACGCCGAGACGATGCCCATCAGGCGGTTGAAGGACACGGCAATGCCGCTACCGGTGGCGCGGTGCCTGGACGGCAGCACCTCCACGGTATACGCATAGAGGGTGCTGTAGTAGATGTTGATGCAGAAGGCTATCGCGGGGCTGGTCAGCATATTTGCTTGCTTCGAGTTCCTTTCTGCCCGGCGGCACTAGACTCACAGATGGCACAGCTGATCCCGACGTTCTGCGCAGAGGTGCGCACGCCTGTGAATCCGAAGAAGAGGGCCATGCCGCTGATGGCGCCGATGACCATGGTGTACTTGCGGCCGAGCTGAGGGATGCCTACGAGGTAGCCCGACAGGAACGGGCCTGGAATACCGGATATGATCGTGAGGGTCAGGTTCCGGTAGGTCTCAAAGGCCGTCGTGGTCTGGTTCGGGACCCTCGTGGACAGGTAGGCACTGCGCAAGTATCAGCTTGAGGGCGATCGAGACACGAGACAAGGTAAGATGCGTCGAACTCACGGCAGGAAAACATAGAACAGGGGGTAGGCCAGGCCGGTGATGGCCCACGACAGCCAGATGAGAACGGTGCTCAGCGACGTCCTCCGGGACACGAAGAGGCCCTTGACGTGGCCATTCACCTCGCTCAAGACAGATTGCACGGTGCGCTTTTGCTGGGCTCCGCGAACCTCCCCGCATGCTCGCAGCTTTTCGTCAGAGAGCGAGCACGTCTTGCCGTATTTGTTGGCGAGCTGCTGATAATGCTGGACGACCTCTGCGTCACGACCAACGCTGAGCAGGTACTTGGGCGTCTCCTTGAGACGGACGACGGTGACTCGGAGGACTGAGGTCACGAACACCAGCGCGCCACAGGTGAACATGACATATCGCCACCCCGCGTTGTCGGACCACCCGCAGTCGTCGCCGGCCGAGCAGTTGAATCGAGGCTGGGCTGGGTCTCGCGCGTCAGCAATGCATTCTGTCAGCAACATCGAAGAGATCCAGGGACTCACTCATGAAACCCCAAGCAACAAATCCGGCGATGGACTGGCCAAATCCCCACCATCCAGCCAAAGCTGTTACAACCCACTGCTTGTCTCCAGGGAGGAACTCGAGCAGGACTGTGGGATCAAGGATCAGGTTGCCGCCCGAGCCGAACGTCGACAGAGCCAGGAAGGCTCCCAGGAAGGGCAGGTTGGGGCTCGCGCCGGCGACGATCATGGCGAGAGAGGTGATCCAGAGCGTCAGGTTGAAAGCCAACCTCCTGCCGATCATGTCGGCGCCGAAGCCCCAGAACAGCGCGCCGACGAGAAGGCCGACGTTCTGGGCAACGACACCAGCGTTGACGTACGATGACGGCGTCGCCAGTTCGAGGAACGCCTGGGTCCCGGTGAGACCCTGGACCATGGTGAGGAGCGAGTCAACGGCATAGCCGAAGCCGTTCAGGAAGAACAATTTCCAGTGGAAGCCAGTCCAACCGATCTCGTCGTTTGCCTGCGATGTTCTCACTGTCAGCCACACCTGCCCTATACCGTGCCACCAGTAGTCAGGGACCTACATCATTAATGAGGCGCAGCTTCAGAGCAAGGACAGGATCGTCCGAGTCATTCTCAAGAACGTCCTCTGCGTGCGAGGCATGGGGGCTCGATGGAAAAGTGTCCGAGGGGGCCTCGTTGACGATACTGTTCTGCTTGGAGAAGCTCATCGTGCCGGCGTATTTCGTTGATATGTAGCTGCTCCTCGGGGCTTTTCTGTGTCTCAGAACTCATGTGAAAACGGGCATCTGAGAGGAACAGCAGAAGGCTATTTATACTGTTCATCCGCCGCGATCACGCCCCATCGGGGACCCAGCTCACAGACACGCCTGGAGCAAAAGAACCCACTGAAAGAGCCATTCCTGCTTTGGCACCTAGTCCCTGCTGAATTACAAGGCTAAGAGCCAGGGACAGAGCTGTCCGCGTTGCCCGTTATCGGCTGCGAGCCAGCGTGATGCTCCGCTGTGATTGCGTGCTCGCTTGCTCGGCCCAGCTGGATTGTCTAGTCTCGCCGCCATACCACAGGGGCGACAGGGGCAATTTCGAGTCCGTCGACCCATCATGGGCATTATGTCCGTGAAAACGCCGGTCGAGTTAGACCGTCGAGCCGACGCTGATGATGATGCAAGCCACCTGAAGACACTGGGGTGCGACTCACCACCAAGGCCATCGGGTTCTTCGGCCGCCTTTATCACGTCTCGTTTCGTGAAATCCGGCTGTGAAGTGATGAAAAGCTCACAACTTGACTCTGGGGGAAAGCTTGATCCGTCAAACGTCATCTCCCCGATTTCCGTAATGACTCTTATTTCTTCAATATTAATTTCTTTGCGGAATCGAGGTGAGCAGCCCCTGCGAAGCGCCTCATCAAGCATCGTCGGCAAAGTCTCTCACTTCACGACATCTAAGTCTCAGACATCACCATGGATAATGCCAATAGTATCAAGGTCAGGCTCAGCAATATTCAGACCAAGCCCATGAATGTTCAAGCAAACATCCGAGCAGGTTACTGAAAACTACCAACAAAGATGAAAAGGACCGCTATGAGAAAAGTCAAGTCGAGTCATTCAAACCCAGAGATGGCCACCAGGAGGTGATTATCGGATCAAATAAGGCAATTCAGATCCGCCAGGGAAGGTTGACCATCCTAGAACGGAAGGTTGGCATTGCGAAACGACATACGGCAGTTCATAAACTACTGCCTCAGCATATAGGTACCTAAGCTACGGGAATCGAACAGAAAATAGTAATGGATTCGCGGCACACAGGCAAACACGATGAACGAGAAGTAGTAGATCACAAGCCGAAATGACTTGCAAAGTTCTGCGTCAAGTTTATTACTCCCCCTCTCCGACACTCGTCATGGGTGAATCATTGCCGGGTTCTCGACTACTTACAGCTCACAAGAAGTTACTTTCGTGAGTAGGCATCCTCTCTTCGCTGTCAACCCTTGGAGGTGAGCATGGGAGAATCTGCTAACCAGAGGGCTCTTGGACGTAGCTTCGAGCTCAACCCACCCAGTGCATGAGAGTTTATCTCAAGGCGGATTTGAAATGGTGAAATGGGATAGGCCGCTACTGAATGTTTGGTGGGGGAGGGAATCAGGACCTGAAATTGATTTTTATTCGTGGATGCCTCGCTCAACGCCTCAAATTGGTGCCCTCATGCTCGAGCTCCAGGTGGATGGAGCGCTATACCCAGACGGGGCAATATTGGGAGAAGTGTCAGTGATTCTGGCGCATGCCCACAGAGTCTAGTCTATATCGGGGCAATATCTGGAGAAGCCCACCAGCGTGTAAGTCGAGCATCGTCTCGGGGACTGTCATAAAAGAATCACTTCCGCCCTTCCTCTGCTGCCCGCGGCGCCGTGGTCCATGAACACACCCTCACACTCACCTTAACAAGCAATGGCCTGCACTCACAACAACACCGCCAACGTCTTCCCCACCGAAGCCGGCACGTCGCTCCAGAGCGTCGACGCCTCCAACCCCTCCACCGACGCCGCCCTCCTCGAGTCCATCCTCCACCGCGACGGCGCCGTCCTCGTGCGCAACCTCGTCCCGCGCCCCCTCTGCCAGCAGCTCCGCGCCGACCTCAAGCCCTCCTTCGACGCCGACCAAGCCGACGGCGCCGGCTTCTTCCCCAAGACCACCAAGCGCGCCTTCAGCATCCTCTCCCACTCGGACGCCTGCGCCGAGCTCGTCGTGAACCCCCTTTTCCAGAGCGTCGCGCACCGCGTGCTCGAGAGCAGGTACCGCTACTGGGAGGGCCAGCAGCAGCTCGAGGTCGTGGGGAAGCCGCAGATCGCCAGCATCGTCGGCTTCCGCGTCGAGCCGGGCGGCAAGCAGCAGGCACTGCACCGCGACGATGCGGACTACCACCCCAAGAACTGCGACATGCCGGTCATGCTGGGGTGTGTGACTGTGGGTGATGATCCTGTCTGCTGATTACATGCCGTAGAGGTAGCTGACCGACCATCTCAAGGCACTAACCAAGACAACGAAGGAGAACGGCGCAACGATCGTGATCCCAAAGAGCCATCTTTGGGGCCCGGACCGGTGCCCTTTGGACCACGAGGCTGTCCCCGGGGAGCTGGACGTCGGGGACGCCATGATCTTCTTCGGCAATGCGTATCACGCAGGAGGCGCCAACGTCACCAGGTGAGTCGGGTCCCTGATGCCCCTGCCGCCTTTGCTAGGCTGAGACGCGAACAGAGACGACGCCCGCGAGACGGTCGGTGTGTTCATGTGCAAGGGCACGTTGCGCCAGGAAGAGAACCAGTACCTGGAACTTCCGCCAGACGTCGCCAAGACGAGGGGCTTCTCGCCGGAGCTGCTGCGGCTCCTGGGGTATGGCATCTGCCGGCCCGCGCTGGGTCTGTACAAGTACAAGGATCCGATGGAGGCCATTTTCGGGGTGATGGACGAGCATACCGTGCGCAGATGACCGCGCACCCGAAAGGTTCCTGGCGGTCCTCAGACGGGAATGATGCGGCGGCCGTCTTCCTCCCATTGCTTCGCCTGGGGCCGCCAGTCGGTGCTGGGGCCGTTCCAGAATGTTCTGAGAAAGTCGAGTGTATCCATATGGTGTCTGGAGTTGGTGGCCCTGAAAATGCTAAGAAATACATTTGCTACGATGGATTGGGAGTTGTTGTCACCGTGACTCTCGAAGCCCGCGACGAGAGCAGGCCAGGGCAGGTTCTGGATCCAGGCCGTCTCGTCCTCGAATTCGACCAGCTGGCTGGTCAGACGTGCCGACAGGAAGGCCCTCTCGATAGACGCGACCGGGTCTGCAGACGCCGAGTCCAGACATTGATGAAAGTATAGCAGAGCACAGTTGTGGTATGTCTCGACCAGCCGCACAAAGTCTCGCCGCACCAAGGACTCGCCCAGCCTGAGTCTCGTTGCCGCCATGAGCGTCGATGCCCTCGCTTGCTCAAAGTCTGCCCTGACCGTGTTGATGCTGGGGAAGTTTGATGCCGCCACACCTGGATCAGTGGACCACCATGTGCTGGCAATGCCCCGAGATACCATGATCACGCGATGCAAGAGCGACAGGTACTCAGTGAACAAGTCCTCTCCAGCTTCTCGTGCCGGGACAATGACTCTCTTCAGATCCTCCACGTCGAAAGAGGTCGTCGCCGCCAGCACATCATGAATGGAGAGCTGATTGCGGAGGAACGTGAAAAGCCGGCTGCCCGTCGCCCCCTGGGTAGAACCAAAAATGTTGACAATGGTCCTCGCAGCTCGTCTGTGGCATTCCGCCGCCTCAACCCGTGATCGCGCCATCTCGTAGCAGGTCATCATCAGCATCGACGCCAGCATGCACTCGGCGTTGACGATGTCCTCGCCGGTGTTCAGATCTGCGCCAGTCGTCAAACGTCGGGTCAGGTCGCCGGCGCTTTGCTGGAGGATGCTGAGGCATGCGTCCCGCGCGGCCTCGGGGAAGTCGATGGACGACGACGCTTGAGCGGCGCCGTGCTGGGCCGATATGGCTGCCACGGCTAACCGGAGGCCGGGGTTGAGCTCGACAAGCGGTAGGACACGCCGGCGATACTCGTTCTCGTCCGAGTCGAGCCAGACCATGAGCCCTGCGATGGCGTTGCTGTAATATTCGACGTAATCTGCCGACGGGACCCTGGCTTCCAGCTCAGGCGGCAGGCGGAGCGCGAGCGCGAGGCTTCCCTCATCACGGGGTCTCTGGGGCCCTGAAGTTCGACGAGATGCCAAACTTGATGAATTCGAAGGGCCGGGCTGCTCGTCCAGCCCCTCCGTGGTGGATGATGACACCGGCCTCCGGTGGCCTCTTGAGGCGACACCGCCTACCCAGCGCAGTCGTCGGCCGTAGCCAGGACACTCGAGTCCTTTCTTGGTACACTTCTGGCAGGAGGGACGGCTGAGGTCGCAGATGATCCGGCGTCGATCACAAGTCTTGCAACCTGCAGGGGTCAGTAATCGGCCAGAAAGAAGGTCGATCGAGGGGCTCACCTTTCGCCGAGTCACGGCCAGTAGGTCGCCGTAGCTTCTCGCGAGACCGCCCAGATTCCTCGGTCATACTGGCCACGAGGTTGATCAACCCAACATTGAGTCCTGATGATGCAGTTGGAGAGTCTGGGTTCAAGGTTTGGAGGAGTGAATTGAGTCAAAAGTTCGCCCCCAAGTGGGGAATCCAACACTAATGGCTTCAACTCTTCCAGCACCCTGCATCAGTAGCTGGAAGCTCGCGGTCCGGGCAGCCAAGAAGTATCGCTGAGCCGTATTATACATTCAGGACAGTACTCTACAATTCATCGCCCTGCGGCGCCGTTGCCTCTTCGAGTAGGTAAAGACCCAGCACGCCTGCGCTCCCCGTTCGCAAGCAAACCTTTTCATTCTCCCGGCGTGGTTTCTGCTCAACGCCGGGAACCAAGTGACTACCTCCCCACGCCCGGACTGCCCGCGCTCGTTGCGCCCACTGGAGGGCCCCGATGCCCGACGATCAAGGCAGAATCTCCCTTCAGAGAGCGCGGCGAGTCTCCTCAGCCATATGCCTGTTGTCTGCCTCAGCCAGTTCACGTCGTCGCGAAGCGAGTCCCCCCCTCTGCAGCGGCCCATGCGGCCGACGCGCTGCCAAAATTACCAGAGATATTCGCCAGGTGATGCATGCAATCACACTTCCTTCCTAGGGATCACTCCTCTTCCGAGTCCGAAGAGTCCTCGCGCAGCGGGTGGAGCGGCATCTCAGGCTCACGGTCGGGCTCCTGACCCGGCGCCTGATATGACTGCTTGAGGCGCTCCAGCTCCGCGATGCGTGCCTCCTGTTCCCGGGCGTTCATCGGCTTGTTCTTCTTGGGCTTGCTGCCCTTGGCCTGCTTGGCGGTCCCGTTGCTCGCCGGCGAGGCCTCACGCTCTCGCTCCCGTGAGGGGATCTGAGCGGCGAAGCCCGGCAGCACCTTTTTCAGTAGGTCCCAGAGCTTGTGCAGGGCATCGTTGCTGAGTTGATCAATCTCCAACTCGAGCTCTCCACTGTCGTTTTCCTGCGGGCCTGTTAGTTTGGGGTTTCCATGGCTGGATGTTTGCACGTTGGGACTTACCGATTGTCCTGTATCCTTCTTGATGATGTCGATGGCCTTGGTGATGTTCGACTCATCGAGATCGTTGATACCGTTAGCGATTGCATCTTTCTCGACCTGGGTCATCGTCCGCTTCTTCTTGGGCGCTCCTCCAGATTTCCTGGCAGGGGCCGCGCCGGGTTTCTTGCCGCCGCCACCGCCGCCGGCGCTGGGCTTGGCCCTGCCGCCGGCCTTTGCGGACTTGCTCTTGGCCGGCTTCTCCGCCTTGACGGCGGGGGCCTTCTCCTTCTCTTCGATGAGACGCTTTCGGATCGCGCTGATCACGGTCCGCTGCACGTCAATCATCGTCTCGTCGGAACCCTCCGTGTTAATGAGCATCTCGGACAGCTTGGTCGCCTCATCGTGCAGACGCTTCTCGAGCTGTGAAACGGCGGCGCTGGTGACAACCTTGGCGGCGGGGGCCGGCTCGTCCTCGTCGGACTCGTCCTCGCTCTCGCCGCTGGAGTCGGCGTCGACCATCTTGCTGGGGGTGTTCTTCGCGAGCCACTGATCCTTCTTGGCCCACTGCGACTTTGCCAACTCACCCAGCTGGTTTGCCTGGAACGTGACGGGGTGATCGGGGCCGTTGAACTTGGCGCAGTTGGCGATGATGAGCTTCACGTCCTGCTGGACCTGTTGCAGGGCCTGGTACTCTCCGGAAACGAGCTTGCTCTTGATCGTGCTCAGGTCCATCGGCTTCTTAATGATGGACCAGTAATTGGGGATCTGCAGCGCGACAGGGTCGACAGGGGCCACGAACGGGCTGTTGGTGATCTCGTGTTTGGGATCCATGAGCTCGTTGACCATGTCGTAGGCGAACTGCAGCTCGAGCGGCAGCTTCTTCTTGTTGAAGTTCTGCATCGCCGTGTAGTCGATGTCCCTGTTCTTGGGCGGGTGGATTGTGCGTTTTGGCCGGTCGTTCTCGTTCTGCGTAGAAGCCCGTCTCACCTGCGGCACGCCACCCGGAGGGACAGCATAGGCCTCGGCCTCAACCCGAGTCGAGGGACTAGCTGGAGCCGGGCGCGACTCTTTCTTAGGCGGCGGCGGAGGAGGTGCTGCCTGCGGGGCGGCACGCGGCTCCGTGTGTCTCGTGGGGTTGTGTTTCGCCGGGGCCTTGAACTTAGGGGGCTCGTCGGCAGGGACCTCGATGAGCTTGTTCCAGATTTGCTCGACGGCGTGCTTTCCGGATATGGTCACATCGTGCATCGCACCGTTGTAGACGTAGGTGTTGTAGTACAGCAGCACGAGGTCCCCCTTCAGATCGCCGAGGGTCTTATAAATGGTTTGATCGCGCAGGTTCCGCTCCATCAGGCCGATGTCCATAGGCTTCTCAACCCGCGCGATGTAGTTATCAGCGAGAACGGGCCAGAGCTTGGCAACGGCATCACGGAAACCCACGCCAGCCTTTGTCTTCTTAGCACCGGCGAAGATGCGCCGGTACTCTCGAATGCGATGACCCGTGATCTCCCTGTTGTTGGCTTCTTCGTCGTTCCATTGATGCAGTCCCCTGAAGACACCATCGATGACGTCCTTGGCGCTCTTGGTCTGCACTTCGGAGACCGGGGCAGCGGAGGGTTCGGGAGCTGGCGCCTGCGACGTTTCGTCCTCGGACGGTTCCGTCTTGGCGCGCTTTGCGGCAGGCTCGTCGGACGCATCGTCCTCACGCTCACGGGCGACCTTGGTGGGCGGCACATCGCTCATCGCAACGTCGCCGTCGTGCTCGTCCTTGCCGTCGATGGCAAGCTGGGATAAACTAGCGGGCTGAGCGTCGTCCTGCGCCGGCGGTGCCGCAGTGTCTGCGGGTTTGGTTTCCTCGGCAGCAGGCTCGGGTTTTGAAGGTGCAGGAGCGTCTTCCATCTCGACATCCTTCTTCGGCTCTTCAGGCACCGGGCCCTCCGGTGACTTGGGTGCCTCAGGTGCCTTGACAGGTTCAACCGGGGGCTCCGCGGGGGGCGAGGGCGGCGTTGCCTTCTTCGCTTCCTTCTCGCCAGTAGCCTCGGCAGGTTCTGTCGCGTCGTCCATGTCAACGTCTTCCGGCGCACTCAGTGATGTATCCTGCGTCTGTGAGGTCTCGACCTGCGTCGTTTCGGCGGTGTCTGGCTCATCCGGCTTTGCGCTGATGGACTGGTTGGACGTTACGGCGTCGGTGTTTTGCGTCTCGTGGCCTGCGACAGCATCGGCATCGGGGGGGCTGGGCTCGCTCTTGCCATTTGTCAAAGCAGGGGGGGAAGCGTGACTGCAGCAGGTCAGCAAAGTGAAGATGATGAAAGGAAGGATGCGCAACGGCGCATGGAAACATACCCGTTGGTCTCGGGCTTGTCGTCATTTTCAAGGACAGGATCGGCGGCGGCAGGTTTGGCGACCGCGGCGGCGGACTCTGGCTGAGGAGAAGCCATGACTGCCATTCGCAGGACCGGGTGGGAAAGAGGTGGTCGGTTAACGTGCGCAGGCCTTCATGAATTGCGCCGCTGGTTATAGGATCCGAGCGCGTGTGAGAAGGGACTGAGGCTGCGCGCCGAGGGTTGTTTAAGTAGCCGAAGCGAGGGCCAGCTGGTGGTGGGCTGAGTGAGGTGGCGATGGGAAGCTCGAGTAGTTGGTCGCGGAAGGCGACGGTGGTGGCGGAAATCGCGATGGGGTGCGCCTGGGGACGAATCGACGAAACCTATCGGGAAACTGAGCCTGGCGATTCCGCGATCGCGCATGCGCCTTTGCAAATGGCTGGAGCTGTTGGCGGCGACGGGAGAGTCGTGATGGTGTCGTGAGTTGACGTATATTCGGGCGTTGGTCGCGTCAAGATGGCGGTTTGGCGCGTCGGTGTTGTGGATGCGCCGGCTGTCGGGGTATCGATTATAGTCGGCAGATTCAACGGATGACCCAATGAAGAATATATCGGAGGTTGCAGAGACGGGTTAAGGATCGGGCGGGATTGGAGTGGTTGCGGGAGTGAGGCCGGGTTTCCAAGATCGGGGTCGGGGTTTTGGGCCGGATCTCGTCGGTCGCGACCTGCGGAGGGAAAGCGCGTGCACGTCAGTGTTTTTGCCCGAAAAAGGCGGCGCGTGGTATTTATGAGAAGGTCGCAGGCACACCCCAAGGGGCCGGTTATCTGGCCTTATCGGGGCAAGAGCTTGTGGGCCAGAAAAATTTGGTTGGGCAGGAGCGCCCAGCGGGAGCTGGTCTGAGCGTCGAGTGACAAGGGTTCGAGGCAAACGAGGAGAAGAGAAGGAGATGTGGAAGGAACGGTTCGGGGGAGGGACAGCATAAAAATGTACAATTATGCTTTGTGGAGGGCGGGCAGCCAATAGGCGACGGAGACGACGGGTAGATGTGGAGACATGGTGGGGATCTCTGACGATGATGCGGCCTGGGAATGACGAGGCTGGCACATCGGGACGTGCCCAGTGGCTGGGAATTCGATGTGTGGCTGGTGGAGAGGGAACGGGGAGCGTGCGTTGGATTCGAGGAGAAGGCAAAAAGTTCAAACAGGAGGATCGAAGGGGACTGATGTGATACTCGATGCTTGCTCCAACTGGCGCCTCGTGAAGCGGAGCCCTCGAGGAGGTTTGAGAGCCGGCTGGCTGAGCCAAGCTCATCTCAGCCGCTCCAGCCACACAAGCCAACTGAGCATCATTGATCTCCCTCAGCTCAAGAGAGACCAAGGAGGGAACATTCTCGCAGAGACAGGAACGGACAACCGACAGACAGAAATGCGACGCACCTGTGATTGACAGCTCCTGGTGGTATCTGAGGCCAAGATGCGGTTTGCGATCAGGTGACAGGTCAGCTGATGGTGTGGAAGATGTAACCTCGTCTGGGCGGGAGCGAATGGAAAAAGCCGGGAATTCTGGAATCGGGAGCCACTTTGTATTTGTACCAAACAACAAGCCGTCGACGTCCCCCCCATCCCGGCCAGAGCCTCCTTGTTGTCCAATCATTGCCCTGCACTTGATTGAAGCTCAAACTAAATGCGGCTTAGCGCAGCACAGCATGCAACCCTGCACACCAGTTGAGTTTCAGCCAATCATCTTGGGAGTACTGTGCTGCTTTGGGCATCTGGGACTGCTAGTCCAATCATCGTTCCGTTTGCACATGATGAAAGGCTCCAGAGTCATTTCGTTCGCCGTTGAGATCCCCAGAGGATGGTCTTCGAGGTGTGCTGAGGGAAGGAGACATGGACTTCGAGTCCTGTCGGGGTTGGAAGATGTCATGTGTCATCGGAGCCAGTTTCTCTGACTGGCGCATAATGTGGCCGGCAACCAATGAAACAAGATGGTTGCACTTGCTGCCTTGAGGCGCACTCGGCTGGGCCACACCATGAGTCATATGACATGTCACGTGAATCTACTCCCACCCCACTGTCGTGTGCTTCGGCATGCAGCCCGTGCTGGAAAATTTGGGCGGACCCAGAAAAAAGTTCACAGCGCAACGACCGCCGAAAGTCCATCACCACTCGACTGCACCCGGTCGCCTCTTCCTCTCTCCATCCCGCCGGCCTTCCCTCCAATTCTCGCCCAGCGACCCCTTCAGACCTCCGGCATCACTGGAACAGAGCCATGTCTACAAAAAGAAAGGCCACGGCGAGGTTCGCCCCTCCGACGACCAAGTCTGCTATCAAAGTCCCCACGAAAGCCACAATCGACGAGAGCAGGACGGCCGTCTCGGCGACAGACAACATCCATTCGGTGCCCAAGACCTCACAAAGCGATGCCATTGAGATCTCCTCCGACGAGGCGAGCGACTCGGAGGTCGACTCGGACGATGCGATGAACGGCGTAGAGACCACAGAAGCTGCCAAGCCGACAGCGGCGAAGCAAGCACCGAATACAGTCAACGGCGCACCACAAGCAGCCGCCGAGGAAGAAGCTGGCGAAGAGGCCGAAGACGACGACGACGAAGAAATCTCTCCCTCCTTTGGCGAGCTCCTCCGCGGCACGATCGACGTCCCCGCGCTCCTCTCCCAGACCCCCGACGGCCCCAAAGGCGCGCTGGCCAAACCCTCCACCGCCCTCGCCCCGCCCTCCCTCTCCTCCCTCGGCACCGTCCTCGCCCAGGCTCTGCGCACCGAGGACACCGAGCTCCTCGAGTCCTGCCTGCAGGTGACCGACCCCGAATTCGTCCAGCAGACTATCGAGCGCCTCGACAGCGCCCTCGCCGGCGTCCTCCTCTCCAAGCTTGCCGCCCGCTTCCACCGCCGCCCCGGCCGCGCAGGCAGCCTCATGGCCTGGGTCAAGTGGACCCTCGTCGCCCACGGCGGCGCCCTCGCCGTCCAGCCCAAGGTCCTGGAGAGGCTCGTCTCGCTGCAGAAGGTCCTTAACGAGCGCTCCCGCGGCCTGCCGAGCCTGCTCGCTCTGAAGGGGAAGTTGGACATGCTGGACGCGCAGATGCAGCTGCGACAGGCACGACAGAGGAGGAGGGGCGTCGATGAGGAGGAGGACTCAGACGAGGATGATGAGGATGGCGCGATTTACGTTGAGGGAGAGGAGGCTGGCGACATTCCTGCCGTGAACGGCGGCGCATACGACGACGAGGACGCGACCCCGATAGTCAACGGCTTTGCGGCAGACTCAGATGTGGATGATGATGAGGATGATGATGCGGATGACGACGAGGAGGATGGTGCGGGCGACGAGTCGCTGGATGAGGACGAGGTGGACCACGGCGATGTGGAGGACTCCGTGAGCGACGACGACAGCGACGCTGAGGCCGCGCCGCCCACCAAGGTGCAGAAGACGGCTCGGACGTTTGGAAAGCGGCGCTAGGAGGTGGTCATAAGACGAGCATAAAGCGAAAAAGTCCACAGTCTTTGTGAGGGGGGGCTCATGGAAGAGACAGGCGCTGGAAAGTCGGCCTCGTCGCTGTCCACAACACATTCATATGGCGTCGCGTTTCTCTTGTACGGTAACTGTGGATAGAGCATGGTGGCAGACAAAATGGCGTCGGAGTCGACGCGTCGTATGAGAGCGAGCAGAGCTAGAGCTCCGGTGCCAGGCGTAAAGTCCTGTCCATAATGGCATAGAGTTCTGCATTCCCACATGCGTTGTCACCTTGAGACTCAGTGACTGTATACCATCAACTCGACAACTCCCAGGGAGAGGCAATCAAGAGGGCAACCCTCGAGGAGGCCCTTGCAACAAGCAAACAGCCCCCAATTTCCAAAACGATTAGGCAGACCAAAAAGCAAAAGGCCACTGCCCTTCCCAAGCGCAAGTTGCGAAGAGAAAGGCAGCGACCAGTGCGGGAGTCGAACCCGCCCTGGTCCCGCGCCGTGAGAGCTCAGTTGGGCTACTAGTCTGAGACTTTTACCCCTTGGCCACCGGCGCCAGACCCCTATAGCATATACTGGAAATACGCGGCTACGAGGGCTGCAGCCTCAGGGGGCTGATGGGCTCCGAGGTACTGGCAGGAACCAGAGTTGCCACTGCTCACGCTGGTCTTCTACGCTGTGGTCGTAGTGCTGGCCACTTACTCGTCAGTGAGGTGGGATATGATGCCATTGTCATTAACACTACAGCCACTATGCACGGCAGAACGCTGCCTGTTCAGGGGTATCTCCAGACCGTATCTCCAACAACGGTTCTCTCGAAACGCACGCATGACCCTCACACATCCTGCATCTCCAGATCCGGGTCCACCTCCGTCCCCAGATCCCTGTGCTCGAGGAACTTCCGCCCGGTCATCCCCTCCGGCATGTACTCCTGCTTGACCTTGCCGTCCTTGTAGTTCGGCGGATACTTGTACTCCGCCCCGAAGCCCATCTCCCTCATCATCCTCGTCGGCGCGTTCCGCAGGTGCAGCGGCACTGGTAGCGCCGCGACGCCGGGCTCCTTGAGCGCGGCATACGCATTATTGAGGCCGCGATACGCACGTGTGCTCTTCGGCGCGAGGCAGAGGGCGACGCAAGCGTGTGCCAGCGGGATGCGCGCCTCCGGCATGCCGATCTGCTGGGCGGCCGTGTACGCGGCCGTGGCGAGCGGGAGGAGCGAGTTGTCCGCCAGGCCGACGTCTTCGGAGGCGATGACGACCATGCGGCGGGCGATGAAGAGCGGGTCTTCGCCGGACTGGAGCATGCGCGCGAGGTAGTACAACGCTGCGTCTGCATCGGAGCCCCGGACGGCCTTGTGGAAGGCCGAAATCGTGTCGTAGTGCTGGTCGCCGGCACGGTCGTAGACCAGGGTCTTGGTCAGGGCGGCCTTGATGTCCTCTTGTGCCACGCCTGGCCGGACGGAGAGGGAGAGGGCCACCTCGAGAAGGTTGAGAGCTGTGCGGGCATCACCATCCGAGAACGTGGCCAGGTATCGAATAAATTCCTCGTTGATCAACGGCGTTGGCGGGTACGTTGCCTTCTCCAAGGTCACCGCCCGCTGGAGGATGCGCGAAACGTCCTCCGTGTCGAGTTTGCTCAGAGTGAACGTCCTACACCGTGACAGCAAGGCGTTTACGACCTTGAAGCTCGGGTTCTCGGTCGTAGCCCCGATGAGCGTGATGGTGCCGGCCTCGACCGGTTTCAGGAAGACGTCCTGCTGCGCTTTTGAGAAGCGGTGGATCTCGTCGCAGAAGATGATGGTCTTCCTCCCTGTGAGCCGCAGCTCGTTATCGGCTTCTTGGAACAGCTTCTTGACCTCTGCGACTCCCGTCGACGTGGCGTTCAGCTCTATGAAGCGGCTGCCGACTTTGTGGGCGATACACCTCGCAATAGTGGTCTTGCCTGTGCCCGAGCCGCCCCAGAGGATCATGGACGGCACGCGGTCCGACTCGATGAGCGAGCGAAGCACGCCGTGTGGCCCGACAAGATCCTGTCCATACACCTCGTCCAGGGTCCCTGGCCGCATACGCTCAGCGAGCGGTGCAGCGCGAGCCGTCTTGCTCCTCTTTGTTATGGGGCCGTCTGGTAGCGACTCCATCTTGACAGCAGCAGGGCCTTTCTGGGGCTGGCTGGGCGCATCGTCGCCCGGTCCATCCTCGAAGCTCCTCTTTTTGCTTGCGTTCAGAACGACACCGCCATTTGGTGTGGGATCAGCACTGGGCGCCGTCCAGCCTGTCTTCCCGTTTCCATTTGGTGTCAAGACTTTTGCCACCGTCGCTTGCCGCTTCGTGGCTGGGGTTTGGAAGAAGGACGAGGCAGACCGCTTCGTAACGGTGGCAGCCTGGTCGCCATTCGGTTTCGCCGGCGTGGATAGTGGAGGAGACGAGGTTGCGCCGTTACTCGACGTCGGCTCGGAGACGAACTTTGCACATCCGGAATCGATGTGGTCGTTGATGAGGTTCGGCTTGACGGGTTTGTTGCATATCGGGCAGTCCACGGGCATACTGCAGGCGGTTTTCGAGGTGACGGAAAGTTTTAGCTCTGGTGAGATACAAAACAGGCCATGCGATGAGATCGAGATGCTTCAAAAATGCAATGTGCTCGCTGTGCTGAGGTGTGGTGGTGTTGCATTAATTCTGGGGAAAGTTCCAGTTCAATCACTGGAAGTCAGTGCAGTGGGGGAGACGCGTGCCGGCGACGCGCTGTCACATGGCCTCGCCACCGACCGTAAGTGGAGCACAGCCACAGGGCTAGTGCTATGGCTTATGTAACCGCGATTCCGTCTTTGACCGTGATGGATGTTCGATGGCCAACCTCATCGGCTCGCAGCCTTCCGCTCGAGACATGATAATAAGGAAGGGGCAGCGGTGAGAGGGTGGTAGCCTGATGTCGCATGGGAAAAGATGAGACTGGGTGAATGTTCAACTGCCTTCCAGCTTGTCTACCGACGATTTCGGTTGGCAGAAGGGTCACATCCGCGGTACTTTGTGGCGGTAAGGGAACTCAGCCAGCCTCTGGCGAGGCTCTGTCCTGAGTTGACTTTTCAAGTTGTTACATGGCAATAAGGGCCGATCACTTGTTGTCACGGCCGATGGCAATGCCCGACATTCCAACAATCCAGGCAAGGCAGGAAACAGTCTTCAGGAAAGGAGAAATCGAGGTTCATTTGCCTCGGAGACGGAGTTTCCAGGACCTCTACCGGGGCGAAACTCCGTCCATGGCCGGCTCAGTCGTGGAGCCATTAGGATAATGCTAAATGCTGCCGGGCGATGCGCTGGCATAGCTTGCTCTGCTGGATGATCGATCCAATGCTTCATCCTCCCACGTCCGACGGTGTTCATCGTACAGACCAGGCGGCGGGCGTGCCGTCGTCTCGGAACCGCCCGTCCTCGCTTGACCGCTTCTCTTCTCACACCATGAACGACTCTCCGCATCCGCACTCCTCCTCTGTCGTCCGGTTAGCTCGCTGATTTCCCATGCCATGTCGAGGGGGGGCCACTCACTGATATTCGGGTTCTTGAACACAAACTTCTGGCTCAGCTTGTCCTCGACCCAGTCCATCTCGCTCCCGATGATGCTGAACAGCGCCTTGCTGTCGATGAGCACCCTCACGCCGTCCTGCGCGACCTCCTCGTCGAACGGGCCCGGCTTGTCCACCCACGCCAGGTGGTACGCCAGCCCGCTGCACCCCCTGTTTCGCACGCCGACCTTGATGAGCTTCGGCTCCGGGTCGTCGAGCATGAGGCGCAGCTGCTCGACGGCTGCCGGCGTGAGCTTCATCGCGGCCTTGCGGGCGCGGAGCTTTGGCCGGGTGCGCTTCGTCGCGGGTGCTGTTGACGGGGCGGCGCTGGCCGCGGGGGATGTGGAGGTCGCCGGTGCGGGAGTCGGCGTGGCTGGTGCCGCGGGCTTCTCGAGGGTTGTGCTCGCGTCGATGTGGTCTGCCTGGGTTTGCTGAGTTGCGCTCGGGGCGGGCGTGTGCTTCGGCGGCCGCGTCTCGTTCACGAGAGGGAGGGGTGCTTCCGTGCTCTGAACCCTCGAAGGCAGGGGCCCGCTGTTAGAGGGGAGGCTGTAGGATTGATATGCTGGGGCTCCGTAGTATCGTTGTGACTGTGCCGTCGGCTTGGCCATCCTCGCTGCGGCCGGCGCCGCCATCTGTGTCCGCTGGGAAGTAGCCGAGGCGCATCGGAATGCCGAGCTGGCCGACCGGCGGAGGACGAGCCTCGTGGCCGAGAAGGCGCAAGTTGTGTTCATGATGCGACGCGTGGGAGGAGGGTATTGCAGAGCGATGTGTCGTTCTTGCTACGCCGTGGGAAGCTGGTGGTGTTGGGAGGCGTGCCGGGTGTTGATGACGTCCACCTCGGTCTATGATGCCATTCGTCCGAGAGCCGGTCGTTGAGGTCTGCGAGCTGCTTGTGGTGCCGGTCGTCTGCGATTGTCGAAGTACAATCTGGGATCGTTCGTCCGAAGTGCAGGCGAGGCGTCGTGTGTCTATATTGGAGGTGCCGTGCGTAGGTGTTGGGTGTTGGATGCGGCGACCTTGGAAGAAACATCCGAGCCGGATTTCTCATCCATCGGGCGACAGTTGGAACAGCCGGGGCTGGCCGGGCCAATCAGAGACGCTGAATTTGTCAAGCGTGGCTTACTTAAGCGGAGCCCGGGCTGGCGACCGAAACCCCCTTTCAAGCCCTCGGAGCTCCGAGCCGGGCAGCCAAGAACGCCTGAGCTTCACACATGACATGACGTTCAGCAGACTTCAGATCTGTTGGAAAACTTTGTTCGTGGCGTCTACGACTCTATCAAGAGCCTCCCATCCGCCACGGCAGCCCTCGCAACCTTCTTCAAGAGAGTCCTCTCATCAGCCTCGCGATACCTCTCCCACGTGTCCAGGCCCTCCTTCGCCTGGATGCTCAGCGTCTCGTATCCCTGCTTGATCACTTCCGCCACCTCGCCGCTCGTGAGGATCGACTTTTGCTTCCTTGCCGCCTTCTCCCCGCTCTGCAGGATCTCCTTGTAGTGCTCGCTGACCCTGATTAGCGTGTCTATCGAATTGCTGTGCCGTTTTCCGAGCCCGTAATTCTCCTTGAATTTGATTAATACATCCCCCGCCTCCACGATCTTGTAGAACAGGTCGTCGTACGCCGCCGGCGTCGGGAGGAATGCCTCGCCGGCCGAGAGCGACAGAGCGACGAGGTTGACTGTGTGGTCGAGCAGCAGCTCGATCTGGGGCAGGTCCTTCAGGTCGGTGTGGTACGTGTTGAGGAACCGGATCAGGTGCAGCAGCGCGCGGAAGAAGTCGGCCCAGTGGTACTCGAGCCTTGTCTTTGATCGTGACAAGTACGACGTGATGCGGAGTATGATCCCGACGCAGAGGGTGTACAGGTTGACGTCAAGGCGACGCCGCAGATTATGGGAGATGCCGTCAATCATGGTGTCCAGGATTGCTGCTGCGATGGTACGCTCGGCCTTCGCTATCGGCAGGTAGGGCGGGCGCTGCCGGCACAGCCGGACAGGCGTCTTGGAGTCTTCGCTGCATATCCTCTTACACAGGACCGGATCCTCCACCAGGAGCCGGAAGACCATCAGGTTCAGCGTCGCATACTGCGCGGTACGCTGGGAGAGGTAGGCGTGTTGCAGCAGGTATGACGTGAGGGAGATGAAGCTGGATATCGCTTGTTCGTCCCCCTTTTCCGCCGGAAGAGTGACCAGGTTGAAGCAGAAGAGCTTATTGGCGTGGGTAAAGTCGTACGTCGCCAGCAGCAGTGCCGCTTCAACACCGGGGCTGTACAACATCAGCAAGGGAGCATCGGAGGAGACAGAAAAACATACAGTGCAGAGAACATTTGCTTCTGGGTCTCGGCGTCGTAGATGGCCTTCTTCTCGGGCTTCGGGCCTCGCGCCACAACTCCCAGGCCCATCATGTGAAGAGTGTTGTTGAACGTCCAGCCTTCCGGGAGGTCGTCCAGCACGTGCACAAACTCTGCTCGGAGCTTCTGGCAGGAAAATCCTACGCATCGCACAATCTTTTTAATCGACGCCTCGTTCACAAAGTCGTCCAGTCGTTGTTGGTACGGGTTGGAAAATTCGAACTTGTTGTAGTTGGCCAGGAGGCCGATCAGGGTGAACGGCTGCAGCGCTTGGGTCGGCAATTCGACCTCTTGTATGAGCTGCATGAATTAGCATCGTACAATGGCCGTGTAGGTCATCCGGAGGGCCTCCTCACCTTCATGATGGCGGGGAACAAGTCCCGCTGGATGAAGTACGTGAGCAGAGTCGTCTGGTACGCGCCGGCTGTTACAGCGAGCACGACCTCGACGGCCTTCTGCCTCAACTCCACTGCGGCGCGCGTCAGTAAACGAGACGATCTCTGTTCCGATCGCCTACTCACCACTTTTGCCGCTGCGGATGATCTGGTCCAGAGCGCCCGCAAACTCGGTGAAGATGGTGTCGATATAGTCGATGCCTGCCAGGACAGCAATGATGTCCGAGCTGGGGTGGGCATATCTCTTGCCCAAGGCGGAAGCCAGAAAGATGCTCAGGGTCTGGGAGCCTGTCAGCAGGGGGCAGAGGTCGGGGCGTCCCGAGTGCAACTCACCTCGAGGGCATGTGCTTGCGCAGCGCCCTGTCCTCCCTTGACAGCATCGACGCCCCGAACGAAGAGTTCCCTTGTCCTATCCTCCAGCGCGAGCATGTCCCCCGGTCTGAGCGTATCCAAGAGGCTCTTCAGGGTTCCCCGATCCGGTCGCAAGAGGAAGAACTCCCTCCAGAACCCCTCTGTGAGTTCTCCATCGTGGTCGTCCTGAGATCATCCCCGTATTAGCTTGTTTCTTCAATCGAATGTCGGACCGGTTTGTTCAAGGAGGGCTCGAAAATGCGACTGCTTTGCGGAATGGGAGGTGGCTTGGCCGTTGACGTTGAGCGCAGGGAGGACCCGGGGAGTCGCGGGAAGCAATTGGATGACGTACCTTTCAATGACAAGTCAGCCCTGCGATCTTAGGTAGAGTGCTCCAACGGCGAGACCATCAAACCTTGAAGAGTGAATCGTAGAGCTGGACGATCTTGGGCTGGAAGACCTCCGGCTGCGGCTGTCGCGTGAGTGGTGATGCCTCCATTGCTGCTGGGTGGGAGTGTGCCCGCACAGGAACGACGCCCAGAGCTCCCTGAGGCCTCTAGAAGGGGGGGATTCAGTCGGACGGATCGGATTTTCGATTCGAGGGCATCAACAAAGAGTTCGGTTCCCGGAATGGGCTTGAATAGACTCGGAGGTGAAGGACGGGATTTGGGCACACGTAACCATCGACGGTCGGTTCGTGGATGTTATCCGGTGTGGAGCCGCTCCTTATCGTGCGGCGCCCCACGATACTGCGTCACTGGCCCCTAACACCGGGCAGTCACTGCTAGAAGCCACCCCAACTCTTGATCACTGACTTCTCTGGGGTCAACTACTACAGCAATCCCTCTTGCGTCAATCACGATACGCATCTCTGGTCTGAGATGTACGAGGGTTTGAGGCAGCACGGAATTATGGGTGCCGTGCGAGGATGGAAGGCTCTGTCTGCTGGGTGGTTCAATGGTTGGCAGTGGATGGTGCCCATCCCACAGGACGGGACATGTCACCTTCTCGTCTGCGAATATGTGTGTTGCTCGGCCATCTTCGGCTACCATTACTCCTAAACGGAATCGGGACTCGAGCCCGTTATTTGGCCGCCGTATCCCGCGCCATCGGTAGTTGCTACTACCTACGCTACCTACGCTACAAGCATGAAGCAAGCAACGACGGCTGTGATGCTTGACCGTGGCGGATGGGCTCCGATCGGCAACATGAATCCCCTGTATTCCTGTCTGATGCTTCTAGCTTTTCGCAAATGGGTAATGTCTGAAAACAGTGACATGCCGACCGACCCGTCAATAATTGTACAGTGTGCGCGTGGCATCATTCCTAGAACAACACAATGTTGTACTTCAGCTTCTCTACGTCCCGCGCTCGTCAGTCAAGTTACAATTAAAGCAGGATCATTCGACTTGCTTACCGAGAAGATGGCTTGCACAAAGCTCCCCCTCCAAGTCCCCCAAGGCCCGTCTCATATTCCACAGCTCCTCGAGGATCTGCCGCAGTATGTGCACGTGAAGCGAGCCGAGGCAATCAAACTTGTCCACCTTGTCCAACACGAAGTGCTGTTGTTCTTCGGTGAAGGCCTCGCAGCCAATGGTGAAGACGGGCATGGCCATGGCCACCCACGTGTGGCAGAGCTCGCCCTGTACCATTTCCCTCACATGGTCCTGGATGGATCTCACCGCGGCCTGGATGGCTTCTGACCCTGACGGGAGGCGGTACAGGCGCCTGTAGATGTGAATGAGGGTGGCCTGTTGAAACGTCTTGTGTGTGAGGAGGAACTCGCGGTCATATTCTGGCGAGAGCGAGATGGAAACACCCGGGGCCACGATGTTGTCGCGGATGACCATGGCCTTGACTCTTCCGAGCAGCATGTCAGACTCGGCAATGACGCTTGCTGACGGGTGCTGGTCGTTTCGAGACAGCTGGTTCACGCGTTGTAGAACGTGAAGCAACTCTTCGCTGTAGCCCAAGAACTCGTCTATGACGGGGCCATCGTCGAGCGACAGCTCCTGAGAGATCGCCGGCGCGGTCGTGCCTGGCTGCGGCTTGCTCTCGGCAGACTGGATTTGTGGCAAGGTCTGCAGGGATAGGTACACCAAGTACAGATATCGCATCGCCCGCCGTGCTACCCCTGAGCCGTTGGCGAACTGCTGAAAGGCCTCGTCAACGCCGAGGATGCCCCTGATACCCTGCAGGTGCACGCGCCAAGAGGATGCGCCCTGGCGGTAGGCATACACGTCGGTCAGGCTCCAGATCAGACAGGTGGCAAGTAACCTCTCGTCCACGTGGCCCTGTCGGAGTCCTTTCCTCAACAGGGCAAGACCACTGGATTGTAGCTGTGCCAGCGTGATGGCAACGTCGGTCCCGTCGACCAGGGAGGCGGCGCGGGTGGAATAACTGGCGGCCGAAAGCGCGAGGCACGCCGAGAGCAGCTGGGGCGAGTGGAATGACGCGGGGATGAGGCCGCTGCAGAGGTTTTGGTGGATGGTGGTGTGGCAGGAGATCGAGGCGAGGACATTGGTGGCGAAGTAGTGCAGCAGTTGATGATATCGCGGTGGTAGCCGGACGCCGTTGGGTAGGTAAGTGGGGAGGGCCACCGGAGACAAGTTGTAGCCTATGTCGATGCCGGTTGAGGTTCTGGTTACGGGAAGCACCATGCCGCCATCCTGGCCGAGCCCCCGCGTCGTCGGCGTTGGACAGGTGCCAGCCACCCAGACAAGCCTCAGCATATAGTTGCAGGGCCGGCTGTAAGTGACACACTGCCCACAGACCGGCTTCGCCTCGTCGCACTTCCTCTTTCGGCGTCTGCACTCTCCGCATCCACCTCGTGACCTTGGACCCGGCATGGGCTCTCTGCAGGGGGTATCGCTCTGGTGGAAGGAGAGGCTGTATGCTCGAGTTGATGAGGATTGGGGCCAGAGCGCCGAGGGCTACTTAGCGGATCAAGCGTGCGATGTGCATTTGCGTCTGTCTGCAGTCTTCAGTTGCCAGTGTACCGGGGCGGTGGGGATGCGCATTTTAATCATTGCCAGCGCTGGCCAGATCAGGGCGGAGGCAGGAGACAACCTCCAGGGACGCCCCTGATGATGGATGGGTGTGCTTACTACTAGCAGTAGCCAATCGGCTGTGGTGT
Organism: Furcasterigmium furcatum; assembly: GCA_001599815.1. Taxonomy (NCBI): domain Eukaryota; kingdom Fungi; phylum Ascomycota; class Sordariomycetes; order Glomerellales; family Plectosphaerellaceae; genus Furcasterigmium; species Furcasterigmium furcatum. The sequence goes on from BCIA01000001.1 coordinate 199,454, forward strand.
ACCAACATGACTCGTCAGTCCGGTCAATAATGAGTGGTACGAGCATGAGCACGCAATCGACGCCCGATACTACTACTACTACTACTCCTGCTACTACTACTACATGACTCCTACCCAAAAAGATGCTGGGCGGTCCGTCCATCTTCCACATGGGGATGGATGAGGACGTCTCTTGACCTTGATCTTCAACAGCCTCTTCTCGTCAACTAAGTTGGCTTGGTTGGGCAGGTCGGCATGCCAAACTCAAATCGTAGAACAAGAGCGAGCCTTTTTCTTCCGTTCTGTGTGAGGAGAAACCGACCTGTCGTTCTACCTTTCTTCAGAGCTCGTCGGCGCGTTCAACCATGTTGCTCAGCGGCCCCTTCTTCACCATCATGGTCATAATCTCGAAGAGAATATCCGCAGCGGCTATCGTGGTCTGTTCCGCGTTGGTGTCATATGCGGGCTGAGCATGGTCAGTTCACAGCCGAAACAGGATGGGGTTTCTCTCACGCACCGCAACTTCCACAATATCCGCCGCAATCAGATTCACCTCCTCCAGACCCCGAAGGATGGTCCTCAGCTCCCGCGTCGACCACCCTCCCGTCTCGGGAGTGCCGGTGGCGGGCGCAAAGGCCGGGTCAAGCGTGTCAATGTCGATAGACAGGTACACGGGCTGCTCGGTGCCGACACGGTCGACAATGCGCTTGATAATACCCTCGGTGCCAATCTTGTCGATCTCGCGCGCCTCCACAATCTCAAACCCGCAGTAGCCATCGTTATCATAGTCGCTTGGGCCGCTGATAGTTGTGCGGATGCCGGCGTGGATATTCGTATCGTTAGCTAGCAGACCCTCCTTGGCGGCGTGGTAGAAAAAGGTGCCGTGGTTGATGGAGGCTTCTTCGGAGGGCGATCCGCCGAATACCTTTGGTCGCCCTACGTGGCGTCAGCTCAGATGCAACGAGACTTTATAGGGTTCCGAGTCCTACACGTATCAAGGTGGCTGTCAAAGTGTATGACCGACACCGGCCCGTAGGCGCGGTTGATGGATCGCAGGAGCGGCAATGTGATCGCATGATCGCCTCCGAGTGTGATGACTCGTGGCAGTGTCCTGCCGTTCTTGGCCGGGCCGGGCTTGTTGGCCGCATTGGCGGGCTCGCGAGAAAGAATGTTGAAGTGGCCGTCTTCGATCTGGCGCAGTGCGAACGCATTGTCGAATCTACCATGCACCACGCGGTCAGCTTCGGCTGTCGATGCAGCTTTGCAGGTTGGTCTTACGGAGTGACTGGAATGTCACCACAGTCCAGCACCGTGGCCCAGCTGTCAAAGGGGTTGGTCTGCAGGGGTACGTTGTAGCCTCCGCTGCATTCTGGTAAGCATTCATCCGGTTTCCACGGGACGGTGTTAGGCGATTACAACGCCGAGTAACATACCAGAGGTTCAGTCTGCGGGAGCCTTGACGAATGCCATTTGGGCCGAATCGGGCTCCCGGTCGGTACGAGGTTGCAGTATCGAACGGGGCGCCTGTCTGTGTAAGCCAGTTGCCTCGTAAAATGAACCGCCTGCGAAATGCTCACCGAGGAACGCGATATCATACTGGACACCCTGAGCTGCGAGGCATGGCTGGTACGGCAGGCGTCCAAAAGTAGTGATTCCAGAAAATACGGAATCTGCCTGTGTACCTCCGTCGCCTGGCAGAGAGTTGTACCACACATGTTGAAGAGGGCCTGAGATGGGCTGCTGATGCTGGGTGGAATGAGCCGCGGCGGCCGACATGCAGCTCAGCGCGAGAAGAAACAAGCCCATGGCGGCGGCGATGATGTTATTCAATGCCAGGATTTGGAGGGTTGGGATGAACATGAGCAGTCTACACCTGGCTCTGCACACCTGGCTCTGCTTGCATCTAAATACATGTTCCGAGATAACCACCGGCCAGTCATTGCATTGAATTCTGCTGGTTTGCATCTCTGGGCCGGCAGGCGCCTACATCACCAAAGACCGTTTAGCGGCCGGCCGGGGCCACTGCTGCTGGAGTCCGCGGCACATGGTTCTCACCAACACCCGGGGGTCTGGGAGCCGGCGGCTACTTTGCCCAATTGCGACTAGCGCCCCGGCACCCCCAGTCCAGGCCGGCCGGCTGTGGCCGCCTCCATAACTTGGACAGTCCCGCCTGTAGTTCAGCGTTGCCCTCAAGACTTCGTAAATTTTGCAATTTGGCTGTATGATTTGAGGCATTTACAGGGTTGATCACGCCTTCAAGCCATTTCTGATTCCATTGATAACGCTAGCATGACACGGTTAAACGCCGAAAGAGATACCCAGCCCGTGGCCCACCGCAACACAACTTGAAAACGGGCCGGATATATACGCCGAGGAGGCTCTGGGTTCCGTGGCTGCACTCGTTTGCATCCAACGCTACCACGTCACAATAATCATTCCATCCAAGGAGTCCCGGACAAACAGCCCATTCATCGCCAAAATGACGACACATATCGAGCGTCCTGACGAAGAGTCACCCCTTCTGGCTCGACCCTCACGCAAGTTGTCCTCAAGATCCGAGTACGTCAAACAGCTTGCGGAGATGTGGTTCCTCACCAAGGCTGCCGTACCCATCATCCTCGCCTACATGCTCCAAAACAGCCTGCAGACCGTCTCTGTCATCGTCGCAGGGCGTCTGTCGTCCGAAGCCCTGGCCGTTGCAGCCTTCTCTTACATGTTTGCTATGGCGACGGCCTGGCTCATCGCCCTGGGTGGGACCGGTGCCATTGATACCTTAGCCTCGAGCAGCTTCACCGCGTCCCAAGACAAAGGCCACCTGGGGATTCTCTTGCAGAGAGGCATATTTGTCTTGACAGGGTTCTACGCTCTGGTTGTTGTCATCTGGGGTTTCTCTGAGCATATATTCCGGGCCCTCGGGCAGCCAGAATCCATATGCGTCCAGAGCGCACGATTCTTATGGCTGCTGGCCCCGGGAGGACTTGGCTACGTCTGGTTCGAGTGCTTGAAGAAATTCCTTCAGGCGCAGGAGGTCTATCGACCCGGAACTTACGTTCTGCTCATCACGGCACCACTCAACGCGGTTCTCAACTATATTTTCGTCTATACCCTGGACATGGGTCTCTACGGTGCGCCTGTGGCCACTGGGATTTCCTATTGGCTTTCATTCTTTCTCCTGGTGGCATATGCTGCCTTCATCGCAGGGGGAGAATGCTGGAATGGCCTCCAGCCCGCACGGGCTCTATCAGGCGTGTGGCCGTTTGCGAAACTCGCATTTCTCGGCGTTGTTCAGGTCGGAACGGAGTGGTGGGCGTTTGAGATAATTGCCCTTGCCGCTGGGCGCCTGGGAACCACCTCGCTTGCCGCCCAGTCTGTCATCATGACCGTGGATCAGATTACGAACAACATTCCCTTTGGGCTCGGTGTGGCCGGATCTGTTCGCCTCGGTAACCTTCTGGGAAGCAAGGACTCGCGCGGCGCAAAACGGGCCGCACATTGCGCCGCGCTGCTGTCCGTCTTGTTCGGAAGTGCGCTCTTCACTACGCTGCTGTCTACGCGCAACCGAATTGGGCATCTCTTCAACGATGACGAGGAAGTCATTGCACTGGTCTCGAAGGTCATCTTATACGTTGCCCTATTCCAGATAGCAGATGGATTGAATGGCGCCTGTGGCGGACTGTTGAGGGGAGTTGGACGCCAGTCGATTGGCGCCCTTGTCAGCCTCGTCAGCTACTACGGAGGAGCGTTGCCTACCGGCTTATATATCGCCTTCTATCATGGATGGGGGCTGTCTGGACTGTGGTTGGGACAGTTGATGGCGCTCTCCTTTGCGGCAACGCTGGAGTTTATGGTTGTTTACTTCACCAACTGGGACAACGAGGTCGTCCGCGCCGCCGAGAGACTGGATTGATCTTGTCGCTTGAACAGATTGGTAGAGGATATTAGAGAATCTATTTCTATATTCAGAAAATTACTGCGGCACAGTTATCGTTCATAAGTTTATTCCCAACACGCACCGCACGCGACCCCTATACGTAAGATAGCAACCTAACAACAACCGGGAGGTCCCGATGTACCACGGGAACCCTGGCCATGATGAGCACGAAGCTACACCGCTCGATATGCTGACAGCCGGAAGTTGCGGATTACACCAAAAAAGTCCGAGGGCACAAGTTCGCCGCCGTGGCCGTGGCGATAACACACAACAGCGGGCATGGAGATAAGGCGCGTACACATCCTGATTGGGAATGGGCTGTGTGCGGGACCGAACGCATATTCCACGCTTCATTTTGCTAGCCGAAACGCCATCCGGTCACGTCAATTCTTCCTTGTATGATAAAACCGCCCTCGTAGATATCTCTCTGACGGGCCTATAATCAAGTATATATAACATACTGTTGGGTCGTGATGTTCAACTCCCCATTCGCTCTATGACACGATATTCACCGCGTCCTCCATTTCGCTTGTTGAGATCACCTTGCAAACGAGCATTTCCCCAGTGCCGAGGGTGCCTTGCCTCCGCCGCTGGAACCATGGGTGCGATTCAAGACACAGAAGTTCCAATGGTTCCTCTTCCAGCAGGTCCACTCCAAGTCGAAAATGGGCCTATGCGAACAACAGATGCAGAGGCTGTCGTGAGCAAAGACGGTTTGAGAATATTTCCTCAACCCGTCGTTGGTGATCAACTCGATCCACTCAACTGGTCGTCTGTTCAAAAGCACACCATACTGGCAATTGTTTCGTCCCTGTAAGTCACCTTCCATATTAGACATCTGCTGTGTGGGCTAACAAGCAACAAAGAGTCTTTATGCTCACCTGGATCACGACAGCAACAGTCCCGTCCTTCCCAGGTCTTCAAGACAAGTACAGCATCTCGCTGTCAGAGGTGAATTGGACGGTAGCCATCCCGGCCCTCGGAGTTGCCTTCGGCCCTGTTATATGGGCTTCCCCGTCCGATATGATCGGGCGCCGCCCCATCTTGATCGTTGCCACCGTCGTTGCCTTTGGTGCAACTGTCGGCGCGGCGTTGGCACCCAACTACGGTGGCTACCTGGCGGCACGTTTCTTCCAGGGTGTGGGAATCAGCCCCGGATATTACGTCGGCCTGGCTGCCATCTGCGATGTCTTCTTTGACCACGAACGTGGGCAAAAGATTGGATACTACGTGTTGGCCCTTGACTTGGGCCTGCTCGTTGGGCCCCTGCTCGGGGGCTTTGTCAATCGCGCCGGGGACGCCTGGATTCAGTGGCTGACAGCTATCATGCTCGGCCTCATCATTCTTGCGCAGCTAGCATTCCTTCCTGAGACGCTGTATCCTCGGGAATTGATGCTTCTACAAGCGGGTGGCACCCCGTCGTCTGCGACGTCGTCGGACGAGAAGTGGCAAGATACCGCCTCAGCCCATCCACAGCCTCTGGTACCACGAACCAAAGGCCTACCTTTTATCAATTTTGCATACTTACCTGGAATTCAACACCCAAAATTTTACGAGGCGCCGTTTCGATTTCTCAAGACATTTCAGCTGCTTGTTGTGGCCATTTCAGTCTTCACATACTGCTTTGGGTGGTACAGCTGGATGATGTCCGTTGCCACCTTGATACCCGTGGCATACGAGACGTTTTCATCCGAGAGTCAAGGGTCAGCATTGACAAGTTTCTATCCACGAGCACCGCTAATTCCGCCATAGTCTTCTCTATCTCGGCTTGATTATCGGGACTCTGATTTCTGAAGTGTTCTTCTCCGGCCGCCTCAGCGATTGGCTTGTAATAAAGCTCGCTCGACGCAACAACAATATCAAAAATCCTGAGATGCGCCTATGGCTTGTATATCCTGCCGCCCTTCTTACTGCGATCGGCTTGGTCATCTGGGGAATTAGTGTTGACCGCAACTATCACTGGATTGTTGGCCAGGTCGCCTTCGTGCTCCGTGAGTCTGAGCCACGTTTTCTATTTGGAGTTGAGACTGACATATCGTAGTTGGAGCTGGCATCCAAATAGGCAACACGGCGACTTGCTCTTATATTGTCGATGCGTATCCCAAGCAGAGCATGGCAGTTATGACCTTCTTCGCTGTCGTTATCAACCTGGCGGCCTTTGCCGACCCCTTCTTTATCGTTGCTTGGGTCGAGGGCGTTGGGTTTACGTGGACATTTGCTGGTCATGCTCTCATCACCGTCTTCTTTTGTGCGCCTGTTATGTTCTTGTTGCAGAGGTACGGCGAGTGGCTGCGAGCAAAGACCGGAAAGCCTTCATGGGTGAATCCCGAGTTCAACACAGATATTGTGGCATCGTAAGCGTGGGCAATGCAACACGCCATTGATTAAAATATACATATTGATGAGACATTCAGCCATCCCTGGATATGATCTTCTCATGAACATCCTCTCACACCTCCATGGTCAACCAGAACAAGTATAAATGTGGCATGAGGCCCGGCTTCTTCTATGCTGGAACCTGCGTCCATCTTGGCCACGGAAATGTTCCCGAGACCAAGGGGTAAGTTCTTGAATATTGGAACCCGATTCACACCGGAGAACTGGCTTGGCCCAAACAGCCGCTCCGCTCAACCGCAAGATCCGGCCCCTGAGATTCCACAAGACGGAGACCGTAACACAGCGTCTTGTCAAGACCGAGAAGGGAGAGTAAAGACGGAGTCAGAGCTGCCAGTGTGTGCTGCCAGTGTGCCGCAAGTCTGCTGTGCCGCCACAGAGGGTCATTGGACCCAAAGGTTACAGTGTTGGGAGCGCCGTCAGTCATGTTTTCTATTGAATGAACAAGTCGATGTGGAACCCGTGGCACCAGGTTCTATTTTGACTCAATCATTGCCGTTGGACTCCTGAACCCACCATTTGGCCTGGGTCTCAACGTGACACAAGAATTGGAGCCAGTCCATCAGTGCCCAGAGTCAATCCTCGAGAGGCGATGTGATGGTTGATTGTGAATGTTGAGTTTCTCTCTTGTATTTCCCCGTGACTCCCAGAAGAGCCCGGTCGATTCTGTTGCTTTCGATCAGGCCACTCACCCGGTGACCATGCTCTGTATCTACGCGCCATCTAGCCGTCTTTTCGCCGGCTCACCGGAATCTCCACGCTCGCCAATGTTCGCCAATGTCTGGCCGTGTGCCATCTCTCACACACCAAAGGGTTCTGTATCTCTCTGACCCTGTCTGCAGGAACACCTAGAATGCCAAACCGAAAAAACGCGCGTGCTCGGAGCTGGCGCCACTCAAAACCGCCGTGGATGTCCATCTCAACAACAAAGAAAGGCTGACAACAAAGCCCCGCAAAGCGAGGATGCAACGCCTGGTCTCTCCGCCATGAACAAATGCAAAAGAAAAGAAAATGAACGCCTGCGTAAATCGTGTCGAAGAAAAGTGCAGCCCGGGTCGGCGGACGCGTGGCGGGAGACGACGGAATCAGATAGCCCAGCTGCCCCTCCTCTCGCGCATGCCCCATGCAAAAGGCTCCAGGCTGTCGAGATCCGGGTGCTGCCTCGCCCATTCACGGATGTACTTCCTCAGGGCCCGCCACCTGGGACACCTCTGCTCAGTGGGAATGCCGTCGCTGGCCTCGGTGATATGGCCCGATGCCATCTGCTTGGAATCGTCCCGCTCAAGGTCGTCGATGCTGATGCGCGAGATCTTGGCGAGCTCGCCGTCGAACGACCGGGCCGTGGCGGGGTAGCCGAGGGACAGGTAGTTGTAGACCTGGGTGACAAAGGCGTCGTCGAACTCGGCCGTGATCTTCTCCTCCCGCTCCATCACAGCCTTCTCGCGTCGGAGCTTATCGTCAACGCCGTGCAGCATATGGAGCCCCTTGGCCTCGCCAGAGCGCAGACGGTGCTCGGCCGTGGGAGGGGTGAGATAGGGATTTTCCGGCTCGTCAGAGAAGGAACCGGCGCCAAAGGCGGACGAAAAGGGGTCGCCGGGCGTAGACGGAGGGTGTGGCGTCGCCAGCATCTTGGGCGCATGCAGGTTGGCAGGCACAATGTCGTCCACGTCTCCCCTGCGCTTGTAGCAGTAACCCCTCCAAAGGCCCCCTTCCTCGGTCAGGTCCCGATGCGTCTCCTCGGGCAGCTCGACCTCCTGGAAGGGGTGATCCGGCTCCATCTTGGTCAGCTTGGGCGAGGGGCATCGCCTGAATGTCAAGTCCTTGCCCAGCATCGGCGGAGACGAGGCCTTCTTGATCTTCTTGAACGCTGCATCGTCCCGTCCCATTTGGCCAATCCCACCGAAAGGCCTGCCGAATGGGCTGGCGGTGTTCCTGAACCCGGTCTCCGGGGGTATCCGTGCATATGAGACGGCTGGCATGCCGGGGGCCTTTCCGGGGCCGGCCGTCGGCGGCATGAGGGGCATATGGGACTCGCCGATGGGCTGGCGAACAGGCTGGGGGGTAGCGATATCGTTGAGGCGGGCTTCCTTGTTGGCATTGACGCCGGTGGGCGAAATCAGGGGCATGTACGTCTCGCCGATGGGCCCCCTGGAGTCGGGCAACGAGGCCCTGGACGGCTTCTTTTCGGTCGTCCACATGGGGTCGGGGGGCGTCTCGAGCTCCATCTTGTCAAGCTCCGCGTCATCCATCTCCACATCCTCGTCGAGGGCCTCCTCCGGTTCCAGCTCGTGGACCGTCTCGCCGCGTGCCTCTGCCATCTTGGTCGCGTGCTCCTGCATGTGCTTGTGCCAGTATCCCAGGTCGGACGACTTACGCCTGATGACGCGGGGCTGGCGGCCGGCGTGCCTCGACGAGTGTGCGTGCCCCGCCAGGGCCGGCGAGGTGCTCGAGGAGGTGGTGTCGTCGCCGGAACTCTCTCTAAAGTAGAAATGAGCGGCACCACCCTCTCGCGCGCGACTGTTGGGGAAGGCGGCGAGAGCATCCTCCTGCATTTGGCGCTCGGCCTCCTTGGCCGCCCATTCCAGGACGTAGTTGCCGCCATTCTCGTCCTCTGACTCTCTCCTGGCCCCCTTGGGCTGGATGCGCGAGTTTGCATGCTCAGGCTTCCTCCTCGACTTTGTCTTCTGGACGTAGATGTGGTTCGTGTAGGGCGTGATGTCCGTCTTGTCGGCAGGCTTAGTCGCGGGGCCGGTATCACCCACTCTGCGAACTCTTCTCGACGTCTCGATAAGCTGGGGAGCGAATCGTCTCCGCTGTCGGCGGCCCCTCGGCTCCTCGGGGAGGCAATCGTGGCTGGAGGCCGGGGAAAGTTCGCGTGGTGACGGTTCGGGGGTCAATTCGGGCATGTAGCCTCCCGGCTGAGCCTGGGCAGGCTTGCGGACAGACTCGTAGGTGGTTTCAATTGGGACCGGAGCGAACCGCCTCTTAGGCGGTCCCTCGCCCGGGTCGTTCATTGCGGCAGCAATCAGGGGGCTCGCGTGCGTCGTTGGTGGTCTCGATAAACAAAAGATGGGAGACGAAGAGAAGCCCTGGTAATCGTACTCGGGGATCGGGGCTCCAGATCTGACTGGGAAGCGAAGAACGGCGAGGTAACGCGGAGGGAAGATGACGACCGACGGATTTGGAGGGGCAGGACGCCGGAAGCCGGTGAGGGCTTTAGCGAAGATAAAGATTCGGCAATCGTGGGGCGTGTGCGGATGGACAGGAGTCTTTGCTTCTGCCCGCCCGGGAGGTGTTCGGCCTGTCGTGTTACCCCAAAGCAAGTCGTGAGGGTCGGGAATGGGGAGAGGGAGGGAGGGAAGAAGTTGTTGAGGGTGTGCAGGTGTCGTGGGTGAAAAGAAGAGCGACGATGGGCGGTCAGTGGGAGGTCACAGGAACGGGAAGTGCACGATACGATAGCCCACCTCGGTACCCTGAGTCCAACGTCCAGGGCATCGTTGAGGGCTGACCGCGGTGTGTGGGTGGGGGGTTCCTGCTGAACTTGGGGGGCTCCACGGCGGGCGGAAGGCCTGGCCTGCTGCCCTGAGGGGCACCCGGCTGGACCTGTGCCCGTTAGGAGCATGCCGGATAGATGCACTGCGGGGTATTTCTATCAATCCCGTTTTCGTTCTCTCGCCCGTCTTTTCTCCAGTCTGGAACATCACGAGAATGAGCCTGGACCCCGCGGCCGCGGCTGACGGAATCCTCAGCTGGCATTCCAGACAAGCACGAAGGGACTGTCGATTCCAAACCTTCCTTTTCCCTTGTTCGAAAACAATGAACCCTCGATACATCGAAGAATCGCCATGGTCTCGACGTGCCTCGATGGACGACTCGCTCGGTCTGCTTCGATGACTCGCTCCCTGCGGCCACACCGCCGTCGGCGCAAGGTGATGCAATATCAGGGCTTGGTTCCTCGCTCGTTCCCTAGCAGAGCAGGGGTCCCCCCATCTCGCCGCTCTCTCCTTGCAGCCGTGGGCTAGAAGAATTCCACCCACCGCCACCACCACGCGCTGACATCATGTTCCGATTCTGGGTCTTTTCAAGATGGGCAATGCACCAAGCGTTCTGGACGGTCTTGGCTGCTTGCTCCAAAACCCGCAGTCGGATGCTGTCTGCATCGTGTCGCCAGATACCAAGGACATCGGGCGTGCGGATGGGGAGACGGGGCGCGGGACTCGCCATCACGTCCAGGCAGCGCCCGGTCGCACCGGGGGACACGGAAGTGCGCTGAAAGACGATGGACGGTGCTGCCCGTCGCCAATCCCCCTGGAGCTGGAAAGCTGGAAAGAGACTGGCGCCTCCACAACGATGTCTACCACTACGCCGGTGCGCTGGGACGACAAGACGGAGCCAGCCACAGTGTTTGTTCCATCCCATCTCGGAGTACCGAAATATGGCAGAGGCCACTCCCGGCATGTCTAATTTTAATCAGCCCGACCCCGTGGCCCTGTTCTCGAAGGCAATTGCTTTGAGATGCTCGAGATCCTCGAGGGGCCCTGAGCAGCCCCGGGCAATGGCAGCCTCGTGATGGACCTCAATACGATGGCATCGCGGAGCCCCCGTGAGTAGCGTGTTGCCGCTGGGGACATCATCTCATCCGCGGGCTCCGCCGCCGCTGACGTGGCGAAGGCTGCAACCACCTGTCCACCCGAGTCAAGTCTGCGCCCAAATAGTGGTCAGTCAATGCAGAATCTGTCTGCCTCCGGTACCTTTTTCGCGCGGCCGGCCAGAGACCGTTGGTCTTGGTATTTGACACACGACCGCCCCCGTGCGAGTCACCCTTGGAAGGCGACTTTCTGCTGCATCTGAAGGCGGCGCATCGAGCTGTCACTGTGCGTGCCAAGATAATCCCCAGACATCACGGAGCATTCCTCTGGCCGCCCCCGGAACAGACATCACCGGTGCATTCCAGCGACGGCCACATGGCAACAGGGAGGCGAGCATGCCTCCGTACCGCAGGCCGTTGTGGCAAGTGAGGACGTACGTCCTGCCAGACGGCCCAAAGTGCATTCCCTGCAATGATCTGCCCCGAGGGTCCAATTGCCCCCCCTGAGCAGAGACCTGAGATAGGGGGCAGAGCCGGTGTCGGAACTGCGCAACTGCCTGGATGGCTTCCACTCGCTGCGTCCTCGGTCCTGAACTCACGATGCCGAAACACCTGGACAAGTCCACCCCGGCGATCCAAAGAAGAAACGCTGCCCGTCCTCTTACAGGTTAGTTCGCCGCCGCCCGCGTGTTCCAAACCATGTCCCGTCCTCAACAATCGCAATCCCTGCAAGCCACTTGCAGACATTCGCGTGCTCGTGATACCCTCAGATCAGCAAGCCCGCCAAGATTATTGGACGGGATATGCAGTGCTCACCGCTCAATAACCGGCAGGTCGCCAATCTGCGAGGTGATAAGGAGGCATGGATGGTTTGTCCGTTCGGACCTGGCAGGGGGTTTGCCTCCATCCTCCTGCATACTCACCGCTCCCGTCCGCAACAACGGGGCCGGGTTTGATCCTCATGTTCCCCGGCGGCCTGGAAATCATGCCTGGCTTCCCCGCGTTTCGCTAGAGCACGATACTCCACTGAGACGCTGGGCGACGGTCTGCACCGTCTCACCGACGCAGTTCAAGGTGAGCGGATGATTGACGGTCGTCCGGGACGGATGGGACTCGGTCGAGGGCGGCAACCTGACAGCCCAAGGACAAAGAGCCCATCGTTTCGTGTCATTCCATGAGTCAACGGATCAGGGGCTACCGTGGTCAAGGGTGGTCACGAGCTGTGGGCAGTTGACCTCGGACGGAATGGGTGCACAGCGGTACAGCCGCGGATAGCGTTCCGGCGCGATCGGCGGCTTGCCCTAGATCTCCAACAGGAAAGTGACTCCTCACACGATGTACTCGATGTAGCACGGCAGGATCTGTATGTCGCTGACGGTTCTCCGGCCGGGGGCTGGACGCCGCAGGCCGACCTCGGTGGCCCGCACTCGTGCTGCAGCTGGCTTGGTCGACTCTGGTGGTCGAAATGAGGTTATCGCAGCGTAAATCACGGAAAGACGACGGTCACACGAGTGCTTATCAAAATGACGAGTGGCACGACAGCCGCTGTGATAGGTCACTGATCGGCAGCCCCGACTTTTGCTCATTGCAACGCTCGGGAGCCCCCATGGTGAGCTTTGTCAGACAGGGAACCCAATTCCCCAACTCCTGCGGACGAAGCTACAACTTACATACTGAGAGAACCCGGTAGCCCTTTCACCCCCAGTCGCTTGCGACCTCAGCATGTGGCATGCGTGAACCCTTCTATATATCCAGTCGCAGCCAAGAGACGCAGCAAGCAAGACAAGCAGCATGCGGCGGCATGGCCCCCGGCCATCGACGTATCCCCCACACCCTGCCAAGTATCCTGTCAAACCGATCAACGCTGAGCCGCCCGCTGCAAGCTCACAGCAGCGATGCCCAGCGACGATCCCGGGTGTGCGAGGTCTCACAGAGATGTCAAGATGAGCCAGGCGACGGCAGACTCAGCCAACAAGGCCCGGCTCCGTGATGGCGAGACATGCGGCTCCAGGGCGGCCTTGGCAGCTGCTGATCTCGGGTTCTGTGCCACCGGGGCCCCTGGAGCGCTGCGGCCTGCCACTACAGTGACTGAGATGAGGGTGGTTTTGAGGGAGCTGCTGGTGGTGGTGTTGAGCCTGGTAGTATTGACGTCACGGGGAGGGGGAGGTGGTGTCGTCGGGTTGCACCAGGGCGGGAGGCGGCGGGCGGGAGGTGATGCGCAGAGTGAGAGGCTTGAGATCAGTTGAACTGGAGGCTGAGTTGCTGTTCCTCGGACAGGTTGAGATCAAGTCTTCCTTGGTATAATTGGCTTCAGTGGTCTCGACGGCAGCATCCGTGGCCGCAGGCAAGCAGGGCCACAATTCATTCATCCAATCTTCATAAGTAGGCTTCTATTCAACGTACTTGCTCTATAAATGCCATTGCTGCTGCTGAGGGTATCGCGGACATCGGATGGCTATTGAACCGTTGAAATGGACAAGAGTCTCGGGAGTCGCCTGGGCATTCCATCCCCAAGCGCCTGGCCCCTGACCTGTCTGATACTGGCCATGATCCGGGCATGATCCATCTATGTTTCGGAGGGGTCATGGCCTGTTAAGTCCCAGAGCTCCTTCGCGGAGCCTCATCTGAGGTCTCGTTAGGGCCTCCGAGAGGGGCGAGGGGCGATCACACAGAGCATGGGAAGCTCGACCCTCTCCATCCCTGCGCTTACATCCCAAAAGGTGATGCGGCATTCTTTCAGCCGCAAAGTCGACAGCTGTGCCTCTAGATCACAGAGTAGCCTCCGTCAATAATCAGGTTCGCACCTAGAGATGGTCAGCACAAAGCATCATCACCACAGGACCTCATACACATACCAGTCATGTAGCTCGACGCCTCGCTGGCCAGGTAGACATAAGCGCCCTTGAGCTCCGCGGGCTCACAGAACCGCACGGCAGGGACCAGCTTCGGCCACGTCTCCCTCCACTCCTGCGGCAGCGTCGCGATCACTAAATACCACCGGTCAGCGTTCAGCCGCCACCCGCGCGCGGCACCGGGGGAGAAACTCACTATCCGTCGCGATGTACCCCGGCGAGATGCAGTTCACCCTTGCAAAGTCCACCCACTCGACGGCCAGCGACTTGGCCAGGTGCGTGATGGCCGCCTTGCTGGCGTTGTACACGGACTGGCGCTGGGGCACGTTGACGAGGACGCCCGACACGCTGCTCGTGATGACGATGCTCGCGCGCCCGTCGCCGCCGGCCTTGTGCTGCGCCTCGAAGACCCTGGCCGCGGCCTGCGCGGTCCAGAACGCGCCGTTGAAGTTGACGTCCATGAGCTCGCGCGTCTCGGCCTCGCCGTACTCGAGCGCGGGCACGTGGCCAGAGATGCCGGCGTTGGCGACGCAGATGTCGAGCCGGCCAAAGTCGGCGGCGACCTGGGCGACGGTGTCGTCGACGGAGGCCTTGGACTTTACGTCGCACTTGTAGGCCTTGACGGTGACGCCGTTGCCCGAGGCGGAGAGCTCGGCGGCGATGCGGTCGGCCTCCTCGGGCTTGGTGGAGGTGTAGGTGATCGCCACGGTCGCGCCGGCCTCCGCCAGGGCGCGGGAGGCCTCGAGGCCGATGCCACGGCAGCCGCCGGTGACGAGGGCGACCTTTCCGGCGAGGCTGAAGTGCGAGAGCACGGGGGCGGCGGAGTTGGAGTGCGTCGGGAGAACCATGGTGGGCGGGCTGTCTGCAGGTGGCGGGGTATCACTTGGGGACGAGTTCAGGGGTCGAGGGATGAGACAGAGAGGCGCAGATGGAGTGGCCCGGACGAGTATGCAGACGGATGCTCGGTCTTTTTGTATGCTAGCTCTAAGATCTCATGGACCCTCTCGTCGCGTATAGCAGTCGGCGCTTGCTCCGGTGAGGCTATACAGGACCGTCTGCTGGTCGTCGTGTGGGGTTGAGTCGGCGATGCGCGACCCCCTTTACCCCTCTCCCGCGAATAGTATTCGCGACCCCATTTAAGCGCGCCAGTCGGGTGATGTTAGTGGATGAGGAGCTCCTCCTTGGGTGAGCGAAATCCAGCAAACCAAGACGCTTCATCCCTACGAGCCTTGGAAGTGTGGTGATGATCATGGCGCGGGTGGTGAGCGGTTTACAGGGCTGCCGCCGGGGGCGCATGGAAGAAAATGCCGCGATTTCGGGGGGACATCATCTACTTTATATAACAATTGAGCCTGGGCTGACGTATTCATGCTTGAAGACCTGTGAGCCGCATGAGCCTCTGGTTCTTGAATGTACGAATCGGGAAATGCGCGCAAATGTCAAATGTCGACCGGATGGCCAAGAGACGGAGTAATGACCCGACTGGGTTCTATTCAAGAAGAAAATCTAAGCATATGGTATCTTCAAGTCTATGCCCTGGAAAAAAGGGGGTTAATCCGCTGTCGCCATGCAACAACACCACTGATGTTCATCATCCGCCCCTCGCACTCACTTCTCCGCCACCACCACCGGGCCGTCCTCCATGAACTCCCCAAATGTCTGCATCTCCAGGTCCTCCTCCGACGTGCCCATGTTCTTCTTGTTCATCATGCCATTCTTCCTCAGCCACACCCTCTTCGCCCACTTGTACGCCTCCGCCCCGATGAAGAACGCCGCCGTCATGGCGAACACCACGCCCCATTCCTTATCAATGGCGTCATGAAGGAAGACGACTCTGTTAATCGTGGGGATGTAGATCGTTGGGAAGACGAGGACGAAGCCCACCACGACGGACAGGAAGAGGAACTGGTTGCGCCACAGCCGCGTCGCCCACGCCTTGGTGTCGCTGATCACGCCGTCGAAGAAGGACCGCCGCGAGTCGACGAGCACCCAGCCGAAGAACAGGAACACCCACATCATGGCGGTATAGCACGCTGACCTCGCACGGAAAATCGCGTCGCAGGACGGCGAGTAGCGCAGGTTGCAGTCCTCGCCGAATTGACCGCCGTGCATCCCGAAGAAGACGGCGATGAAGGACGTCAGGAGGCACGCGGCCATGAGCAAACCGTAGGCCACCAGGTCGGCGAGGAACTCGGGGGTGAAGACACCGTATTTGAGCTGCGAAGAGTCAGTCAGCTGATGCTCAGAAAAGCCTTGGATTGTCGGGGAAACTCACACTCTGAGGCGGCCTGTTCAGGATATCAGGCGACGCCGACTCGAAACCCAGACCCGTCTCGGTGAACGCTCCGGCAACGAGGAGCATGAACAGAATCTCCACGGGCGTGATCTGGAAGATCGACGTGCCCTCAGCGTCCTTGTACACCAGTCCGACCAGCAGCGTCGTCACGAAGGCCACGTTGGCGGCCAGGACGTGCAGCATGAACTTCTGGACGTTATCGAAGATGCGGCGCCCCTCCTCCACGGCATTCAGGATACTGGCAAAGTTGTCGTCGCTGAGGACAATGTCGGAGGCGGACTTGGCGACGTCGCTACCGCCCAGGCCCATGGCGATTCCGACATCCGCCCTCTTCAGACTCGGCGAGTCGTTGACGCCGTCGCCCGTCATGGCGACGTACTTGCCCCTGCGGTGCAGGGCCTCGATCATCCGCACCTTGGTGCTGGGCGCGCACCGGGCAACGACGAGCGGCAGCACGGGCAGCTGGTCGACCTCAGCATCTGAGAGGGCGTCAAAGTCATGCGCGGTCATGACGAGCGTCTTGGCGACATCGGCGCGGAGCATCCCCATGTTGGACGGCAAGATGCCTACCTCCATGGCAATGGTGCGCGCGGTCTCCGGGTGATCGCCGGTGAGCATGTGGCACTTGATGCCGGCCCGGTGGCACTTGAAGACGCTGGGGCGTGACTCGGGACGAGGCGGATCGTAGATACCGATGAGTCCCCGGAAGACAAGGTCTTGCTCGAACTCTTCGCGCTGAAGGAGACCCTGGCGGGCATCGGACTCGGAGACGGCGCGAACGCCGGAGCGGTTGGCCAGAGCGAGCACACGAAGACCTCTGCGGGCGAGTGCCTCCATATTTCCGAGGATGGTGTCCTTGGTGCCGCTGGTAATGGGTGCCTCGCCGGTGGCCGAGGAGATGGATGAGCAGCTGTCGATGACGCGCTCAACGGCGCCCTTGGTGAACACGTGCACCTCCTGGGTTTTCTGGTTCTGGCACAGAACGGACATCTTTTTGACGGACGAGTCGAAAGGAAATTCAGCAAGCTGCTTCCAGTCGGAAGAGAGGCCAGTGCGGCCGAAGCGCGTGGCGAAGACCTGAATGGCAATCTCGGTCGGATCGCCCGTGACCAGCCACTGAGAGGCGGCGGAGGGGTCCTCTTCGGCCCTCTTCTGAACGGTTGCCAGGTTGGCGAAGGCGGCAATATCGAGGTACTCGTTGAGAGACTTCTGCGTCTCATTCCTGGGGGTGACAGCAGAGCCCTCCTTCTCAGCCTCGATCATGTTCTTGGGCTGGTCCTGAGTGAAGAAGACCTCTCCCGCCTCAGGGTCGTAGGGGTTGCTTCGGGTATCGACCGAGTAAGTGCCGTGGTCAGGAATCCACGCCATCCTGGTAACCATCTTTCCTTGGGTCAAAGTGCCGGTCTTGTCAGAGCAAATATCTGCCGGCTGTTAGCTTGGGGTCATTCAACACTTGTTTTTGGGGGAACTCACTGGTCACGCCGCCCAGGGCCTCCAGGGATCGCATGTTGCGGACGACGACGTTCCTCTGCACCATGACCTTGGTACCGGCAGCCATGGTGATGGTCAGGACAAGAATTAGGGTAACAGGAAGGGTGCCGAGGGCCGTGGCCACCGCGTAGATGATCACATCGTTACGAGGTCGGAACTATGATCCCAGTCAGTATGTCTCTCTCTCTCTCTCTCTCTCGTCCTTATGTTCTCGGGTCCTTACCTTATTGGCTGCCAAAACGACAATTGCGCACACGATCGCAAAGCCAAAGATGTAGAGAAAAAGCCTGGACAGCTTCTGCTGCAGCGGCGTGCCAACGGTCACGCCAAGGAACTCGCCGAGCCAGTCCCACACGCTTCCGAAGCCGAAGACGATGTAAGCACCGACAGAGGCGTTGCCCTCCGCGTCCCGCTTGATCTTCCGCTTCTCGCCGCCTTGTTCTCTCAGAGCGGCAGCGATGGCACCAATCTCTGTGTGCATACCAGTCGCGAAGACGACAGCCTTGCCGCGGCCCTTTGTGATGACGCTGGAGGAGAAGACGACGTTCAGCCTGTCGCCGGGGCCGGTGTCTTCGTCGTACACCTCCTGGGGGTCTTTTCTCGCGGGAACGCTCTCGCCGGTGAGAAGGGCCTCGTCGGCCTCGAGGTTGACGGCCTCGGTGATGCGGGCGTCTGCGGGGACGGCGTCGCCGACCTTGAGTTCGATGAGGTCGCCGGGGACAAGGCTGGATGCATCGACGACTTCCGAAGTCCTATCTCGCACGACGCGGGCGGTGGGACTGTTGAGGGATGTGAGCGAGGCGATGGTGCGGGCGGCTTGGAGGTCCTGGAGGAAGCCGATGACGATGTTGATGAGGATGAGGGCTGCGAGGACGCCACCTTCGATCCAGGCCTGGATGGCGAAGGACGCCGCGAGGGCCAGGAGAAGGACGACGGTCATGGCGTTGACGACCTGAGCGAGGAGGATCTGGAGAGGTCGAACGCCCTTCTCTTCTCCCAGGTCGTTGGCGCCATGGTGGGCAAGTCGGGCTGCCGCATCTTCGCGGGTCAAGCCGGTGGTCGCGTTGGCCTTGAGCTCCTCGACAACCTTTTCGAAGGACAGGGCGTGCGCGGGCAGCGAGAGAGGCTCGTTCGACTGCCCCGAGACGTGTGCCTGGACGGCCTTGGGGTTGTGATTTTCTGACATGATGCTTGGATCAAGACAGATGTTACTTGTAGGCGTCGACGGGTGCCACAAGCGCGATCGAGGTGATCAGCTGTGTTGGAGAAGAGAGAGATAATGAGCAAAAGAGAGCCATGGAGGTCCAGGAAACAAAACCTCGGTGGAGGGCAGAGGCGGTATGAGGCTTATAAGCCACCGACGGCTTGCGAAGTCATCAAGACTCGTCCATCGCTGTCCGGCCCACCCCGAGGGCGCCAGTTTCCAGATGTGGCAGCCAAGATGCATTGGAGGCCGGGCAGAAGCACCGTAGAGGCCGGCCATTACGTGATGATTTACTGCTTCTGAAGCTTTATAAGCACCATGATGAATCGAATATCGAAATCTGCGGGGATGCATGTCTGCAATAGGCTCTTGAACGTCAAGAAAAGGCGAAGTTGACAACCAGAAATTTGGTGAAGCAGACTCATTTGTGGGGAATTGCTGGCGTCTTGCCAAATCAGGCAGCCAAGACGCAATGCGGGCATAGGACCCACCCACGGCGGGATCGCCGACCGAGCCTCACCGGTGGCAGCAGCGGCCGGGCGGGTGTCGGGTCGGCGGGGGGTCGGAGGCTCCGGACACCGGCTCCGCGACTCCAAGAGTGATACACCGGCCTCGAAAGTGTTGGACCCGGGCCGCCAAGGACATGACCGGCAGCGGTCATGTTCGTGCCCTCACCACCCGCGTCTCTGCTCTTGTCCAAACCGGTAGGCTCTACTCAGAGCTGCCCTCAAGAAGAATCTTGGCCAGCTCATCCCAGACTTCTACTATCTCCGTCCTCTGTGCGGCCCAAGGTCCCTTGTCGTTCTTCGCATCAAGCCCCAAGTCACCCCCCGCTGCAGCGGCTACGAGGAAGTCTCGGCCTGGAAAACTGAGGTTGACCGTCTTCTCGACGCCGTGCATGCGGAGGCCACGGAGGACCACGCTCAAGGCTGCCGCGGACTTGTCGCCGCCGTGACCTCCGTAGCTGACGATCATGGCCGGCTTGCCCTTCCACTCGTTGAACAGGTAGTCGATGGCATTCTTCAGGCCCGCCGGAATCCCCCAGTTGTATTGCGGGGTGACGAAAACAAAGGCATCCAAGTTTGAGATGCGCCGTGACCATGCCCGGGTATGCTCATGCACGTAATCGGCAGGATCAAGAATCTTGGAGGGGATGCCGGGCTCATCAGAAAGCGGCAAGCCGAGAGTGCCGATGTCCACGAGCTCAAAGTCGAACTGCAATGCCGGTTCCGGGCGGTTCTCTTGGTGCAGCTTGATCGTGTCGAGGACAAAGTCGGCGATCTGTGGCCCAGCGCGACGGACACGATGGCTGCCGATGACGATGCCGACTTTATAGGCTTTGGGAAGGGCACTGGATGTCATTTTTGATCTGATCGGGGGAGCTGTTGGGGATACTATGGATGCTGTGGTGGTCGCAGTGATGTTGAGCCCAAGGTTGTTTGCCCGAAAGTCAAGAGGGCATCTCCTGTATTTTGGGTTTCACTCCGACTCCGCGTCACCGTGTCCGGGTAACTGGCAGCGGCGAAGGCTGGAAATAACGCGGATTGCATTCGAATGAAACCCCTAGATTCTTGCTTCCCGGCCCACGTCGTGTCCCCGTGTTCCGAGCTGCCGCCGCTCAGGCCTGGTCGGCGCCTCCTTGCGTGCCGAACTCGCGTGCCCTCCAGCCCGTACCTGTTTTTGTCTCCCATACTCTTGGAATGGCCGGTGCATACATATCGACGTCGGCTGTCAAACAACTGGATTCCTAAGGTTGAAGCCTGGGAATACTAAGGTAGGTAAGCAGCGACGGAGTGTATTACAGGGCAGTGTTGTTGAGCCACACTGGTCTCTTGGTCCATCGGCACCAGTCGCCCTGCTCCACCACCGTACGACGAGGCAGCCTCGAACTTCGTCTTGCATCGTCTCAACTGATCCACCATGAGCGAGACGGACATGTCATCCTGCTGGAGTAGGTAGTTGACACAGAGGTAAGCAAAAGACGGGTTTCACTCAGTTCAGGATTCGCAGGACTTCGTTCCTGTCACAGCGCAGCGCCCAAGACGGCGGGGACTGTTGAGGCCAGAGCATCTACTTGCACTGTACTTGGGAAGACGCCGATGGGCTAGAATTTGAGCTAGCGCCAGCGCATTCGCTCATTGGGCCCTGCGGTTGGATCTGCTGTCCATCTGGCTGGGATTGCGGGAAGGACGGCCTGTCGGTATCCGTTCTTGTTCGCTCCTATTGTTCAGCTCCGAACTCAGCCCTCATTATGCCACATCACATGGAGATTGCGATGGCGCAGATGGGCACCAGGGCGGAGATTCAAGTGTCTCGAAGGAATGCAGTGCTGCCGCCGCCGCCACCAGTCGAGGCGAGTCGAGCGATGCAACTCTGACTCGTGGCAAGTGTCCAGCGATGCGCCGTGTGCCCATGGGGACGGAAAACTGGCAGTGGCATGCCGAGCCGAGTAGCGCAGCTGTTGGCGGTTGAGCTTGGGAGGGTTTGGCCGAGCTGGTCGACTGTGACGTGGGCCGCGCGAAGGGGCAGCGTGCTATTTATTCAGACGGCCGGGCTAGCGCTCGTCGTAGCGTGGGCCTAATAAGACCGGCCGACCGAGGAACTCGTGATGGGTGGGCGGTTCGTGTTGTTGATGGCCTTTTTTGGCTTTTGGCGATTGGTCCGCCAGAACGGCCCCTGTACGCTGGCCACCCTGTGCCTGCCCGTCAGACCTGTGCCTTGCCCCAGAGGAGCGTGGCGCGCGCGGGCGGCATTGTTTCCGTCCGCCAACTCAATGCGCCGACCTGGGGTTGGCGGAATGGCACGACGACGACGAGGGTCTGGATTCGTGGTTGGGTGACACCGTATGGCAGCAATTTCTCGAACGAAAGCGCTTGTTCGACAGCTTGCGTTGTCGCCGCCAGTGTGTGCAATCGGTTGCTTGCTTCTGCGCAGCCTCAAGCCGTACAGAGAGACACAACGCAGAGGCGGCGGCAGGCAGGCCGCTTGTCGATCACATCATCGTGGCTGGACGACGGGGTTCCGCCGCCAACGGGACGCCAACAAAAGGCGGCGGTCGCGCGTTCGAGAGGAGGGGAGGGATGGGAGGATGGTTGTCGGAAAAATAGGGTGTGGTGATGGCGAAGGTGAAGGCGACGACAGCGACACGCGACTCATTCCCTTGTTGAGGAGGTCCTAAAAGAACGGAGGAAGGAGTCTAGACACGCGACCGATATTTTCTGGCTCCTTGGGAGGGCACTTTCCCCACGATTTATCCCAAATAAGCTCCCGGTGGAGGACTTGGCTTCGAAATAAAGATCTCCCATACCCCCCTGCTCCTGCCCTGTTCTCTGACATGGAACCAACAACCAACGCCCGCGTCACAGTGCTCGTATCTGGAATTCTGCTGCCTGCTGCCTCCACTGGCTCCTTCCCTCTCCCTCTCCCTCTCCCTCTCCTTCCCCCCAAAGCCAAGGCAGCCTGGCCCTTCGCTCCTACGTCACCAGACAATAACCGCTGCATCTCTCCTCTTTCCCGCCCACACATTGGACAGCTTTTCGAGGCCACCCAGCCTTGCGCCGCGCTGCATGTTGCCCGGCGAAGCCTAGCATTTCTCATTGCGCCCCCCTGAACGCTAAGCCACTCTGCGCCCCTGTCAGATCTTGTTTGTGTCGCAGCCCATTTTTAGACCCGGCGCTCGCAACTCCTGAATTTCTTCATCATCACACTCCTCACACTCCTTTCACGGCCTCATTTTCGACGACAGACAGATGGGTAGGTGAGCGGGCGATTCAACACGTCCGCCCCCTCTTCATCGCCTCTCCGGATCCGACACCATGGGCTTCTTCGGGTCGCCGGTCCCTTTCCTCTTCTCCTGCTTCGCCGTCGCCACCGTCGGGGCCAAGATCGCTCACCTCGTCGCCCATATCACCGCCATCCCGCTGAGCGCTTTCATACTTTACCTGCCGACCTTTCTCTGCCTCGACTTCATCGTCATCTGCGCTGC
This sequence comes from Furcasterigmium furcatum, assembly GCA_001599815.1. Lineage (NCBI taxonomy): Eukaryota > Fungi > Ascomycota > Sordariomycetes > Glomerellales > Plectosphaerellaceae > Furcasterigmium > Furcasterigmium furcatum. Next base: position 222,174 of record BCIA01000001.1, read on the forward strand.
TCGCTTGCTCTTTCATAATGGCCGAAGCGCGTTCTCTCTCGCGTGCGCTCTCGTCGGAACGGTCATTTCGTATGTCTCACCTGCGCCTCACACAACACACAACGAAAACCCTCCAAACTGACCACATTGCAGTCTCATCTCCGTCGGCGGTTCCGCGTCCCAGATCGGCTTCCTGTGCAAGACGGGCGGCGAGCTGCAGTGGCGCGATGCCCAGGCCTACGCGAACAAGGAGGGCATGACGGTCCTCATGTCGGGCAGTACCGCGGTCATTGGCTTTGCCGCTCTCATTTTCACAATCGCATTGATCGGCCGCAACATTTTTTACAATGCCTTCGGAAACTTTCTGCAGGGCTTCGGCGAGTACCTCCTGTTAGGTGAGTCGAGTCTGCCTTGGTGCTCCCTTCAGCCGCAATCTCACCGTGGGCTTGGCCCCCAACTGACACTGACCTCTCGCAGCTTTGCGACTCGTCAAGAAAACAGCGACAAATCTCCGTTCTCGGACACAGACACAGACGCGGAGCTCCCCGCAGATCGGCAGCAATCGCGATGGAAACTTGGATTACTCCACCGAATTCCTGCTTGCCAAGGACCGTCCTCGCACCAGTGACGATGACGATGCCGATGACCGTTCAGAGGGGTTCTCTTTGCTTGGCGGCGCCGCGACGGAAAAGCAGGCCGACTCCAGCCGCTCAAGACGCCGGCGCTGCAGCATCCGCGTCCCGGCCTGGATTCTCATCGCGGTCGCGACGCTCTACCTGTCCATCGCGCACCTTGTTCGGCCCGGCACGCCCTACAATTTCATATCCATCACCCTCCCCATCTCGATGCTCGATGTCTTCAAGTACAATGCCGACTACTGCACGCACCAGAGGCGCATGTGGCACAACCCCTGGCCCTACCCCAAGCTCACCGAAGAGGTGCAGTGGGAAGGCCCGCACGCCAATTTCAAGGGCTGGGCGCCCGGCCCCAAGAGCACGCTCGCGGCCGAGTATCGCAAGCGGACGCCGGACTGGCTGCCTGAGAGACCGCCTCGAGGATTCTTCAGATGGGATCCCCTGAGATTCAAGAAGGGTTTCTGGGGCTTCCACACTCCTCCTCGCCACCCGCATCACCACCATCATCGCAAGCCTCGCTGCCCCGGCATCCCCGACCGCGAGCCATACTATAACCCAATCGACGATCCGATGAAGATCACCAACCTCGATAACGACATCCTCGAACCTCTGCGAGAGCCTTTGGCAAACGGCACCGTCAAGATCAAGAATGTCGTCTTGATTCTCATGGAGAGTTTGCGCGAGGAGCTCTTCCCACTCAAGCACGGCTCCGAGATCTACAAGAACATCATGGAAGCAAACGAGGGCGGGACCGCCGAGTTCATGCACAGTCTCAACGAGAAGCTCTCGCAGATTACCCCGCACGTCGAAAGGCTCACCGGGGTCTCTGGAAACTTCCGCGACGCCAATGGCGCACCATACCCGCTGCCCGAGATGAAGTGGAACGACCAGACGCGGCCTGGATTCGGCGGGATCAACGTCGTGGGGGCTCACACAGGTGCGACCATGTCGACAAAGAGCTACGGTTCCACGCACTGCGGTGCTTGGGCCATGCCCGTCGAGAAGTTCGCCGAGGCAGAGACCGACGCCTACCAGCCCTGCCTTCCCCAGATCCTCGACCTCTTCAACAAAGCGAAGGGCGGTCGAGCGGCGACCGACGACGACGACTTCCGGAAGCAACAGTGGCTACCTGCCCTCTTTGAGGCTGAGGTGGAGGAGTACGACAGGCAAGAAGTTTTCGACAGGAAACTGGGTTGGAAGTACATCTTCACGCGGAAGCAGTTGGAGGCTGGGCCCCGATTCAACGCCTCCGACGTCCTGTACCACAAAGTCAACTACTTCGGGTACCCCGAACCCGTCCTGAAGCCATACATCGAGGACTACATTCGCGACGCCACCGCGAATAACCAGCGCATCTTCATGTCGCACTTCACAAGCACCACGCACCACGCTTGGGATACGCCGGAGGGCTTCCCGACCTACCACTATTTACCTAACGAAGGCCTCACAAAATGGCATAGAGATTTCAACAAGTATCTCAATACCATCCGCTATCACGACCGTTGGATGGGCGAGCTCATGCAGCTCTTTGACGACGTCGGCATCGCCAATGAGACGCTCGTCGTCTTCGTCGGCGACCATGGCCAGGCCTTTAGGGAGGACTACCATAAGACGGCGACCTACGAGAACCCTCACGTCACCAACTTCCGCGTTCCCATCACGTTCAAGCACCCGCACCTCCCACGGGTCCAATACAACGCCACCGTCAGCTCAATATCCATTCTGCCCACGATCCTTGACCTCCTCATCAACAGCGGATCTCTTGACAAGCAAGACACTGCCGCCGCGTCCGACATCATTCAAGACTACGAAGGACAATCCCTCATTCGCCCGTACAAGGCGGCGCACAACGGTCGACGCGCATGGGCCTTCTCCGTAATCAATTCCGGTGCCGGCATGCTGGCGGTGACATCCGCGGATGTCAAGTGGAGGCTCGTCATGCCGCTCGGGAAGGTCGTGGAGTACAGGGTGTCAGATATGGTGGAGGACCCGGCGGAGCGCGACCCCGTGACGGCCTGGACGTACGAGGAGCTGCTCGACAGCGTGCGCGACAAACTCGGCAAAGATGCCAAGTCGTGGGCCGAGGAGGCCGTTGCAGTGTCAAAGTGGTGGATAGAAGAGAGGAAAAGGCTCTGGAGATACAAGACATTACCGTTCTTCCCAGGCATGGAAGGACTTGCTAATTAGACGAGAGAGGCTAGAGGCTGGATGCCCAGAAAGCCGTGTAGCATAAGCATAAGCCATCAATGATATCATGACTTCACTGACATTTGTCTCCCACGCGTGATGTGAGCATGGATTTGGGACATGGAATCTCTGCTCTAAGATTCCAGTCCCTGCCGCCGCCACTCGTCCTTGAACCCGTTGCCTCGCGCGAACCGTTGGATTTCCCCTGGGAATCAGGACATCAAGCATTGGATGGGATCACACGACAAGGTTGGAGCCAGATTCTTCGGCCATACGCCCTGAGTGACTTTGGGTTATAGCATGTGTAGGGACCATCTAAACCTACCTCGGAAAAACTTTCAGAACGCTCGGGGCTTCCTCTCAAATATCGGGGGACGATAGTTGCCGGAGGGTCATTATCTGTCCTCCACATCATCGTCTCATTGCTTCCTTTTTACTTTGTGCGGGGGCCGTTGCTCCTGGTGCTCCTGTTCTTCCTTCGGGTGGTGTCCCTTCTGCTCCTGTTCTTCCTTCTGCTCCTGTCGTCCCTTCTGCTCCCGCTGTCCCTTCTCCTCTGGGTGTCCCTGTTGTTCTTGTTGCCCTTGCTGCTTTTCACTCTCCTGGTTTTGCAGCCTTCGATCAAATTCTTCCTTGAGCCTTTGCAGCCTCCCAACACCAGACAAAGCTACGGTGTCTTTTTCGTCCACCTTGGTCAACCATCTGGTAATCAGGTCAACCAAGTTACAGGGCAGTTCTTGCTGCATGGCGTGAGCGACAAATGTTTGTAGTTAATCCATGTTACACTCACATCAATGACTCTCCAGTTGTGGTAAGAACCGACTGAAAGCACCCAGTCGGGTGGACTGTGGAACTCGGGTTAGGTGATGTGTGAACTCTATCAGGGATATTTCTCAAGATCAATGAACTCACCTCCAGCAAACCAGAGGATTTCCTCCCTGGGCTTCTATCGAGACCCCTCCCCTGATAGTCGTTGGTCGGAAAAGGGTGGGCACTTCTGATCCTTTTGTGCGCTGCCCGGCCAAGTCGGATCCGCCATAAGGACTTATCACGTTTGCGGCCAACGCAAACTTCAACTCATCCTTATGAACACTCATTCTTTTGTGTGCTTCCTCCGATACGTTCTGTACGCAGTGAAGCCGCCCCCCTAAAAGGGCCTTGGTGCAAAACAAGTCCCCTGCATTGCAGGTTAGCCAGGGAACTACGGCCTTCTAAATTCGGGGTTTTGTACAGACCGTAGTCATGAATGAAATCCGTGTAGTCTTTCAGCTGGTCTTCGCTGACCTCTTCAGCTAGCTTGTCCCGTCTACCCAACATTCTTAGATGCTGAGTGAGCTCGCTTGTCAGTCTGAAGCTGCTTTGGCGTTGGATCTCAACAGAAACTCGAGGAATCTAAACCTCATCAGATTAGTCGCCTTAGATACAGCTGGTATCCTGCGCGCTTTGTAATTATCCTTACGTTGTATGAGAGGTGCGCCTTTGAGAATGTTTTACTCCCTTCCGAAGATGAGGATTCCTGTTTCTTTGTATTATCAGCTCCCAATGCCGCTGTGACACCGGGAAATCCAATACTGCTATCCTTGGCGTCAGTGCTGCGTTTCTTATGATCGACCATGGTGTGATAGCTTACAAAGCGAGTTTGGTTCCATTTTCCGAGAAAGCATTATATGCCAGCGCAGTCTCAATCCCTTGGGTTACTTCTCGGACGTTGATGAAAGTGTCGTTGTCATGTATGTCGTAGAATCCATGAGCATCTGCTGCCAGCTCAAACACTTCCCCCCATCAGCATGCATGTCTCTTGACTCGCAAAATAAACACATACCGGGTTTTCGAGCCCTCTTGACAACCCATTGGGTTTTACCATGGGGACCATCAATCAGGCTTGCGGACCAGCCACGGAGTATGCCACTCCTCTTGCTAGAAGTTGATCAGACATTGAGAGTTAGGTCGTGTATATCCTGATCGGGCACTCACCAAACACATTGCCACATCTCAAAGTCCATGTCATCAGGATCTACCATTCTTCTTAGTGGTATACCCCGGACAAGAGGAGGATTGCTTTCAGTAGCCACGTTGCGTTTGTTTGTGATGTGGGCATGAAGTGGATTCCACACTGTACGCCACACATGAAAGCAAAACGCCAGGACCACGACGAGCACCACCGCCGCATCAGGGCTGAACTCGAGTTTCGGGATCATGGCGAGGACGGTTGTAACCATGGGCGATGGTTGTTGGCTATGGATCACAAAATGGCCGGGCCAAAGAACTGATGGAAATCCTGTCGAATGAGGAGTTCGTGGGATAGCTGCTCTATTCTCGACGTCATGGGGATGTCTTCGCCCTTAAGGCTCAGCTGAAATCAGCCTCTCCACTTTTCAGCGAGTTGTCCGAACCGTCATTAGATACTTAGGGCTGTCACTAAACTAAAAGGAGATGTTAGTTCGTCGAGGCCAAAAGAGTTCAGCCGACTCTCGGCACTAGTGTGGCAGCTTTGGGGAATTATGGATCCATGGATTCTGCTATTACCGGGCTCCTCAAGATGAACTGAACCTCAGGGTATATCAGATCCTTTGTTGATAAACGTCCTTTGTTCGAAATCCGTCAGCTTGGGATTTCAAGCTGGGAGATGGAGATCTGCCTTTTTGCACTGGGAACTCCATGGACCAGCGTGGTCTCATTTTGATGTTGATTTCGTCTTCCTCGATCCACCAGAAGCACGGCGTTGAGAAACGATAGTGTTTTAAGGTATAGGCGCCGTAAGCATCTCAGATCACTCGATTGTAAGGCTCTTGGCAACCATCCGGCGATGATTAAAGGCCGCCTGCCAGCGGGTGATGCAGACATCATGTTCAATGAGTGCCCGTGGTAATGGCCAGAGTCTGTTTCGGAATCCCACACCTCCCCTCCTCTGACTGCGTGTGGTCGAGCTAAGCACGTAGTTCTTGCTGCAACTGGCGAGAAGCCTAGTCGAAATGCTATTCGTTGTATGTTAGCCGAACCTGAGTGTAATGAACATGCTCTGTGGCAGCTTCGATTGCTAACGGCCAGTTACAGCATGGCTGGGTGACACAATAACCAACAGGAGGTTGATCTGTCATCTACCAAGATCTCAAGTTGCGTGAGAATCCCTGGGAACCTCACCGGGTATTTGGTGCAGACCAGGCTTGCCCTCCATTACGCACCAGCGTGCATAAAAAGTGCATTGAGCCCGGGTAATTACAGAACCCCGGTCTGTCGGCTGCGACCATAGATCCAGGGCGAATGAATTCGCCCAGACAACTGAGGGTGTCGCCCGAATACGAGTGATAAGGGCTGGCCTCATTCTTAAAAGGGTAGAGGACCACGGATGCTGGCCACCCGCGGATACGGTACATACAAAGATGACCGCGTCTCACGTCTCATATCGTCCATGTATAAAGACCACAGCAAAGTGGCAGCGAGCGCCACTCATCTCAGGCTCGTTTCCTACGACCGTCGTCTTTTGAATCCCGTTGTAAATTTCCTACGTACAGAATGTGGCCCACAACTCTCCCCTTCACTGCCATGGTCGCTGTAGCCGGGGCTTCTTCGTCTCCCCGCTGTGGCACAGCTCCAGCGTCCGCAGAGCATATCGCCACGACGAGAAAGCTCATGGAATCATTCAACGAGCCTTCTCTAAAGAGCGATGGTCCCTCTCGTTGCCAAAAGATCGTTGTGCCGACTTTCTTCCACGTCCTTGCCATCAATGAAACTATCGAGGGCGGGTACATCTCGGTAATTCCTGGATCCTCACTGACACAAGTTCTCAGAACCAGTAGGTACTAATACGCCCCCAGTCGGACCTCGCAAAGGAGCAGCTCCACGTCATGAACACAGGCTTCGAGCCTCATGGAATCAAATTCGACCTGATCGACTCGCGGTGGTACGTCAACCCGGAGTGGGCAACATCGGACGTTTTCTTTGAAGATTGGATGCCCATCCGCGAGGCCACTCGCCAAGGAGGCTACAACACACTCAATGTCTGGATCCAGCCGAGCTTCGGCGACCCGGAATTCTCTCCGCTCGGCTTCTGCCTCCTCCCCCAACCCCCAGAGAGGCAGGACGAATTCCTGACCTCCATCGACGGCTGCAGCATCATCACCCCCAGCCTGCCGGGCGGCTCGCTCGCCCCATACAATGAGGGGAAAACGGCCACCCACGAGATTGGCCATTGGCTCAACCTCGAGCACACCTTTGAGGGTGAGGGCTGCTCCGAGCCAGGGGACTCTGTTGACGACACACCGGTGCAGGATGTACCTTCTGATGGGTGCCCCATTGGCAGGGACACGTGCCCTGACCATCCAGGCTTGGACCCCATACACAACTTCATGGATTACAGCGATGACCACTGTCTCGAAGAGTTCACGCCGGGTCAGGCGAGGAGGATGCGGGCTTCGTGGTTTGAGTGGCGCAATGTGTGACGGGGCAGCCCCAGACACGCCAACTGTGTGACCGACGCATGGTTCAGCAACATGCAAATTGGTTGGTCCGACGGGAGCTCTGAAAACACCCCTTAAGATGTATGCAGCTAACTACCCTGGACCTAGAAGAAGATGCGCCTGTGCGAGGGGCTCAGAGAAGGCTGGACTCTGTAGACGACAGGGAATGTCGATCCGTTTTGGATGTAATTAGTACAACAAGAAGGACTCCGGGCTCTTTCGACCATCGCTGATAGTATATGCTTCTCTGTGCCATAGTCAGGGCCTCGCCGGTTGACCTGGCCTGTCGAGGCGAGGATAGTCCTTAGCAGAGACTCCAGTCCACAGCCCCTACATAAGCAGAGGTTAGAGGCTAAATGATAATAAACATTTAGGCACTGGTCTATCTATTTATCTAGTGTTTTATCCTAATTATTAGGTAGCGTTACTATTGACGCTACTGGGGAGCGTCGTGCGAGCTGCATTCCGAGAGACCTTCCGTCAAGAAAGCTGGGCCCTGCAACCGGCTTCCAGAGTCAAAGTATATGCGCGGGAAACATTATTTGGCACGTGCATCTTGTCGAGCCTAGCGAAAGAGGCGGAGAGGCCACTGCTTCGGCGCATGGTGGGCAAGCGCTGAAGCAGATCACCCTTCCTGACCACTCCGAGAAGAGCATGTCTCTTTCGGGGGCGCTCCGGTGGGTTCGGCGTGGGTCCGACCGGGGATCGGGCTTGGCCCGAGGCCATCGGGCATGAACCCCTCAACGATGCAAAGCCTCTCCCGCACAAATCCCCGGAACTCTATGGCTTCGCCCCTCGCGTTAACCCCAGAAGGGAAATGGTGAGGAAATCCGGGGACTGGGGTAGACATGATCACCAAGCTTTGTCTTGACAACCTGGGCGTTTCTTGGTCGGATACTTGGCGGTGACCAAGCTTTGCGCACCCGTCTGGGCGCCTCGGGAGGGCTGCTTGGCCGGCTTGGACCTGGAGTTCATTGTGAGCCCCGTACTCCGGTGGCCATATCAGGCTTGGCTGGGCAGAACATCTCAGCGGCAGCCCATCGTCCGTACGCCTCGGGCAGTACATAAAGGGGCCTTTCCCTCGTGGTTACGAGAGAGCTTCTCGCTGCAGTCTTACCCTCCAACGTCCTTTTTCTCTCCCCTTTCTAGTCTTGTACAATCTTCGAGCACATCATGGCTCCTTCACTTCACTCTGTCCGCTCCAAAGGGTCCCTCGACGGCAAAGATGCCGTCGAGATGGCCGAGAACGGCCCCGAGGTTGACCTCATCTTGCAGAGATACCCGCTTATCAGGGACAAGTCCCTCGAAGAGCGCCAGAAGATCGAGAAGACATTGGTCCGGAAGCTTGACTGGAAGTTTCTTCCCATGGTCACGGCGATGCTGTTGATGAAGTAAGGCCCCCTTAACCGTGGATGAAGTTGTTGCCGGCCTGCGACTAACAACGCCCTGCTCTTAGCTACCTCGACCGCATCAACGTCTCCAACGCCCGTCTCGCCGGGATGCAGAGCGACCTTCACATGAGCGACACGGAATGGAGCGCTGGCATCTCCCTCTTCTACGTCGGCTACATCATCTCCCAGATCCCGGCCAACGTCATCATCGCGAAGGGACGGCCTAGAATTCTCCTCCCCCTCTGCATGCTCGGATGGTCCATCACGACCATCTGCATGCCCGCCATGACCAGCGGCTGGGGCTTCATGCTCTGCCGCTTCGTCGTCGGCATCACGGAGGGACCCTTCGTCCCCGCCGTGTCCCTGATGACCTCCTCGTGGTACACCAAGCACGAGTCTCCCGTGCGCATGGGCATCTGGCACGCCGGAAATACCATCTCCCAGGCCCTGTCGGGTCTCCTCGCCGCCGGCATCCTGGAGAACATGGACAACATCGCGGGCCTCACCGCCTGGCAGTGGTTCCTGCTGCTCGAGGGCATCGTGAGCATCGCCGTCGCCCTCGTCAGCTTCTGGTTCATCCCCAACTTCCCCGACTCGACGGGCACGTACTTCATCACCGCGGAGGAGGCCGAGATGGCGCAGTACCGCAGCTCCGTGTCGGCCGGTGGCATCTCGGAGGACGACGAGGGCGACTACTGGGGCGGCTTCTGGATGTGCATGAAAGACCCTTTGAGCCATTGCTTCGCCGGTATTCATTTCAGCCTGATCATCGCCCAGTCGTACAAAGACTTCTTCCCATCGGTGCGTGTCCGGGTTGCCGACAGCCAGTGACCAGATCACAGCTAACAAGTCACAGATCGTCAAGACGCTCGGCTTCAGCAACAAGATGACCTACCTGATCCAGGCGCCCCCTCCGATCATCGCGTTCATCGTCACCATGGCCGTGTCGTGGTCTTCGGGCCGCATGCTCGAGTTCGGTTACCATATCTCCATCCCCATGGCCCTGACTGCCGTCGGCACCGCCGTCATGATCACAACGCTGAACGTTGGAGCCCGGTACTTCTCCATGATCCTGCTCGTCGCTGGTCCATTCATCGGTCTGAACGTAAGTCGCTGCGGCACTGGCTTCCACTACCATGGACACACCGCTGACTCCATGTTCTCCAGTTGCAAATCTCCTGGGAGACCACCGTCGTCCCCCGGCCCCGGACGAAGCGTGCGGCGCTCATCGCCTACGCCAACTGCGTGTCCTCGGTCTCGCACTGGTTCACGCCGTACTTCTTCCTGCGCAACCAGGAGCCCTACTACCAGACGGGTGGCGGCGCCATCCTCGTCGGCTGCGGACTGACCATCATCCTCGCCCTGTTCACCAAGTGGTACTGCAAGAAGAAGAACAAGGCCCTCAAGGCGGCGGAGGATGCCGCGGGAGAGCCCGAGGGCTGGCGCTTCGCCAATTAAGGGGACGTTACTTACGAGCCAACCCCCCTTTCCACGGGCCGAACTTCGGCATAGGGCCCTCGCAACCCTGCATTGTCTGGTACGACCACACACGGAAAGGGGGATTCTGGATTGGTCTCGAGGTTCCAACTAGTTGCAACTTGGCTTCGGGATCGAGTGGTGAATGCGGGGTTTGGGTCGTCTTAGGGGCGATCTTTGGTGTATCCCCGATATCTCGTCGGACTTTAGGCGATATCGTGCTCGTTTCACCACTATTGGCAAGGCAATGCGTTGGTGATTTCTCGGAATGTCGGGATTCAGACCAATTCATCGGTGATCGGGGTCGCTCGGGAAGCTGGCCAAGCTCGCACTCCGAGTACTTATTCCAGGGCTCCTGATGAGCCTCGGAGACGAGCAAGCAGAGTATAAAACAAACTCCCAGCAACCAGCTAAATTCTATTATGGCATCCCGATCGTTCATCAACAGACACCGCATCCCCATCACGGCATCTGCAGCAGCCGTCATATCCATCGTTGCCTTCCTTGCCCACTACACGCGCACCAAGACGCTCTCCGCCATGTCTCTCCCCCTCCACCCCTCCCTGGCCGGCGGCATCACCAAGGGAAGCGAGTCCTTCAGCGGCGGCGTCCTGCGGTGCAAGTGCTCCTCGTCCCCGGTCGAGGTCACCCTCAGCAGCAACGTCGTGCACAACCACGCCTGCGGATGCTCCAAGTGCTGGAAGCCCGCCGGTGCGCTCTTCTCCATCATCGCCGTCGTGCCCAGGGACAAGGTAGCCGTGACGGCCAACGGCGACAAGCTGGCCATCGTCGATGCCGGCGCCGCCATTCAGCGCCACGCCTGCGTCGGCTGCGACGTGCACATGTTCGGCCGCATCGAGAAGGACCACCCCTTCAAGGGCCTCGACTTCGTCCACACCGAGCTGTCCAACGAGAAGGGCTGGCAGGAGCCCCAGTTCGCCGGCTTCGTCTCGTCCATCATTGAGCAGGGTTTCGACGCGTCGCGGATTGACGAGGTCAGGGAACAGTTCAAGGCTCTGGGCCTGGAGTCCTACGATGCCCTGTCGCCTCCTCTGATGGACGCCATCGCGACCTGGACCGCTGCCAACAGCAAGTGAGCGGAATTGCACAGGATGTACCAAAGGGTTCTCGAAAATTTGTGTGTCAGGGCGGCGTTGAGAGGTGTGACTTGTTGGGAGCGATGAAGTGTTAGCGAGGAGTGAGGCGTTGAAATAGTTGCACGGCCAGAGGATGGCTGAGAGAGCTTAGATGCAGCTGGGAAAATGTAGTTATACCTACCATCCAGTGAAAGAAATCCGGAGATACCCGCAAAAAGCCGGGGTTGTGTTCCTCCGTTGCTCCTCCGGACTTCTCTCCGCATTCTCCAAATTCCCCGCGGCGAACCTCCCCGACCGCCGTGGCCGTGGCCGTGACCGGAGATCTTCCTACCCCTCCTCCAACATACCTTTGTGCATCTTTTGGAACAACTTCGCTTCAGGAGTCTTTAAGCTATATCTCATCACGACCAATTGCCCCGTTCTCTACTGTGCTCTGAGCAAATCCGAAGCCAAGATGCCCATCTACCACGTCGGTCCGTAACCCCGCTCTCCATGGACGGAACTCAGAGTAACCCGCGACGAGGACAGTTCTCTTCAAGCTGAAGCCTGGCGTCGCTCAGGAGACCATCGAAGAGATGCGCACTGCAGGCAACGCCATGGTCGGCGTCATTCCCGGCCTCAAGTCGTTCCACCTGGGTCCTCCGCTCGCCAGCACGGCGCACCGTGCCCAGGGCTACGACTTGGGCTTGATCACCGTCCTTGATACGGAGGAGCAGCTTTTGGCGTATGCCACGCATCCGGCACATCTTGTGTACGTTCTTAGTCTTGATGACATGCTCACATGGAATGTGAAAACTGACGTTGGGCCATCTCGACAGCGTCCACAAGATCCGAGAGTCTGCTTGCACCGAGACCTTGGCGTACGACTTGGAGGTCCCCGAACTCCCTTGAATCTGGTAGAATCTGTGATTTCCATAGAGGCATCTGTGCTTGGGTCACATAGATAGAAAGATGAGGCTCAGTCATCAATACATCCATGAAAAGATCCAGACGTCCCTCACATTTCCGTAGGGTGTGAGTGTCAACGCCCAGTCTTCAACCTAGTTGTCATCGTCTGAGGATGAGAAGTTCATTCATTTCACCAGGCCAACCCAAGAGCCTGGCTTACCCAGCGGGAAAGAAATTGAACAAAAGACGGCAAACTCATCAAGGTCACTAATTAAGACTGTATTGGGGCGCTGACGCCAATTATTCGCGCGACCGTCCTCGATTTCCGAGCATCGGACATCGGCCGAACACTGGACCCAAATGCGCCGGAACATGTCCGACGCCACCCCGGAGAACGGCACTCAACACCCACCGAGTCATGACCAACGACGCCGCTCCCTCGAGAACAGCTGGTAAAGGGCATGGTTTTCCTTGCTATCCACAAGGCTCATATGCTTCCGACCCTCCATATTGCCGGCTCGCTCCGGTATTTCGGGCCAAGTCCTGGGAGTCACCCGGGATGACGAGCCGTCAAAGAGCCGCTCATGGACTTCTTTAAAACGGAACCTTGCAGCTCGAAGAGAGCCTTGCGTTATACATCCATTCGTATTTTAGGCGCATCTATACACAGGTCTCTACTGTCCTTCTCATAGCAGAGCATCCCCCCACACAACATCACCACCATGGCTTCATCAAACGGCACAGATGCTCGCACGTTCACCGTGTCGAACCCCTTCAGAACCAAGATCCTCGCCGGAGAGGTCTGCCCGGTCATGTCCGTCAAGGCCGTGGCGACAAACGAGATTGCCATGGTGTGCAAGATGGCCGGCATCCACGGCATGTTCATCGACATGGAGCACTCGACCCTCGACCTGCGGGAGGTCGCCCAGCTGGTGCTCGCGTGCAACTTCGTCGGCGTCTCACCCATCGTGCGCGTGCCCTCCAAGTCTCACTGGCACATCAGCAAGGCTCTCGACTCGGGCGCCGCCGCCGTCGTCATCCCTCACATCGAGTCCGTCGAGGAGGTCCGCGGCCTCGTCAAGGCCGGCAAGTTCGCGCCCCTCGGCATCCGCGGCTGCACCAACGCCCAGCCCATCCTCAACTTCCAGCAGGTGCCCACGCTGGTCCAGAACGAGCTCCTCAACAGGGAGACCATGATCATCCCCATGATCGAGACCCCCGGCGCCGTCGATCTCGCCGAGGAGATCCTCGCCATCGAGGGTGTCGACGGTATCCTCATCGGCTCCAACGACCTGACCACGGACATGGGCATCCCCGGAAAGTACGATGACCCCACGTACCAGGCCGCCGTCACCAAGATCGTCCTTGCCGGCAAGAAGGCCGGCAAGCCTATCGGCATTGGTGGCATTGCCGGCAGGACGGACCTGCTGGAGAAGTGGTTCGCCATGGGCGCGAGCTGGTCTCTGAGCGGCCAGGACCTCGGTGTCCTCCAGACGGGCATGAAGAAGATCGGCGACAACTACAAGGAGATTAACGAGCGTGTCAAGAAGGCCAGGGCCGCATAGATTTAGAAGTCAGCGAAATCAAATCAAGACATCACATGCATACAGTCAAGTTACAACGGGAATGGTAAATTGCGCTGATACTCACACAAAGTCAGAATGAAATTTAGTTCAAGATGGGGTGGAACACCTAGTCTCATCCCATCCTGCCCTCGGTTCTCCAAGGGAGAGGCGGCGGCAGATGGGCAGCCGCGTTAATGGGGAGCGGACAGCGGTCCGGAGGGACAGCCTGAGTGAGCCCGACGTTGTTACGGGCTTGCCGGGCTACCTCAACGACGAGCGCCCGTGCCGCCTTTCTGTCAGCCTCACACATGTCTGGGTGTGCCGACCCCTCGCGGAGATGGCCTCCTATCACGCACTTGTTAGCAGGGTTGCCGGCTTTTGTGAAGACAGGTGTAGTGTACGAGCATTCTGGCATGGTACAGTAGTAGTAAGCCGCCAGATGCTGCTGGTCAGCGTCGTGCTGATGCATTCCCGCATGCTCGGCTCTCTTATGATACGAGGTGAACAGCGCAGAACAACATACAGCTGGGCAGGAAATGTCTTCGGACTCGGGTTCATCTGAGCTTAGAAGCTGTATTGGGTTCCATTTCGCCGGGCGACTGGTTGGAAGGGGTGTTCTGCCTTTGGGTAGCTTAGGGAGTTTCGAAACGGGACGGCTTGTCAACCCGGTAGCGTCTCTGTTGACGGACATTTTGGAAAGAGAACTTGGGTTTTAGAGATTTGGAGCTGAAGGTGAGCAGAGGGGAGAGAGATCTGACTCGCTATTAATGTAACAGCAACGGCAAATACTCAGCAGTGTTGGGCCAGGACACGCTCTTTGTCCAAGCATGCTCGGGATGGTTGAACAGTTGGGTTGTGGATGTAAACATTGGAGTATGGAACAAGAGTAACAACGAGAATAGTACAGAAGAGAAATTCATGCTGATGAAAGGATTGCTTCTCAAGGAGATGTCTACAGAGAGACCAATGGTTGTGGTCCGGACGGGTTCAGCGCTGCCCAAACTTCGCCTCGAGTAGAGCCCACCGCTGCAAAGATGTTTGGAAAACTTCCTTTGGTCAAAGTCCTCGGCACAAGAGCTTGGGCCTGAAAGGACGCAAAAGACCGGTGTCATCGCGCCATTCCGCCTCCATGCCCGCTCGGCAATCTCATGTACTTATGAAAACCGGCAGCACTGCATATCTAGAAAGAAGCCGCAATCAGTTTGTAGCTTAGGACCACCCGGAATTCTTATGCGAAACAAATGCGGTAGAAGCGACCGTCAGTGTCTAGTTTTACGACGAGTAGACGCTGTTGCTACTAATATGTCGTCATCCCAACCTTCTCAGCAGTTATCTCCTCGGGTCGTTGAGCATCAGATGGTACCGGGTCTTGGAAAAGTCGGGGCGAGGCGGGCGACTCCGGGGCAGACCTTCCTTTGATGTACCGCGTCCCGTAGTCATCGATGCATCAGTGTCATCTGTATTCCGTTGAATGATCTCCGGCGACGCATCTAGACTTCGGCGACCCGATCTCGGCAACCCGGCACCCAAGTCCGCGCCTAGGCATAACTCTTTGTGTGAAGCTTAATCATGATCACCATTATCTGCCAAAGAACAACAGCACATGGCCGCGCTGGCTACTAAGTGAGCGAATCACGGGCGGCTGAATGAAGCAAACTCCCATTAGTGTTCAGCTCTCCCACGATGGGCCATGCCCAGATGACCATTGGGAAGCGGGCGGCCGTGGGATCGCGGTCAGGCTAGCCGGCAAGACGTGCCGCCGCGTTCGTGCCCGGTAAATTCAAGATCTTAGTCGATCTAGTGATAAATACACCCTTCCCTGTTGTATCGGGCGCACTTTTGAACAGTGTTTCGAGTCTTCGCTCGCCGCTGCTGATCGCGGGTCTTTAGTAGATGCAGTAATTCTTCGCCTGGAAGCACAAGGAGGTGGCGCGCGACCTCTTACGTCCTCCTTGGATGACGAGAGGAGACAGAACTGAACTGAACTCCGTGGTCTCAGGTCGTCGGAATGTGTCGGGCGGGGTTGGGACCGGGCGAGTGTAATCCAGATCTACATTGGTGAGTACTGACTCCTACTACTACAATTACTCCTCCTGCTGGCGATCAGCTCGGGATTTGCCGCCGCGGATATGCTTATTCCAACGGCGTACGTACCGGGGAATTGGTCGAACGACGAGCGATCAGCCGCACTAGGCCATATCAGTCACTCTGTCTCGATTTTGACTTCATGTCTCGCTTTCTTTGTACTGTACTCAGCTCCATTGGAGCTTTCACGTGGAAGCGCGGGCCAGTGTAGTGTGTGATAGATAGGAACTTTCGCAGGCTGACGGACGAGCGAGGTATCCGGGCCAGCTCAAAAGCTCGGGCTGCCGGGTCCTTCGGGGAATGAAGATTGACAATATCTTCTTTTTCATCTTTCGCCCCCGAGGAGAGTGTTCGACGCCTTCCATGGCACTGACAATGGCTATCTTGGCAGAAACTCCGGCGGCGGTGCAGTCTCAGACGCGCATCCGAAACCATGTGCTTCTGGCACTGCTTTGGTCGCTCGCTGTTCGGTCTGTGACCGCCGATAACCCTAGGGACGACTTCTGTCGGAGATACGCCCACCAGACGACGGTCATCGACGACAAGTTGTACATCGATGGTGGCTGGGTGAATTACAAGGGCTTTCAAGACAATCCAACGGACTATTCCAGTAAGTTGACGTGGCAGGATGCGGTTTTGGGTCCTGGAATGACGTGGCGGCAGTTTGGCTGACTTGACAATGAAGATACCTGGTTAGGATATCATGATATCAACGAGCCTGTAGGGAAAGATAAAGTTCCCAATCTCACTATCACCTTGAACAAGCCCGACAAGTAAGTGAACTTGCCGAGATTGGACACGACGCATGGACTTGGTACTCCAGGTCAACTGTTCCGCGTAATGTTTACTGACGCGCCACACGCTTGAAGCATCCCAACAGTACAGGGAGGCGTCCTATGGGGCGATAATGTCAACAAGCGATTCTATCTGTACGGCGGCGAGGAAACCGAAGGATACCCGGAGCCGCCCTACCATCTCTGGAGCTACGATATTCTCAACGACAAGTGGGATGATTTTGGACAGCCCAATACCGACCGCCCCCCAGAGGTCGCCTCCTTCGGCGCTGGAGTCGGCGTCTCCGAGACCGGTATGGGCTACTACCTCGGAGGCTGGGTCAGCAACAAGTCCACGAGTGGGTGGACGCAGTCGCGGAAGATGAGCTCGAACTTCTACATGTACACCTACGATACGAACGATTTCACCGAGACAAAATATCTTCCAGACAATAAACCAAGAGCAGAAGGGGGAATGGTATGGATACCGGCTGGTGATCCTGGTGGGCTGCTCGTTTACCTCGGAGGCATCGTCAGCACGGACGACAACGGCACGACAGCTCCCCAACCACTTGATGAGATCTTCGTGTTCGATGCCCAAGGCAACACATGGGCAACGCAGAAAGCAACGGGGGATATACCTCAAAACAGAGCCAAGTTCTGCATGGACGTGGCCTGGGCGCCCGACAAGTCCAGCTACAACATGTAAGTGCTAGTCCACGCCGTTTCTCGATACTGGGGGCGCGTTGCTGAGCCAAACGGGAAAACAGTTACCTCTGGGGAGGCTTGAGTGTGCCGCCCCCGGTGGTGAATGCGACCTCGTTCAACGACGTGTATGTCCTGACCATTCCCTCATTCACCTGGGTCAAGGTCCATCCTCCTGGGGCCAAGAACGCCACGCTGGAGGGGACTGGTCACTACAGCGCTTCCTGCAACATGGTCAAGTCGATGTCGCAGATGTTTGTCATCGGCGGAAAATTCACGAACACTACGGATTGCGACTATCCCACGGTATGGGGGCAGCACAGCTTCTGGACGGGAACGTGGCACAACCAGGGGGACAACGATACGTACTGGGCGCTGTACGACCCCAACGTCACCACCAACGTCGTCCCCAAGGACGTGTATGGCATCGTCGGCGGGAACAAGGAAGGAGGCGCTACGGTCAAGAAGCCCAAGGCCGGATATGGCTCTGATAGCGAGTCGGGGTCCCTCGCGGCCCTGCTTGAACGCAGAGAATCAGCTCCGGAGCGAACTCCAACCCGCCAGGTCACCGCCCCGACCACACCCCCGCCGGACTCTTCGGGCTCTGGCCTCTCTGGCGGAGCCATTGCCGGCATCGTCATTGGCAGCATCGCGGGCCTGGCATTTCTCCTGGGCTGTTGGTTCTTGATTGCCAGGAGACACGCCCGCCGTCGGAGGGCGGCACGCCGCCCGTCGGCGCCCGAGTGGAGGGGGCCTTCGTACAGCATCGTCAGCAGCATGGCGGGAGCCCCGAGCATGGTCAGCCAGCAAACGTCTCACGTGGGAGCCTGGATGCCGCCGCCGCCACCGCCGCCGCCGGCGCCCGCGCCCCCGCCGTCGGAGCTCCCCACGCGGCAGGACAACATGGACGTTGTCAGCGAGCTACCCCAGGAGACTGTGGCAGGCAACACCGTTTCCCGGTTTGGTAGTGGTTCATCCCAGGGGCTCTCTTCGGCTGCCACCGACCCAGACGCGACCTTGTTTCCGTCTTCTCGCTAGGGTGGGCGGCTTTTGGATCCCGTTTCGCTTGTTGAAGTCGTGGGAGGAATGGGTTTTTCAACAGGATGATACTAGCGGCGTGGCTGGCAGTGAGTTTGGTACTTGGTTCATTTTCCTGGTGTTCATTGGGACGTATCTAGCCACTCACTCGGAAAGGGAAGGAAGGTCTGGGCTGTCTCTTAGTGTTACTGAACCGCCGTAAGTTCTACTTAATTTCTACTAGGTAGTGTGAGAGGCACTATTTACATGGACTATGGTGAGCAATTCAGCGCCGAGGATTTTGTGTGTCCACTCCAGCCCGCTGTGGTTAACATATCAAGAGATGTGGAACAAGAGTAACAATGAGATCAGTACAGACATTAAACAGAGTAATTGTGTTGCTGGAGCACTGAACAGACATCGTGGGCGAGTTGTAGTGGCCGCAGAAAAGATGGCAGCCCTCGATGCTGATGGCATATCAGGCCAGGTTTAAACTGGACAGCGCAAATCATCTCTCGTAGCAGCATCTATGATCGGATAATATCCAAACACTTTTATTGGTAGTTAATAAATATCCTTTTCGATGGGAGCTCAGCCTAGGCGATCCTAGAATGCCCTCCGCGGCAAGAACGGGATTCTACCTATGCATCGTTTTTCAGGAGGTTCGGACCCAGCAGAGGTACGGCGGTATGATGGAAGCCTTAGTTCAGCTTCTCAAAGGTGACATTCATCTCCTGCACAGACGAGGCCTCCTCACCAGCCAGCAGAGCAGTGAGGCCGATCTCATGGCTGATCTCGTCCATGCGTTCGTTGTCAGCCGCCGCAGTGCCCGGTGAGCCGAAGATTGTGTCCTGTTCGTGTGTTCGGAGTCAGCCATGTTCACCGAGTGGGTTCTAGTAGCACGTACCATTTCCTCGAGGGAGAGACGCTTCGTCTCAGGCACGTAGAACCAGATAAACGCCGCACCGATGTACGTCAGGACACCGAAGAGAATATAGGTGTTGAAGGTGATATGTTCCAGCAAGTCGGGGGTGACCTGTCCAACACTGTCAAGGGTTAGGAATGGCTCGGCAGGAGCATTTGCTGTCACTATTGAGAACTTACATGAAGTTGTTCCTATGGCATTTTCTGTCAACTGCTAATCACTCCAGAAACAGGCAGGGTCAACTTACATCCAGTTGCTGGACGCTCCCAGAGCGACACCATAAGGCCGCGTGCTCAGTGGCCACACCTCGGCAATGATGATCCAGCCGCATGGGCCCCAGGAGTAGCCAAAGTGCACGACGAACAGCCAAACCATGCACACGGCGGCCCAACCTGCGGCCTGGTCCTCGGCGAATCGACCGATGTTCTTAGCTAAAATGACGGCCACGATGATATGGCACGTCGCCATGCCGATAGCACCAATGGTCAACACGGGCTTGCGCCCTGCCCTGTCGATCCATAGCACCGCCGGGATTGTCGCGATGAACATGACCACGCCGACCACACCTGTCGCCAGGAGGCTCGTCTCGGTCGCGCTGAGACCCAGCTGCTGGAAGATTTGCGGAGCGTAGTATAGAATGGCATTGATGCCACTCCACTGCTGGAAGAACATGGTCACGGTCGCGACGATGACGCGGCGGAACATGGCCATGGAGGCGAAGAGGGCCTTGATGGAGATGAACTGAAGCTTGAAGGTGTTCCAGGCGGTCTGATCCTGCAAGTGGGGGAACCGCTCGGCGACGCTACGCTTCTCAAAGAGAGACTGGGCCTTGATCTCTAGAAGCTCGAGTTTGATGAGCTCGTGATCGGCGGGGAGGCCGCGCAGCTGGCAGAGGACGGTTTGGGCTTCGACCTCGCGGCTGTGGTGGACGAGCCAGCGCGGGGAGAAGGGCATCCAGATCATTCCGACGAAGAGAATGACGGCGGGGCCAATTTGGAGGGAGATGGGAACAAGCCATGCAGCATCGGATTGCGTTTCGACGGTTGTGCCGCCGATGAAGTTGCATCCGCTGTTGGGCACGGGGTGTTAGCTGGGGACACCGACGGCGAAGGACGAGGCATACTAGTTGATCCAGAAACCGATCATAATACCAAAGGTAATAGCAAGTTGCTGCAAGGCAACTAGAGCACCTCTGACCTCACTAGGGGGCTCATATCAATATCATAGTCGTGTCCGGGCGGCGGGTAGTGCTTACGGAGGAGCGCATTCGGAGTTATATAAGGGCACAATCATCGACAAGCCGCCAACACCAATGCCGCTGTGAAGGATTAGTCTTGAGCCCAAGTTCCTTGCTACAACGAGAGCGACATACGTGACGAAACGGCCTGCTAGGATCGCCTCGTGCCCAGCAGTGATGGACGTGATCTGGATGACGACGCCGATGACAAAAATGATGGTGACCATCAGGATGCCGTACTTGCGGGAGCAGACCTCGGCAAGAAAGCCGGAAATGACCGCGCCGAACCACGCACCCAGCTCGAGAATGGCAGTCAGCCAGCCTTTCTGGCTCGACTTTAGGAGGTAACCGTCCATATCTACGCGCCTGGTCAGCAAAATTTCAAGGCGGCCGCACATGCTCAGAGTGACTTACGCTTTGCAAAGGATGGCATAGCCAAGATTCCGGAGAACATGGCTTGATTGTACCCGTAGAGAATGCCTCCGATGCATGCAAAGGCGGCGATTCGGAAGACTTTCCAGTTCTTCAACAAAGCGCGGGCGCCGCTGGCGCCCATCAGGGCCTGACGCCTCTCTAGGGCGGCATTGTAGGCACCTACGCTGCTGGTGGCACCACCCATGCTAACGTAGTAAAGGGGATGAAGGATGAGTGAGTGCTAGCAAGCAGCTGAATAGGATGGTAGGCTGTGAGTTGTATGACCTGCTGAAGGACTTCATTCCGTCAAGCTCGAGGAAACAACGAATACTTATACAGTACAGATCCTAGGTGAGATCCCATACATCCAGCCACAAGGAGCTTTGAGAGGATAGAGATCCTAGTCAGGCCTTTCGACCACCGACATGGATGGTCGACATGGACGCTGGACATCACCGCCTCGGGCAACCCACGCGAACCAGGGTTTTCTCCAGAGAACCCACAGCCACTGTTATTTTAGCCTAAGTGATAGGTAAAGCCTCAATAGTAATGATTTCTATTGCTCAGCGTCGTGTGGTTTGGCGGTCCCCGCCGTCGACGACGCCGGGCTTTCGGCCTCATCCCGGAGTTCTCACGGACCTTTCAGCACCCCCCAGAGGACCTCTTGGCCGAGAACCGGGGTCTCGCGTGGCTATTAGCCTGAATTGTTAGTTGTCCGGTACAAGGTCGGAATGACTAAGTGGACAATAGATCACTGTGTGTTTCGGAAAACTACAGATCTATAATCGCCGAGGAGACTGAGGACTGCCATGGGGTACCGGTTTTCTCGGCTGCTAGGACTCTTTGGGCACTAGGCTGGTCCAAAGCCGAGACGCGCCTCTCAGGTTCCAATTGCTTTACCCGAGTACCTCTCATCGCAATGCCGCATCCCGGGTCACGTCGACCTAGGTCAGCTGCATACGAGCTCAATCCGGACCCAAACCTCATTCGTACTAAACCCATGCACCCCGGCATCACGAAAAGCTCTGGATGGCCCCGAAGGTGGGGGCTTGATGCCTTGGAATTCCAAGGAGAGTCTCGGTCTCTGTTCTGGGCCGATACTGGCCCAGATCTTTCCCCTGGGGGCCTGGCCTTCTCAACACAGTGGCGCCATACCCCTCGGGAGTGCCACTGGAGACCCTATCTCTGCGTGAGAAAGTACAATGGCTTCATTCTCGCTTTTTGACGCGAAGCATCCGGGCTCTCTTCGATCAATACCTGACCACCCTGCCAGGGTGCTGGTCAGCTTCTCAAAGTCCCTCGAGCCGAGGTCGCCGCAGTAGACCCTTCTCGCGGAACCAAGACGGGTGTATCAGTTCATCCTGCTATTGGCAGTGGTTTTAACGTGGACTGACAAACATTTCAACGGCGTTTTGGCGTGGGGGCCTCCGTTCGGCCGGAGACCGGGTGCCTCGAAGACGGAGATGACAGGAATTGCAGCTCCCAGGGGCCACATCTTTGCCGCTCTTCACTCAGGCATCCATCACCTGTCCCACCAAAGAAAATATCATCAATAAAATCCTGTGACGCCCTGAAATGTCAACGTCATGTCTTACAGTGCCAATCCTATAAGTAACAACGTGATCCTGTAATATGGTAGGTGTCAGTCTCTCCGACCTTCAAGACGGAAGGCAATATCCGAGTTCTAGGAGCGGCCACTCAATCCACGGCAGGTGTTCTTCGTCCAAAATATCTAGGATGCGCCTCATGATATGATCCGGCCATCCCTTCAGCCACCACTGCGTGTTGACCTTCTTGATAAAAACCATCAGGTACGCCAGCAGAGCAACTGCCTCCTGAGGCATCGGATCTGCTTGAAGGAGCGGAAGGAAATCTCCGCTCAACTCAAACAGCAGGACGCTAACATCGCCATCTTCAAGCTGTGGTGTTGCTGCAAAACCAGGTAACAACGTGGGAGGGTCAGTGCCATCTTTGTTGTCCTCGGTTGACGTGTCGACAGTTAAGCCACGTATCGCCTCCGAGATATAACCCATGGTCGTGGTGTAGATTTTAGTTAAATTTGCGTCAGTGCAGCTTGCTAATAGCAGTGACTGAAGATGCTGGAAAGGTCCCAAGAGATGAATGTCGTCCCTTGTCGGGTGCCCGTGCCGGAACAGCGTCAGCCATCGAGAACGCCCATAGAGGTAAAGAGGTTTCAGAAAGCCGGTGTAGAGTTCTACGTCCAAGGATTCAATAAGCGGACGGATTCCCTGAGAAAGGAACAGCCAGACAGGGAAGGCAGGTGATTCCATGACCTGTGGGCCATTGTGGTCGAAAGGAGAGCCGAAAGCTGCACGGTAACAGATGGCTTAGCAGGCCTTTCGCACTTTGGAGTAGGTAGCGGAGATATGACAGAAAACCGTCGATTGTACATACCAAAGAACAAAGTGAAGGTTGTAAAAAGATATAGGTTATCACGGCTTTGCACTGTTACTTGGTTCAGCAGGGGTATGACCAGCTGAGTGGCTGCATGGTGATGTGTCGCTGCGACTGAGAGGAAATGTTCTCTCTGTTTGGGGCGGAAGTGAGAAAGATGGATCGCCGAAACTGCCAGAATACCCCTCATGAGATAGGGCTCCTTGAGGGCCCTTGAAATCACGGCACCCCGGAATAGTGCCTGCACACTCTTGTCACCCACTAGAGTGTTGACGGTTAAAGTCGTGAAATTCGTGATCAAACACAAGTCGGTCATATTGATCGGTGGAGGCGGCTGTGTTGGTGTCATGGCGGATTGGCTGCAAGCGCTCAGATATGCACGAAAGCTTCCGGTGGCGCCTATCCGGGTTGAGATGCTTTTGTGGACTTGGAGGAGATCGCAGCGGAGGCCGTGACGCTCGCAGTTTCGGCATACTGGCAGGCTTTCGTTGCACTAAAAGGGGGGGAATCCGACGTTCGTCAGCAACAGACCTTCAACACAATCCCTTGAACCCTCTTGAGGAGCTTCAGTCTTTGCTACCTTGATCTTCCTTGTCTTGCAAGCGCGACAACCGGTCTTGGAGTTCTGTCGTCTTGAGGGTGGTGACTGGCTCGGAGTTCCAAGGCTTGATGGCAGGCCCTCGTTGTCGACGGCTGAATGCGAAGCGACTGCATCCGCAGATGAGCAGGAGTCGTCAGCGTGGGCCATGTTTCGTTGAATCTCAGGCGAGACTGGGGTGGCGTTGAGGAGCTGGGACGTCGCGTTGATCGGCTTCGTGATATACACCTACCGGTTTTTTCGGCAGACGTCGGCTTTCTCGGGTCCTCATGACCCCATGTCGCAGTCTTCGGGCGTTCCCCAGGGGCTAAGGGTTGAGGCTGAATAAAGAGGGGGCGGGGAAGTGAAATATAGGCAGACATCCGAGTTGGGGCGCGGGGAAATATTGAGGCTGACGCCGGCCCAACACCTTGTCTCCAGTCAGTCGAAGCTCCGGTTCAAAAGGTATCTATCGTTAAAGATCAGGCCCCTGATCTAGCAGTCTACCGGCTGAATTTTGATTGGAACGCTTCAAAAAGGGAGGAAACGGGCCGACTGTCAGGAGGACGTGTTGAGTGATGAGTCTGCCCCCTCTGCACCGTAAACGGACTCGAGAGAGGCCGATAGTAAGTCTGTGGCTATCCTCGTCCCCTAAGAATGACGGACAGGTCTCTAAACCCACCGTAGGAGCTACTCACAGACATCGGATATCCCTAGCATGGGAAGAACCTCGGGTTGGCTCGGTTTGATTTCTGTTTCTTCGTTTACGGCTTCGGGTTCTGTACGAGCTTGGCACTGCTCTTCTAGGCCGTCTAAGTCTGCTCCTGATTCAGGCCGTTTGCCCATGTCCCAACGACGGGCGAGTGCTCATGATCCATGTTACTCGTGTACACCATAACAACTGAACTACCCGGGGTTGTCGAGCCCTGGTTACTCAACAGAGCGGGCGCAGAGGAAGAGCCCCATCTGGTATTGGCCATGTCTGACCGACGGTTTGGTGTGAATTTACCAAATTATCAGAAAGACCCCTACAAATACGGTAGGTAGGTTGACAGATCGTGTGTGTCACTGCGTCATCGTAGGTCTTGATAAGGGACGGAGGGTTTAGAGGATCCCCAGCGTCTGCTTAAGGCATCACCGGGTCCCAGGTTCACTAGCCTAAGTTCTCTGTCAAGCCAAGGGTATCCCCACACGTTGAACCTAAAGGAAGCCCAAGGTCCTGTGTTCCGCCTGGCTTAGTCTCTCTTGGTGCGGGTGAACTCCACATCCTCGTCTCCGATCTTCTGTGCCAGGAGCGTGTATTTCCACCGACTCAGGTATGCGGGGGTCGTCCCCTGCCCCCCATTGCTAGTAGCGAAGGCGCCGATGAGAGTACCTGAAAGGCTTGGTCAGTCCTGGATGCCCCTTGAACGAGGAGCGGGGGCGTTCTCGTACCTGTGAATGGGCCGCTTCCTCCGCTGACAATTGTGGCGCTTGCTCGCCCGAGCTCGATCGTGCGTCCGGGCTTCTTGGTCGAGGAGGCCGAGAAGGTGAATGTCTTGTCGTCTGGCGTCGACACAATGAGGCGGATCGGCCGGCAAAGCCAATCCCGGGGGATGGAAACTACCTTTGTCTCCGGGGCCACGATGCCCGGTTTTCCCGATGCCTCGACTCTGAACCTGAAATGTGGGAGGAGCTTGCCAGACGAGGAGGGGAGGTGGATGATGCTCAGGTCAATGTGCTGCTGCTGGGTCAGGAAGACAGACACGCCCGCCTCCTCCCCTTGAGCGGTCGGCAGGAACGAGACGTCGACGCTGTACTCGAAGAGTGTGCTTGTTTGCTTGCGAGAAATGAACGCCAGCCCGTCTTTCGAAGGATCGAAGTCTTCCCCTCCTGAAAGGCCGAACCTGGACGGGATGATCCGCAGCGTTCGGGGGTACCCCGGTGGCGAGGCTTGGAAGACACTGGGGTCTTGTGGCCTCCAGGTCAGGAAGTTGGCCGGGATGCCAGACGAAAAGTCGACGTCGTCCGGGTCATCAACAAACGGGCCAGATCCCGGTACCTCCCGGGTCCTGGGGGGTAGGGGACCGCTCATGCGACCCCTGACCTGCTCCAACACCGGCCACTCCGACTCCTCCCACTTGAACGGGAAGAGTACTGCCTCCCGTCCCATGGGGTAGACTTCCCATTCGGGACCCGAGCGTGTCGCGAGCGCCACTCCCCACCAGTTCCCGAGACCGTCCTGGAAGAAATCGGCATGTCCCACAGTCTGGAAGTACTCGTTGGTCTTCCTGTTCGTCAGGATGGGGTTGTTTGAGTAGCTCTCGTATGGACCCGTCACGCTGGTTGAACGGGCAATGGTCGCTACATGGTCGAGCTCGGTGCCCCCCTCGGCAACCACAAGGTAATAGAAGCCATCCTTCTTGTAAATATGGGGTGCCTCGACATTTCGGCCACCAGTACCGTTCCAGATGTTGATCTCGGGTCCGGCCGCACCGTCCATGAGGTTAACTTGAACCAACAATATGCCAGCGAGCCCTGCATAGGACATGTATGCTTGACCGTCGTCATCCCAAAAGATGTCCGGATCGAGTCCCGTACCGGGTTTGACGACCGTAGCATTGCTCCAGGCGGCCGAGTCATACGGGTCGGAGGTTGTGTGTATCGCAATCTCGACAATGGGCCAATCTCCGGGGGCAGTATTGAAAAACGAGGCCGTCACGTAGAAGAGGCCGTCGCGGAACCTCAGAGTCGGAGCGTAGGGGCCATCTTGCTGCGCATATCCCGGAGCGGTCCTTTGGGGGATTTGTTCTGGCCGGGTGAGGGCATGGCTGACGAGCCGCCAGTTGACGAGGTCCTTGCTGGCGTAGATCGGGAGGCCTGGGAAGGCCAAGAAGGAAGATACAGAGCAGAAAAACGTGTTGTCCCATTCCTCGACGAATACGCAGCTTGGATCGGAGTGCCATCCAGGCAAAACTGGGTTCGTGTACTCCGATAGCGCGGACGAGCTGGCCCCGGCAAACCCAAGGACGAGGGCAGCCAAGAGGGCAAAGAAGGACGAGGGAGAGGCTGCAAACATGGTGGGCCACAATAAATGGCAAGGAACGATGTTCTTTCTCAATGTCGATGAGGGCAGACAGTCTTCGCGTTCACCTTGAGGTTATAGCGTACCCTTTTATAATCTCAATAGTAACTCCTTCAAGCTCCGGCATGGCAGAATCCCTCATTGAATGAAATGATGTGCCCCTCCGGTCCCGCAACTATCTACGCGTCGAGTGAGTCCTGGCCATGCCATGAGGTCCCTCGGGCCCTGTTCTTTAGAATTGAGGCTTTCTTACTTAGCCGGACTAGTTCGAGCTCATCAGGAGACCAGCACCAGGCGGCGCTTCCCAAGGGGCCGGTTCACGACGCTTCCCCAGTCTGCCAAGCCAATTTTTGCAAGTAGCCGGAGCCATACGGCCGAGTCTTAGCACGACTGCAAACTTCTCCATAACTTAACTACCCCGGTCGAGACCTTGAACGGCTAGATTTTCCTGGAGAAAGCCTGGCAGAACAAATAGCCTAATTTAAGGGAGCGCCGGCTTGACATGTATCCCTGCAGGCGCGCGGTCCGAATACTCTGTGGCCTCCAGGCTTGGATGCTCCGAGCAATGCGCCGAATATGCAAGCTAGAATCTCTTGCTGCTGTTTTCGAGTGTCATGCATTTCGAGAAGGGTCATCTGTCGACGAACTGAGGGTCTGCTGGTGCTTAAAAGATTGGGCATCGACCTTGCAGTTTCCTCTCATCCCTCGGGTTGAAGCATGGTTATCGAATCTGCCCGCGAGACACCACCCACTCGCCATGCCCTCTTTCGCCTCTTTTTGCCGCTCTGGCCTGCTCCTCGCGTCAGCTGCCACTGCCCAGCTACATTGGTATGGTGAACGAGATCCTAACGCATTCACCTACGTCCAGCCCTTGAATACCACAATTCTAGGCCAATATGGGCATTCCGAGGCTGTGTACCCCTCACGTACGGTTCCCTGTCCTCTCGTATTTTAACCGAGTGTCTCCAGTAGTACTAACATGACTCGATTAGCCCCTGCTTCGGGTATTGGAGGGTGGGAAGCCGCGCTCGCAAAGGCCAAAGACTTCGTCTCGAAGCTGACGCTCGAGGAGAAGGCATCCATGGTCACTGGCCAGCCGGGGCCGTGTATTGGGAACATCGTTCCCATTCCTCGCCTCAATTTCAGCGGTCTCTGCCTCCAAGATGGACCTAGCTCACTCCGTCTCGCCGACTATGTCAGCGTGTTTCCTTCAGGGGTCACGATTGCGTCGTCTTGGGACAAGGAGTTATTCTACGCTAGAAGCCATGCGATGGGTCGCGAATTCAAGGCCAAGGGCGCTCATGTCATTCTTGCGTAAGGTCCCAGGAACAACCCGAGCCCTTCACGCTTCCTGCTAACGCATCTCGACCTGTGTAGTCCCTCTGTTGGGCCCATGGGTCGGTCGCCATATTCAGGCCGGAACTGGGAGTCATTTTCTCCCGATCCTTACCTGAGTGGACATGCGATGGAGCAGAGCATTCTGGCACTCCGGGACGCTGGCGTTCAAGCTACCGCGAAACACTTCATTCTTAACGAGCAAGAGATCTCTCGGTCTTCGTCCAAGCATCCCAACGGTACTCTGAAGAATGAAGGAATATCGTCCAATGCGGACGACAGAACCGTTCGTAAGTTACCGCCCCTTCACTATCCTTGGTGGCATACAGCTAATATATAGCACCGTAGACGAGCTTTATCTCTGGCCTTTTGCGAATGCTGTTC
Organism: Furcasterigmium furcatum; assembly: GCA_001599815.1. Lineage (NCBI taxonomy): Eukaryota > Fungi > Ascomycota > Sordariomycetes > Glomerellales > Plectosphaerellaceae > Furcasterigmium > Furcasterigmium furcatum. The sequence goes on from BCIA01000001.1 coordinate 250,777, forward strand.
GGGCTGGCTGCGCATCTATTATGTGCAGCTATCAGCGAATCAATGGCTCATACGCCTGTCAGAACTCTAAGGTTCTTAATGGTTTACTGAAGCAGGAGCTCGGTTTCCAGGGGTACGTTATGTCCGACTGGTGGGCTGTCCATTCCGGTGTGGCTTCGATCGAGAGCGGCCTCGATATGGACATGCCAGGATTCCCAGAAGAGAAGATCCTTCTTCCCGATGGCAGCGCCTACACCTCATTTTTCGGAGGCAATATCACCACTGCTGTGCGGAACGGAACTCTCGCCGTGGCCAGGCTTGACGATATGATCACTCGCATCATGACGCCGTACTACCACCTCGGTCAGGATAAGAACTATCCATCGGTTGACCCGTCGACACCGTATTTCAATATCATGGATAGCATGAGCGGGTGGTTCCATGACTGGTCCTTGACGGGTGAGATGAGCCGCGACGTACGAGAGAACCACGGCGACCTCATCCGGAAACACGCCGCTGCTTCAACCATTCTTCTCAAGAATGAACGAAATGCCCTGCCCCTAAAAGCACCGAAGACTATCGCAATCATCGGTAACGACGCGGGCCCCGTTATTTTGGGACCAAACTATCAACTGGATTTCGCAGATGGCACTCTGGCTATTGGTGGTGGTTCGGGGTCAGCCCGATTCACACAACGCATCACCCCCTTGGAGGCCATCCGGGCCCGAGCAGCCAAGGACGACGCGCTCGTCATGGATTGGCTCGACAACGACTGGGTGGCTAACATTCCCTTCGGTCCTAGCTTATGGAACCATCCCACCCCTCCCGAGGCATGCCTCGTCTTTCTGAAAGGATGGGCATCTGAAAACGTCGACCGAGAGTTCCTCGAACTGGACTGGAACGCAACCAAGGTTGTTGACAACGTTGCACAGTACTGTAACAACACCATTGTGGTCACTCACAGCGCCGGAGTGAACGTGCTCCCGTTTGCAGACCATCCCAACGTCACCGCTATTCTCGCCGCCCATTACCCCGGGCAGGAAACGGGCAATTCCATTGTCGACGTTCTCTATGGGGTCGTCAATCCATCAGGAAGGCTTCCTTACACGATTGCATTCAACGAGAGCGACTATAACACCCCCATCACAACAGGTGTTTTAACCACGGGCCCTGATGACTGGCAATCTTGGTTTACAGAGAAGCTGGAAATCGATTACCGCTACTTCGATGCTAATGACATCCCTGTGCGCTACGAGTTCGGCTTTGGTCTGTCATACACGACGTTCAGCATGGCGGATATCAAGGTTCAAAAGACGACAAACCAACTCATCACCTCCGCCCCGAAGCAGCAAGACGTCGCCCCAGGTGGAAATCCGGCGCTGTGGGATACGCTTTACGAGGTGGAAGTGACCCTCCAGAATACGGGGGATGTCCATGGCGCCTCCGTCGCTCAGCTCTACGTTACGTTCCCGGACAGTGCTCCAGCTGGCACACCGCCGCTGCAGTTGCGGGGATTTGACAAGCTTGCGCTGGACGCGGGAGAGAGCGGTGTTGCAAAGTTTGCTCTCATGCGCCGGGATCTTAGTTATTGGGACGTCGTCTCGCAAGAGTGGCTGATTCCGAAGGGGGAGTTCAAGTTGAGCGTGGGTGTCAAAATCAGTGGCAGACTGACGATAAGCGGCCAAGCAATTTCCAAGCCGAAGTCGTCGGACTGCTTGTCTCGTCGCTCAGAAGCAATGGAAGTTACGGGAGCTCAGATGGCCTACGTCCGGCATTGACGATCGCTCGCGGTTGGAATCACGGGTACATCTTTAGATAAACGGAGAGTCTACGCGCAAACCCTCTGAAAGTTATCAAGACTAGGTAGAGCTCAGAACGAGTGCATTTAGAATGATTACTCACTTTCTAACCTCAATAGTGAGCGGTTGTGCCTACCATGGCCGCTCAATGAATCTCCTTGGGAACCAGCATCTTCGCCAAACGCGGCCTTCAACAAATCATGCCGGGCTCCCACGGCATAACCAAACTGTTATCTAGTGTCTTCGTCGTCGGAAGTACCCGTAATGAAGTGAATTTGGTCATCGGATGCCTAGGTTAGCGCGGACAGCTCTTTCATTACCGCGCACAGGTCCCGGCCTCGCCAGTTTCGACGTTGATGGTCGAGATGGTCGTCTTGTCAACATGCTCTCCTCTTCCCATCGGGACCCCGGATACCGTCTTGTCATGTCGATTCTCTGCGATGAGGATTCTTGTGCGGGGCTTGGATGCCACGCCAACAATCAGGCAGCAAATGACGGTACTCACGCCGACTCCCCCAGACAGCTGGATCAGGCTCGTTCTTCTCCTCCCTTTCATTGAGCTCCAGGTTTTCTTGTTAGGAGAAACATTGGAATGGTCTCTCTGTTCACCGCAAACGTCTCAATACCTTGTGCGTTTTCGTTTGTATGATGGGGATCGCGTCGTCGTCATCCAAGTGCAGGCTCCAAATGGCGGAGCCGTCGCCCGATTTCGAGCGGTCAGAAACAATACGGTATGATTCCACTGTGATTCCAGGTCGGAGTGGTGTCGTTGGATAGGCCAGAGGTCAGCTGGCGCGATGAGCTGGGCTCTGCGGTCGACGTCAGCCACAGTGTCGACATGGGATGCTTGCCTTCACGTTGGTGACCGCTCAGAGTTGTCGAGTACAGAGCCTCGTGGTCATCGGGCGAAAATGTGACTCTCTGGAGGATCTCGAGGTACAGAGACCCTGTGCCAGCTCCTTGTCAAACGGCGCCATGGTTGGCTATCCGATCGATGAAGTCGCGAAGTAGTAAATTTGGGGGTTTTGACTAGATAGTTCAGCTGCTGTTGTGTTGTCCAATAGTCGAAGATGATCACTTGTTCCCCTTCGCCCCCCGACGCAGGTAAGAAACTAGCGCGGCATCGCATGATCCTTCGACGTCACGTCGGCCGACTCGAGATCTGCGAGGCGGCGCTTCAATACGCTCAATACGGCCATCTGTGTTGGACAAGGACTGTGTGATTGGGAGACACGACACCAGAGATGCTCAGTGCACGCGGGCTTCCAGAGCCCAATGATGCCTGCATTCAGCCTTGCTGCTATCGTATGCCTCGCGTCTCCTCCTCGCCCTCGAACCCTCCAGCCAATGAGCACCTCGAGAGGCGGGGAGGTACACGAAGTATGAAACCCGGGGTAGATCGACTACCTTAAATTAGCCTTACTGCCTCATGATGTTGCAACAACTCCTCGTGGACTAATCAGATGACTTGGCGGTGCCGAGCTAACGTACGGCTTCGGATCTAGACGAGTAAGAATAGATGATATTCGTCAATCAAATCTTGAGATGTCTGATCTTCACCGTAAGACGGCAACATTAGAACTGAGTCGGATGGTAAGACGGATCTGGTGCATTGGGTAATGATGTTGTAAACTCGTGGCCTGCTATCTGCGATGAAGCTTGGGTCTATGCGCTGAACAGAAGGGACCAGTACTGCCTGGTCCGTGAGAAATCACAGTCCCGGGTTGAAGTATAAGTATCGCATGGTTCTCCCTCACTCGGCTACCCATTGTCGCCTCTCCAACAAGCCTCTTGCCAACGGCAGTCTCTACCATCACTTCCAAACTCAGTACACAGACCATCCAGCCAAGCACCAAGACCCCAAGCACCTCAGCCTCCACCATGAAGCTCACCTTCCTCATCGCAACCCTCGCGGCCACCGCTCTCGCCGCGCCACGCGCAAGCGGCGACCTAATCCCCGCCGAGGCGGGCATCGATGCCCGCGCCGACAACTGCTTCTTCCCCTCGCAGTGCTCGGCCTTCTGGTCAGGCAAGTGCGAGAACCACTGCGGCCCGCGCGGGTTCTCCCACATGAGCCGCGACGGATGCCGGTGGAACCCCATCAACATCACGCAAAAGTGCTGCTGCATCAGGCGTTGAGCCGCGAAGCCGCCTCTTCCCCTGCGCCGGACTGAGAGTGCACGGGGTCGTCACCAAGCAGCCGGATGAATTGGTGAAGGGTGTCAGTGGTAGCAACCGCAACAGGCCATCAGAGTCTCGGGATGAGATAAAGTGTCTGTGGTATCATGGGGACGGGGAATCGGAAAGTCGGGGGGACTTGAAAGATTACACATTCGTTGAGTTGTGCTCTCGGCAAAGATCGACGTGGCTGTACATCTAGATGCAAGAATGTATTGCCAAAACACTTAGTCAAAACATCAATTTGGGAATGAATCGCAGAGCGTTGAAAAACTAAATCTTTCATCCTATCACATCTACCAAGCACCCCTCGCAGCCCTGCATTCGTTTCAACCTCGCTGCAGGCTGCACAGAACACGCAGCTACTAGTAACTCGGGACGCGACGTTCTCTCCCCTTAGAATTGTTCCTTTCATTATGGATCACCAGGGGTGATGGCTAGTCAAGTTTCTTGCTCGCATGTAGTCTGATTTTAGCATGCCTGTATGAATGCGTATGGCGACGGTCTAGAAATCACTATCGACTTGGTCACGTCCAACGTTAGGAGGTCTTCCCATCTCTTCCCAAACAACAACCTTGGCAAAGCCAATTACTTCAATACATCTATCGATGCCACTTGACTCTCTCTTCAAGTCCATAAGCTACTTATCGTGCCGCCTCATGGCCCGAAACAGAAGCCTTCCTTGACAGAGACACTTTCCTTAGCGACCGCATCTTCGGGATGAGAGCTGGTCGCCACCCAAACCCCGTATTCGCCATCAACGACCCTCCATTCGTGAACACCCTCGTCCCAGTAGGCTGCCGCGTCCCTCGTCACCTCGATCTCGATCGTCTCTTCTTGGCCCGCAAGCAGGTGGACCTTTTCGAACGCGGCCAGCTCCTTGACCGGGCGCTCGACGGCCTCACTCTGCGGCGGCACGACATAGACCTGTACCGTCTGCGCCCCGGCGCACTTGCCGCTGTTCTTGACCGTTGCGCGCACCGTGACGCACGAGCCGGCCTCTGCCGCAAAGCTCCCCGTCATCGAGACGTCGAAAATCTCAAACGAGCTGTAGCTGAGCCCGAACCCGAAGGGGAAGAGAACCTCCCTCTCGCCCTTCCAGTGCCGGTCGAAGTGGCGGTACCCGACAAACACGCCCTCGACGTACTCGACCTCCTTGGACTCCTGTGCGTCCAGGCCATAGTTCCCGTAGCACGCCGTGTGCTCGTACCTGCGCGGCCACGACAGGGGCAGCCTGCCCGAGGGGTTCACTTCGCCCACGAGGACGTCCACCAGGGCGTTGCCGACCTCCTGGCCCGCATACCACCCCTGGACGAGGGCGGCGACGTCCTCGAGCCAGGGAATCTCAAACGCGACGCCCGTGTTCGCCACGACAACGGTGTTCCGGTTCACGGTCGCCACCGCCGCGACGAGCTTGTCCTGTACCCGCGTATCGTACGGCGGCAGCGTCATGGCCTGCATGTCCTGGCCCTCCGACTCCCACTGGTACGTGTTCCCGACGAAGACGACGGCGACGTCCGCCTCGCGCGCAAGGGCGACGGACTCCTCGTGCAGCCTGCGCTCCATCTGCGCCTGCGGTACGAACCCGACGTGCGCGCACAGCTGCTTATCGAGGATCGGGCTGTCTGAGATGCTCACGTCGGGCATGGTCGTCACGACCTCGATCTTGTACGTCCTGCCCGCCTCGAAGCGGTGCTGGCCCTTGATCTCGTCCTGGCACCCGGCGATGAAGGCCATGGCGTCCACGATGGCCGAATCCTGGGACACGACGAGCGTCCCGTCGACGTAGAGCTTGGTCACCCCGGCGCCCGAGAGGCTGAGGTAGTGGGATCCCGACTCTGATGGCCGGTAGGAGGCACTCATCCGGGCGCTCATGGCCGTCTCCTTGATGTCGATCTGGTCGTGTGTGGTGAAGTAGCTTCGGCGGACGTGCTCCGTCTTGATCGGTTCCCCGGTCGTGTCCAAGGAGGCGAAGTACTCAACATCAAAGCCCTTGTCTCCGCCGCTCGTGCTGGTGCCGTCGATCAGGTCTGGCAGCGATCGGTAGATTTCGCAGCCTGGGAGACGATCGTCAGCTTGGTCTATGTCTGGCCGTCTTCTGGATGACTGCAAACTCACCCTTGGAATACGAGATGTCCACCTGCGAACCGAATCGCTTGACAAAGGCCTCCTTGGGGCTGATCTTGTAGTGGCACGTCAGGAACGAGCTGCCGCCGCCGTGGGCAGAAGCATGATCTGCCAGCGGCCCGAGAAGAGCGATCTTCTTCGTCTTGCGCAAATCGATCGGCAGCACGCCTCGCTCGTTCTTCAGTAGAACAGCTCCGGCCGCGCCGGCCTCCCGAATCAGGGCCCGATGCTCCGGGAGGTCGACGGCCTTCTCCTCGGGCGTGGGCCGGCGGTCCGAGAACTTTCCGACCCGGTCAAGGAGCACGAGCGAGGAGCGGACTCTGGCATTGATGTCCTCCACGCGCAGCCTGCCCTCCTCGAGAAGAGCGTGCACCTTGTCGGCAGACGCGTACCGAGCCGGGCCGGGCATCTCGAGGTCTAGCCCATTGGCGATGGCATCAGCGGTGGATGCGGCGCCCCAGTCGGTCATGGTCAGGCCATCGAATCCCCACTGCTCGCGGAGGACCTTCGTCATCCAAGTAGGCGTCGCGTCAATGTAGTGTCCGTTGATCTTGGGATATGCGGTCATGACCGACCAAGGCCTGGCAGTCTTGACGATGATCTCGAACGACTTGAGGTAGATCTCACGCAGTGCCCGCTCCGAGATGGTCTCGTTGAGGACGAAGCGGCGGGTATCCTGCTCGTTGGCGAAGAAGTGCTTCACCGCCGGCGCGACACGCTCCTCCTGGAGGCCGCGGACGTACTCGGTCCCCAGGATGCCGGTGAGCACGGGGTCCTCCGAGAAGGCCTCGAAGTTGCGGCCGCCCAGAGGGGAGCGGTGGATGCAGACCGTCGGACCCAGCAGGACGTAGGCGCCCTTGGACTGGGTCTCCTGGGCGAGGGCGCGGCCGACGCGCCTCGCCAGCTTCTTGTCGAATGTGGCGGCCAGGGACACGCATGCTGGGAAGCACGCGGCCGGCGTGCCGTCGATGAACGTCTCTCCCCTCGCGCCGCTGGGGCCGTCGGTCACCTTGAGCGAGGGGATGCCGAGGCGGGGGATCTCGTGCGTCTCCCAGAAGTTCTTGCCGGCGAGGAGCAGGATCTTCTCGTCCAGAGTCATCTGCCCCAGGAGGGCGTCTATGTCCACGGAGCTCATGGGGGAGATAGTGCTGAGGGGGGACTAGGAGAAAAGGAGTAAACAAAGCAAAGCCGGTAGCTAGAAGTCGTGCCGGGAAACAAACATGACACCCAGCCTCGTGATTTGAATCAAGGCCATTTTATAGTGTGTCGTCCCGTCCTCTTCTTCATTGTCTCGCAGGCGATCCCATGTCAATCAGTCGGAGGGTGTGGAAATGTTGACCTCCTTGCCAATGGTTCGGCACTTTTGTGACAACCTAAAGGACTAGTCAAGGTGACGAGCAGCATCCACAATCTTCCCGCCAGTATCTCCGCACGCCCTCGTGGGGTCCGGGGTGAAGAAGTCGCCCGTGGACCAGGGACCCGGCTCTCGGCTCTCGCCGGGGAGAGCCAGAGCGCCGGGTCGAAAAAAAAAAGGGGTGGGGATCCGCTATTTCTCCGCCGGTTTGTCCGCCTCTTTCGTCTGGTAATCCCTGAATCATCCCCCAGATTGAAAAAGTCTCCATCATCGGACGAGTCGTGAGATCCCCAGACCCCGACCTTTCCGCTCCAACAAACGATAGCGCGTGGCCTGGCCATCGGACGAGGAGCCGAGGAAGAGCTCTCGAGCCGAGCATCCATGGGAAGTCGAGATATATAAAGGCCGTCATGTCCGGGGCCTTGAGGTAATCATTCTGTCCCTGAATCCGCAGCAGCGTCAGAGATCGAGACCCAGGCCGACCTCCTCGGAAACAACCTTCTGCACGAATTCTCTTTTTGTACAATTTTATCTTCAAGTCATGTCCGACGCCGCCAAAGATGCCGTCGTTGCGGCCCACGCCGAGGACCCCCTCCCTGGCGAGCCCGACAACAAGGGGCAGTCCATCGTCCTGAACAACCAAGCCCTCAATCGCTTCCAGGAGCAACAGCATTCCCTTTCTGTCAAAGACTCCATCCGGGAGAGCTGGAAGCCCATCGTGTGGTGTAAGTCCGGCCCCGTCCCATCCCCCGCGCCCCATCTCCTCTACCAGCACGCTGACCGCTCTTGCGACGGCGCAGGCGCCTACATGTTCGTTGTCTGCATCATGTACGGCTATGACGCGCTGGCCGGAAGCGTCGTCATCGCCATCGAGGCGTTCCGCAGGGACTTTGGTTTCCGGTACGGCAACGACTACGTCGTCGGCGCTGACTGGCAGCTCGGCTTCCAGGCGGGCTTCTTCGCGGGCCTCATCCTCGGCGGGCTCGCCGTCGGCCCCGTCGTCGGGCGCTGGGGGCGCAAGAAGACAATCGCCCTCGCATACATCATCAACATCGCCGGCGTCTTCCTGCAGTTCTTTGCCACGACGCCCGCGCAGTTCCTCGGCAGCAAGCTGCTGACCGGGTTTCCCCTCGGCGCCTTCGCCACGATCGCCCCGACGTACGCCTCCGAGATGTCTCCCCTCGCCATCCGAGGCGCCATTACCGGCGGCATGAACCTCGCCATCGTTCTCGGCAACACCATCGGCTATGGCGTCATCCGCGAGGCCGCCAAATACGAGGGAAAGGCTTCCTATCGCATCCTCTTCGCAGTCCAATGGGGTTTCGTCGGCCTCTGTCTGGCCGTGCTTCCCTTGCTGCCCGAGTAAGTTGCATCACTTCATGTTGACCTTCTCACGGCGACCGGAGCTGACTGTTCCCCTTCCATTCAGATCCCCGTACTGGTACATCGCGCACGACCAGGAGGAGAACGCCCGCAAGGTCCTCGCGAAGCTCTACAAGCCGACCTACGACTTTGACGGCCGCATCGCGGAGATCAGGTCCGCCTTGCAGCAGGAGCACGAGACGCAACAGATGCAGGGGACCTTCAGTGAGTGCTTTAACAAGAGGAACTGGAAGCGCACCAGCGTGGCCGTCATGGCATTTGTCATCCAGAACTTCTCAGGAATGGGTTGGGTCGTCGGCTACATGAGCTACTTCCTCCAGCTCGCCGGCATGTCCGCCGACCGGTCCTTCGACATGACCGTCATCATCTCGGGCATCATGGTCGTCGGGAATCTGTGCAGCTGGTTCCTGGTCGAGTACCTCGGCCGTCGGGGGACGATGCTCTACGGTGCCCTGACCCTCTTCGTCACGCTCCTGGTCATCGCCGTCCTGGCCGTCGCCACCACCAGCCAGGCCGCGCTCACGGCCCAGATCGTCATGATGGGCATCTGGGGCTTCGCCTACCAGGCGACCCTCGGCGCGGTCGCGTGGCCCGTGGCCTCCGAAAACGCCACGTCGTCCCTGAGGACGCCGACCCAGGCCCTCTGCACCATCGCCAACGCCATGACCGCCTCCATCTGGGGCATGTCCCTGCCGTACGCGGTCAACCCGGACCAGGGCAACCTGCAGGGCAAGATCGGCTTCATCTACGCGGCGCTGCTGCTGCTCTGCATGGTCTTCGCCTTCTTCTTCGTCCCGGAAACCAAGGGGAGGACGTACTCGGAGATCGACCAGCTGTGGGAGCTGGGTGTGCCGGCCTGGAAGTGGTCCAAACACGAGCTCATCGTCGTCCAGACCACGGACAAGGGATCCGACGACGCGTAGGAGCCGACCTCACCGGCCGAGCAGCATTGCGCTCGTCGCCATGTTCCGATCGAGGTCGGCGAGGATGCCTGCGAACTGGGACACATAAAACCGGGACTCGCTCGACCGAGCGGAGGGGATTCCCGCGTCGTCTTCGTAATCGAGTAGGCTAGCGGCGATTTTCCGAATTTGATGGCTCTGTTCGCATTGAGTAAATGTTGTGAGAAAGTCGTGATGTGGCCGGGATTGGAAGTACTCACTGATGAGAATCCATTGAGCTCGAGGATATCCGGCGGCGTCGCCTTGAGGACCTCGAGAAGCCTCTGAGCGAGCGATTCCCGCATCGTCCAGAGCGCGGTCTTGTCCCCGGGTCCTCCCGGCGCGCGGCCTTGGTGATGAACCGCCGCATCAACCTCGGGGAACAGGACCGGATCCCGCCCAGGGTCTTCGGAGGGCCACGCAAAGATGATGTCGAGGATGGCGTTGGAGAGGTACAGGTGCGTCAGCTGGACCGTGGCTGCTGCCAGACGCACGCCGCAGCCGGCGTTCTGAAGCTGTTCCGGCCTCGGAACTAGGTCGGCACCGACGCGCTGGAGCCGATCAAAGATTTCGCGAGCAATTGCGAGACGATCGGAGAACAGGAGGCCTGGCGAGTCGTCCAGCGGTACGGAGATGCCCGTCCCAAGTCTCTTTCTTTCCGGCCCCTGGAGACCCAGGAACGGCAAGTGTGGTGCCATGGTCGTGAGGCAGGGCTCGTATGTTTCGGTTGATAGGATGCCCCTCACGCAGGAGTAGAGCTTGGTAAGGTTGATGAAACCGTCGAGGTCGGCCTGGTTTTCTTCGTCGCCCACGGTCTTTGTGAGGTCCATTGCCTCCCAATCGGTATTGCGTGGGGGGAAGCCAACGAGCATGTGCGGCATGGGCGAGATGAGCGAATGGTTTCTGCGGCATTGTCAGTGTTGGTCCGGTCCGCGCATCCGAGAGCAGGGAGAGCAGACATTTGTGCGCTGTGCAGGATCCAGGACATGCGCTTGCATCGTTCGGCATCCGCGGGGCTGATTCGCGAGAGACCCTCGGGGATGTGAAGCTGCAAGTCCCGCATGATGAGCATGGCCTCGTTCGCGAAGGTCCAGCCGCGCCTGGTGCGGCCTGCGAAGTGGGCAGCCATCGAGAGCAGGGTCGAATCGATGGCCGTCTCGAATGAGGGCTCGTCGTCCCACGCCGGCTCAGTCGCCATGCGGCTCATGACAACGAGGTCGCAGGCTCGATTGACAAAGCTCTGGTACGTCGTGTAGTGGCCGGTGCAGACCTGCTTCTCCCGGTTCGGGGCGGAGGCAACGGTGATGGCGCATATTGCGAGGCACCGCCGGAGAAAGGCAGGGTCACTGTTGTAAGCGCCCGCATCCAGCATTTCGTGAACACCAGGCTGGTGAACGAGTGGGAAGAGAGGGTACACGTAGTCGTCAAACATGCCGACGAGGCAGTGCAGCATGTCGGCTGAGCAGAGATGGACGACTTCGACCTTGGCCAGGGGCGGGACATTTACCTCGGGCGGCCGGCTCAAAGACACCAGTCAGCATCCGCAGTAGCACAAGAACAGACAGAGGGAGGGATAGGACCAACTGGAGACGAGGGCCTCTGGGTTTGTGGGTGGTGAGAAAGGTACAATCCAGGTTTTGCCGTGCACATCTTCGACAGCTGGCCGAGTCGTCGCCGTCGAAGACGCACTGGCGTTTCCGGGCCCGACACAGGTCGCATGCTTTGGAGGCAAGACGCCGTGTGGGGCGTCTCGATGCGGATGATGACATGAAGTACGAGGATGTCCGTGGTGATGAGTGGGAGAAGCAACAGTCAGGGGAAGTTGTTAGTGAGAGATGGGTGGTGAACGATTTGAGCCTCTGAGCCGAGTTGGAGTAAGAGCGGAATGGAAGTAGAGATGGGTGGTCCGTGCCAGAGGCAGCACCACGAATCACTTTCGGATCCATGCCGAATTAGGAAATATTCGAACGCGGATCCACTCTGCCAGCCAGACGCTCATCAGAACCTCGCGCCAAGTACGAAATGGCCCGAGGCGTAGATCCAATATCAACAGATGATTACGACGCTGGGACAGGCAGGCTCTGAACTTGGGGCTATATAAGCTTGCCTCTCTCCTGCAATGGTGGTAATCACAATCACTTGTCCACCTACAACTGTCATCGACATTGATTCTTGCCCATCATGCTCTCCATTCCTATCCTTCTTGTTGCCGTAGCCGGAGCAGCGGCAAGCGGCTGTTCAGGATGCAACTCATTCCCGCCTTCCATGGTTGAATTCTCCTCGGGCTTTCAACAGCCTGACCCGCCCCTCATCAAAGCTCAGTTCGAGGCCCAGTTCATCCAGCACAAGTGGTATGGTGCCTGCTCCTGCATACTGTCGCTCTCCATACTCATCACACCTCTAGGGACGTCAATGTCTCCCATATCACTGCGGGCTACATCGTCAACTCGCCAAAACAAGGCTTCGTCCGCGTCGATAAGGCTGACGACACCGGCCTCGCATCGTCCCTTTTCAACTACGCCAATGTCTCTCGAGATGGGCTTGTCGACAACACGCTTACCACCTACCTCCCCGGTGCTGACAAACCAGATATCTGGAGAGGCTACGTCAACTCCAACTTTCCCATCTTTCCAGAGGATATCCTTGTCGTTGCCGGGGCGTCCTTCTCAGGACTAGTCGACAGAAACCTTGTCGGGCGAGCCGCCGCTGTGAGTCACTTCATTCCCTTGCCGGAGGAATATCTTGCTGATCGAGACACAGTGGAGCTTTATGTATCAAGGTGTAATCCCGGTCACGGCGTTCGTCGACAGTTGCAACGTGCTAGTTGGGTACGACTACTTTTCTGCGGAGCGGCGCACTCGCGCCACGACCCAGCTCTTCAGCATCAGGACATAAATCTCTGCTTGCTGGCATGGCTTTCTGAGCATATTGTCAGATCAGGCATCTCCTCTTCTAACTTCTCTATGAAACTACATCATTTTCTCCCGTGGAGTCTTGCCACCGCCATAGTTCTTGCAGATCGTTCCGAATCCATCTGGCTATCGCGAATCCATGTTCATAAACTCGGTCGAGGACTGCAGCCACCCTGGTCCTTTGTGATGATCCGATTACTGCAGCGCCTGCCACCCTGAGAGGGAATAATAGCAAGATACCGGGAATGCTCGAGTTATCGAGAATTTCGCCCGAAAGATCGAGAACTTCCATCGCGAGTGTCTCCACCTCAGCCATCGTCAGGATGGGGATTTCGGCGACCCCCCAGCAGTTGTAGAAGGTGAAGTTCCTACACACGAACAGGAGATTTGCGCAGTTGTTGGCGGTGGCCAACTTCTCGTAGGAATCCGCGCAAGTCAAACTCAGGCGATCTTGCTGGTGGCTGTGCAATAGTTGCTGATGTAATCGACACCCTTCCCTCGACAGGTCGACGATGTGCCGACTCGAGATCCTACTCTCAGGTGGCGTCATTTCGATCGTTTGGAAGAATCTTTTCAACATAAGCAAGGCGGCAAGATGTGTCAGATGTGCAAGACTTGCACGCGAGGACTTACTGGTGAAAGAAGTTGGCGCTTTGCTGCATGAGTAGTAGGGACTCGCTGAAATCATCTTGACTTGCTTCCCCAGAGAAGACAGTGTCTGTGCCGTACAGAATTGCTCTGCTTACTTCAAGATACCGGTGGACGCCAAGCAGCTTCTGAGTGACTGGAGACAATCTTCTCGAAGGGGCCAGTAGCGGGACCAGCTTTCCCATGCCAACAACCATGTGCATTGACCATGTCTCCGTTGACTGCTGAGACATCAGCTGAGTATCTAGTTAGCTTCTTCTTCCAAACCCTGGGTAGACTTGGACGGAGCTTGCCTCGAACAGCCCCAGGAAAAAGGTAACCCAGAGAAGATCCTCATCCGGGCCACCATAGGGCAGACTCTCAAGCCGCCTCTGGAAGGCTCTTATTGAATTCCCGCATAGTCGAAAAGCAGTTTCTTTGGGTGAATCCCGCGCGGGGGAAGACTGAACTGAGCACCGACGACTCGCGTCAAGTGCACCAATGGCGAGCGTGATGTCGTGTAGTGCGGAAGACGAATGAATGAGAGGCAAGAGATCCGTGGCTACATTTTGAAATTCTCGAGTAAACTGAGATCTTTGCATGCGGGATGCGAAATGGTCGAAATAGATGTCGCCGCGATACGGCTGTACCTGCATCGGCGCGCCTCCTTGGACCATTCGAATGGGATCTTGATAGAGGTCCGGACCAATTGAAACAAACGTGGTCACTTGTTGAGTACACTCTGATTGGGGCCGACAGAGCTTTCCGGTACGTTTGCAATGGTTGCAAGGCGACCCTCCGGAGCACTGCAGATGGGTTGGTGGTTAGCCATTTCATCCCGGACCAGCCGGCGGGGAGCTACAGAAGCCGGACTAACCTTGATGCGACGAAGAGCACATGCCTGGCAGCGAGATACTCGCTTCCGCTTATCGAGAGGGCCAAGGGCACGCTTCATGTCTTGTATCTCTGACAATGAAGAGTACCGTGCTGTATGAGTGCCTGGCAGAAACTGAGATATGAGGGCTCCTGAGCGCGGCAGATTCGCGTCGTGTGGCGGAGTTGGCGAGGACTATGCCTAGGTAGGCAAGTGGATGAGTTAGTCTGGGGATACTAGCAGGGCTGTTAGCTACTGGCGGAAGGTTCCATGCGTTGGCCTAGCGCCCGTCGTTCCTTGAGCTCCCCGCTAGTGGGCGATGAGGATGCCTCATGCCTCAGCCTGGATGGCCAACGATTAAGAGCGGAGAGGCATCTTCCTTACTTTCCGGAAGGCTTCTTTCTGGAGACGCCTCATCCATCACGCAAGGGATTCTCTGGACGAATCAAAATGTTGTCTTGAGAATTAGGAAATCGCGCACTAAGTTCTGGAAGGCTTGATGATCGACGACAGCCCCAAACCTGGACAGCAATCTGATCAGCGCGGTTGAGCCCTTGGCATAGAGACATTTCGACGTACCCGTGACATTTTGCAGCATCCCGCAGCTTCTCAGCAAGACCCATCAAATTCTGCACCCCGAGGTCACCGAAAAGGGGCTTCCTCTGCACCTCGCTCCAAGCCTGGATGGGGGTTAACTCTCCGTCGTTTGCGACCTCTGGAGCAAGCGCCAGCAAGCGGTCCATGATGCTCCTCGGGACGTCTTGGGTTGGCACCAAGGAGGACCTCCTGGGAGTCTGGGTCGAAGAGGACAGGCAGAGGATATGCGAAGTGGCCGTCAGGGAATGTCCGCCGGGCTCGTCGGGTTTCGATGGATCCCCGTGGATATGGCCTAAGCAGGGCTCCTCGATTCTGGGAACGCCAAGTCAGCACGGAGGGTTTCCAAGACATACATAGCAAGGACAACAGACTTCAAGACAAACTTCATCCCCAGGGTGACCTGATCAGTGTCACAGACTCTGGCAGATTGCAATTCGACCTGGTTCGCGGGACCCGATTCGTAAAACGGCGACGCTATCGTCTGCGGCCACTCAGAGTAGCCGTCAAACCGAGACGAAGGAGAGGTCGCTTGAGATCCCCAGTCCGACGGGACTTCCCAGGAAAAGGAAGCATCCAGGACCCTTATGCTGTGCTGTTCAAGAAGGTGCAGCAGGCCTTTGACTGTATGCTCGAGCTGTTCCTTGTCACGAACAGCTTCGCGCTCGCGTTGCCTGGAGGATGACAGGTCCCCTTCCAGCGCCTTGACATATCGCGTTCTGCGGTCGCGATAAACCCTGTCATGAAGTCAGCGATATACTGGGTGGGTGGTCATTGAGAGAAAACCGACTGCTGGGCACGGCGCAGCTGGCCACGTCTTTTTTCAACTGGGTCCTCCTTTGTGCGCGAAGATGGGTTGAAGATACGGAAGATTTGGTTCTTGGACGCCATGTTTGCTCGTTGGAGGAGAGAAGGTAGGAAGATTGGTGAGTATCGCAGATGTTCATACCAGCCGGACGTGTCGTAGAAGGGCTGAAGAAAATGGAGAGGATTTCATGCTTATGATGTATGCTGGCCCCCTGCGTTTCAGGGGCGTGTTAAGTGTCACGGATCTTTCTTATTGCCCCGGCTCGTTGATCGGATGGCCGGCATGGATTGGATGCAACATGAGACGAGATCTCCCCACCTTAGAGACTCGACGGTTTCGAGGATCCCCCTGGATTCCCGCTATTCATGCCCGTCTCGTCCCGAATAGGAAATCCTGCTTGTAATCATCCTTTCCCAGAATGGAAATCCTGATTAAGACATCATCCGGCTGTTCGGATGGCAGCAGTCGCGAGGGCGTCATCTGACATGGCCGGCGACGGTCAGTGTCGATGCGCCGAAGAATTATATAAGAGCAGACGTCCCTGTGTTGCTCTCAATCCTCTGCTGCAACAATCAGGCATTCGTTCCAAGTTCATTTCTCTCATTCTCTCCCGTCAACTGGATTGACTTCTTTGCTCTTTTCCTCATCATCTTCCACAAAACTGCTTAACCCCGCCGACATTGGATATTCACCATGCTCCTTTCTTCCCTCTCTACATTATACCTCTGCCTGGGTCTGGCCCACCAGGTCGCCGCCACACCATCCAGGGGCCGCAACCGAGGCGCACCCAGATGCCGAGCCGGGGGCCAGGCCGCCCAGGCCGCCGCCTACCTCATCACCAACGAGGACGCCAACAGTGTCGTGTCCCTCTCTGTCGATGCCAACGGCATGCTCTCTGGCGGATCGTCCTTCGAGACCGGCGGCGCGGGGTCCGTGAGCATCGACGGCTCGACTAATAGCCCGGCTCTCAGCGACCCGCTCGTCTCCCAGTCCGCTCTGACCGTCGCAGGTCGTGTAAGTGGAAATCCAAACCGCCGTCGTGACGCACAACTAACCAGTCTCGACCCCCAGAACCTCTTCGCCGTCAACGCCGGTTCCAACACCGTCACCATGTTCTCGATCGACCGTAACGACCCGACCAAGCTGACGATGGTCGGCCAGCCCGTGGACGTGCCGGGCGAGTTCCCCAACACGGTAGCAGCCTCGGCGAAGAACGGCGTCGTGTGCGTCGGGACCTCGGGAGCCGTCGCCGGCGTGTCTTGTGCCCCGTTCACCTCCGGCGGAGGCATCGGGACCATGGACGCCCTGCGCCCTTTCGACCTGGGTCAGACAACACCGCCCGTGGGGCCTACCAACACCGTCTCTCAGGTCTTCTTCTCCGAGGACGAGAACACCCTGTTCACCACGGTCAAGGGCGACCCGCCGCAGAACAAGACCGGCTTTCTGGCCGCGTTCCCTGTGGAAGCATCATCATCGTGCGGCGGCTCCGGTGCTGCCGCTGTCAGCGCCGATGGGACCCAGTCCTCCCCGGCCGGCACTGCCGTGCTCTTCGGCTCCTCGATAATTCCCGGCTCGAGCGACCTGTTCGTTACCGACGCCTCCTTCGGAGCTGCAGTTCTGTCGCTCGATGCAGAGGACACTGCCGAGGTCAAGGGCCAGGGGAACATCGGCGACCAGATCGCCACCTGCTGGGCGACGGTCTCCCCGGCCACGAACACGGCCTTTGTGACGGATGTCGCGGTGAACAGGCTGGTCGAGATGTCTCTGGACGATGCCACCATTCTGAACGAGATTGATCTCAGCGCGAACGGCCAGCCGGGCATTATTGACCTCAAGGCATCCGGCAATCTGGTTTACGCTCTCAGCCCAGGGAATGGAACCACGCAACCAGCCGTGGCCGTGGTGGATGCGACATCCCGGCAACAGGTCCAGTTCTTTGGTCTAGGCGCCCTCGGCGTGTCGAACAGGGTGCAGGGGTTTGCTGTGTCACAGTAGGCAGCGACGGAGGTTCATCGGGACATCACCCGGGGGAGGCTTCGAGGTGGTCGCTGGGAATTGTTGACGGGTAGTGGAGGGTTGGCGCTCAGCAGAACGAACGGTTTGAAGGACCTAGTGCCCCAAATGCCTCGGATTGTTATGTAGATACAGGATGCTTTCACTCAACAACAACCCTGACCCGTCCAAGGTTCATCAAGCGTGCAAACTGAGCCTCCCGGTCGCCCGTCTCATGCGAAGTCACCCTCACACCCGCAAAATACGTGCTGGCTTCCTCATAAGCATGCTGCAGCTGCATGGTAACGTGCCCGGCCGTGGAGTTGAGAGGCAGCTGCACAAACTCGCCAGTCCCGTAGAAGTCAGTCTCGATGGCGATGATGTGTCCCAGCTGGCCAGGAACCGCGGCATCCAGGTCAAAAGTCACTTGCTGACCTGTAGACACCTGGATCTTGCTGGCGCCGTCAACAGTCAGGGCAACGAGCGGCTGAACGCCCCCTCGCGTCTCGGTCGCTCCCTGCAAGTAGACCTGGGTGCCCTCCACGGTGTAATTGGTGTTGTCCGCGGGCTGGACGCCCGCCTCGACCCACCGGCTGAGCTCGACGAGATGCTGCTCGTAAAAGTTCATGTAGTTGACAAGCCGGTGGGCGTTTTCCGGCGCCACCTCTCCCTGGAAGTGGTCCGCGTTGTCCGCGTAGTAGAGGCGGAAGTTGTCGTCGAAGCGACTGCCGAGGGCCTCGGAGACTCGAGACTTGTACCAGTCCGCCTGCCAGGGGAACGCGTCGAAGTCGAGCAGGGTGTCCATGACCATGAGCTTTGTCCTGATGTTTCCCGAGTGAATCGCCCCGCCACCGGCAGAGCGGAAGAAGAGCGGCGCGACGAGAGATTCCCGCTGGGGATAGATGGGGCTTCCGTCGGCGCTCCGCATGTAGTCGAACCCGTAGAAGTCTTGGTCGACGGAAGGGAGCTGGTGGCGGTAGTAGGTGTGGACGGCGAGGAACCAGCTGTTGTCGAGTTCGATTGGGCTTCCCCGAACGAGGCTGCTGATGACATCGGCATCGTTGCCTGGGCTGAGGAGAAGTTGGCGAGTGGCCACGTCCAAGCGTCCGGCCAGAATGGCGGTTGTATTTCCGCTCTGAAAGGCGAACTCGAGCCCCGTGGGATTGATCCTGTCCGGTAGCTCCGCAAGAGTCAACCTGATTGGGAGACCTTGTCCGTCCAGCGCGATGTCTTCAATGACAGTGGTGTGGCAGACCAAAGCAGCGCGGAAGAACTCGCCGAGGTCCGACTGCTCTGTGCCCAAGTATCCCTCCTGGGTCCAGAAGTCATCCGCATATGTAGGATCTTGGGACTTGATAAACATCAAGACAAGATTCGTCATGGAATCCCAGAGCTGTGTTCGGTTCTGCCCGACACCTTCGAAATCTTCCCAGGCTCTAGCCGGCACGCCGAGCGCGATGGTCTCCGCGAGCGCATCTCGCTCTGCCTGCGTCAGCAGCGGGGACGGATCTCCGCTTCCACCGGGGCTGAAGGCATCCTTCACAACGTCGGAGCTGTTGGCCAACAACAGGCCACCCAGAGAGCGGATCGGCCAGTTGTTGAAGCTGCCCAGCGGCACACCCATGACGAGGGCAACGGCACCATTCCAAACGTCAATGGTGTTCTCCACGGCGCCCACAGTCTGGATAGATCCACCGCTCGCGCCGTAGATGTATCCGAAGATGTCTCGTGCCGGATCTTCGTAGTACTCCCGGGCAACCTCACGAGAGAACTTGGCCAAAGCCGCTTCCACACGATAGCCTTGGATGCCGGTTGCCTGGATGGTATAGCCGCCACTGGCTGCACCCCAAGCCACAGTACGATCATCGGCCGCGGCTTGCTGCGTGGGATACACGTGTTGGAAGAATCTGCCCTCCCAGACGTCTTTCGGGGGGAGATAGATGTTGAAATCGATGTTTGTGCCATTGAAGTGCCCGGAAACACGTCGATGGGGGACGGGCGTCGTTAGATCCAACTCCTCGTCGAGGATCGGAGTGTCGTAGGTCGGATCGATGCAATCAGGGGTGATGATGACCGGGCCTCCAGGGGATTGCGCTGCGCACTCGAGGCGTCGAGGAGGGCAGGCAGATGAGGCCAGGTTGATGGATGCAAGGGCAGCACCCATGCGGAGGAGCTCGCGACTACATCTCTTGATTAGCACCCTGTAGACGCTGTAGAATGCTGGCGTTTCCTGCGAGAGGAAACAACCCTATCTGTATGGAAAGCAACTCACATAGATAGAGAGCGGTACTGCATGGCGATGTAACTAGTGGCACTGGCAGTTTGGTGCAGATTTGAAGTTCGTTGCTCTCCATGTAAGCAGTCGATCCTCACCTTAATATGTAAAAAGGAGATGGTGATGTCTACACCCTACCGTTCGGATCTCTCGGTCACTTTTCGCATCGTGATTCCCCGAAAAGGAGAGACCCCGTCAAACCCGTGTTCCTCTCTGTCAAGGATAAATGGAGAGTGGGCGGACCATAAAATAGCCTAATAAACATCCTGCGGCCGGGGCGTCCCCAGACTTCAGGGGCTCCGCGGATCGTGACGTCTTCACGCGAAAGCCGCCATGTGCTCAACATAGGAGACAGAGTGGAGGAATGCAGCAGCTGTCAGCTCCGCAATGGCGTCACGATCCCATGTCAAGCGAGGATGAGGAGCCGAAACCTGAGGCCGAGAGCGCAGATTATTTTACGGACTTGAAAGCGAATATTCGTATCGGGCATGACTCGGGGGTCCAGTGCTGAGGTTTCCGGCTTTGGTAAACTCCATCCCATGTCGATTTTTAGTTTTAAGAATAGGCCAATCGGGTGATTTACGCACTCAGTTCTCAGCCTACTATGGAACGAATGTTTTAGATGGCTTGGCGGTC
Organism: Furcasterigmium furcatum; assembly: GCA_001599815.1. Taxonomy (NCBI): domain Eukaryota; kingdom Fungi; phylum Ascomycota; class Sordariomycetes; order Glomerellales; family Plectosphaerellaceae; genus Furcasterigmium; species Furcasterigmium furcatum. The sequence goes on from BCIA01000001.1 coordinate 271,256, forward strand.
CTCGAGTGGTAATTACTGGGCATTGGATCTCTGACAATTCCTCCTCTCGCTGAAATCTCATCCTCCTCTCCCCTTGCCTCCCTCCTGATATTTTCAGTCTCTCATCATCCCACATCAACAACAGCGCTCTCAGGCGAAGCATCACTCATCCGCCAACCAACATGCCTCGAGACTACTGGCACATGGACGGCCTTTTCGGCCTTCCGGTGCGTGCCGCCATACGGATTTTCATCTTCATCTTCTCCGTCGTGGACATTGGGCTATTCGCTGCAGACATCTCATCCGTGTCGCCGTCCGAAACCCCAACGAATCATATCTTCGCGCTCGTCGCCGGCGTTCTCTCCACGCTTACATGCGCCTACCACTGTCTGGCCACGGTCACTCACGGTGCTTGGTACACGTGGGATTTCGTACTGAGCGTCCTTTGGGCAGCAGTTGCGGGAACGTTCGGTACCCTTCTGTTCCGTCGAGGCTCTTCCGACGACAGATCCGGCATTCCAGTTGATGGATCACGCCGCGGCCAGCTCACAGCCGCTGTTGCCCTCGCGGTCTGCTGCCTGGTGCTGTATCTTCTGGTAACCATTCATGGGTGCGCTTGGTGTTGCGCGTCCCGCTCCCGCAGAAGACAGGAGAAGGATGCGAAAGAGGACTTGCAGTTGGAGGAATTTGGGCCACGGGAGAGACGAGAAGTGGCTTGAGGCCGTCAAGGGGCGCGATCTACATCAGACACAGCTGGCCAGTCAGTCATGGACAGTCCGGATGGAGTAGACGTCAGCGAGCACCGAGGAGCTAGAGCTGTGGAATGACTGAACGGAAAGCGGAACGCTAGATCACCCAGTAACAATCGCTTCCCATTCGAATTCGGTATGATTTCCGTAAAGCCCAATGTCCGCGTCATTACCCCTTGCCAGAATCTCCGGCGGAGGCAAATAGTACTAGTGTAAGCTTGCGAGTGATGGATGCGAGCGCCGTGGCATATTCTTATCCACTTGGCGCCTCGCAATGCGAGCTTGGACTGACTGATGGCTCCAATACCCGTTACAGTCCCCCCCCCCCCCCCCTGAATTTTTGTCTGGTGGTACCCGACTTCTAGTCATGCTGGACGGGGTGAAACGGATCAGACAGACGTCATAAAAGGAAGCATGGTATTCTGAACTGTACATAGTGGGAGGTCGTCCCCGACTCGGTCCCGCTTCGGCATCGCGCCCCCCGTCTGTTCCCCTGATCTTCAACTATTTGACAATGGCCACTCACAAACCACGAAAAAGAGATTTCGGCATTGACATGACTCCTCCCTCGACAGCAAGCGGCATGTCTGGTCGGTGTGCATCGCGAGCACCGAGTCGCGCACAGGCAGCCGGAGACACCCTCGGTATCGTCACAAACTCCGATAAACCTGCGGTAGAGCCGCCGAAATACAGCCCACGGCTGACCGGCACCCCTCTCAATATCGTCATTCATGTCATCGGCTCGCGCGGCGACGTACAACCATTCATCGCCCTCGGGTCCGCCCTCGCGAGTCTCCACAGGCACCGCGTCCGTCTCGCCACTCACGGGGAATTCAAAGACGCCGTTCTCAAGTCCGGCCTCGAGTTCTTCGACATCGGGGGAAATCCGGCGGAGCTGATGGCCTACATGGTGCAGAGCCCGTCGCTGATTCCCAACATCCAGCAGATCCGCGATGGCATCATCTCGCAGAAGCGCGCCATGTATGTGGACATGCTGGACGGCTTCTGGAGATCATGCGTCCAGAGAGACCAGCAGACCGATACCCCGTTCGTTGCGGATGCCATCATCGCCAATCCGCCCAGCTTCGCCCACGTCCACTGCGCCGAAGCCCTAGGCATACCTTTGCACCTCATGTTCACGATGCCCTGGACCAGCACCAAAGCCTTCCCGCATCCTCTGGCGAACATCAAATCCAGTGGCTCTGACCCGCAAACGTCGAATCAGCTGTCGTATGCCGCCGTCGAGATTTTAACATGGCAAGGGTAAGTTGGTCGCCACCTAGCTCTTTGTATGAAACCTGCTTGTCCTCTGCTAACGACGCCGAAGACTGGGAGACCTCGTCAACCGATGGAGGATCAACACCTTGGGCCTTGAACCAGTGCCGAGCACGGAAGGCCATCGTCTGGTAGATGTTCTCGAGGTGCCGTTCACGTACTGCTGGTCCCCGTCTCTCGTGCCCAAGCCCAAGGACTGGGGGAGTCACATAGGTCAGTATGCCTGTCCCCGGAGGAAGCGGGTTATGATGGCTGACAACAGCAGATGTGTGCGGTTTCTTCTTCCGTGAGCCTCCCTCTTACACCCCACCCCCTGATCTGGAAGACTTCTTGACGCGCGGGCCGCCGCCGATATACATCGGATTCGGAAGCATCGTGGTGGGGGGGATCGAGGGGCTCATGACGACAGTCCTCAGCGTGGTGCGGCAAACAGGCGTCCGGGCAATCATCTCACGGGGATGGAGCAATCTAGCTGGAGCAGACGACGACAACATCTACTACATCGTCGACTGCCCGCACGAGTGGCTGTTCCAGCAAGTATCGGCGGTTATCCATCACGGGGGCGCGGGCACGACAGCCTGCGGCCTGAAGTATGGGAGACCGACCCTCGTGGTACCGTTCTTTGGAGAGTGAGTCCAGACCATACAAAGTTGCCTCGAGCCTGCTATCCTGACACGACCGCCCTCAACAGCCAGCCCTTCTGGGGCCAAGTCATTGCCAGTGCCGGCGCAGGTCCACCTCCGATCCCATATCGCTCATTGACATCTCAACAACTGGCGCGAGGTATTGAGACGTGTCTACTGCCTGAGACACGGGCGGCGGCCCAGAAGCTCGCGAAGTCCATGCAGCTGGAAGACGGCGTGATGGCAGCTATCGAGTCGTTTTATAGACACCTACCAGGCGGCGGCAGAACAGCGTGCGACTTTCACCCTGATCAGCCCGCGGCATTAGTGCTCGGGAATGGCGCCGCCAAGGTGAAGATGTGCAAGGCCGTTGCGGCCGTCCTTGTCGATGCCGGCAAAGTTGCCGCCGATGAGCTTCGACTGTGAGCGCTGCCCGATACCACTCGCGTCTCTCTGCTGACCGCTCTTTAGATACCGATCGAAGCCGATTGCTATAGAAAATCTCCGTTGGGATCCCCTTACTGCCCTGTCTTCCTCCGCCCTCTCGACGCTCAAGAGGCTAGTGCAAGACACGGCGGACATCGTCACCCAAACACCAGAGGTTGCCCTCGCAAGACCGACTACAGACACGGAGGCTTCGACAATCCACGAACTCCGTCGACAGAGCACACTCCCTGCCGGGGCAATGCTCCCCTTGACAGGAACTCTCCGTGTTGTTTCAGATGACGATGTCCCGATGATTGCGCCGGGAAGCACGCCGGAGCACAAACCACCGTCATCATCCAGGTCAGTTTCCGCCTACGCCAGCGGAGGCCTGAGACTAGCCGGCACCGCGACAAAGGGCGTTCTCGTGGATCTGCCACTGGCGGCCACCGAGGGCCTCCGCGCAGTCCCCAGCCTCTACGGGGACACCGTTGAACGGCACGACGCCATCAAGGGCTTCCGCAGCGGCGTCACGGTCGCGGGCAAGAACTTCTACCACGACATGCGCGGCGGGCTGACGGACATTTTCGTCCAGACGTATACGGGGAAGAAGACGGACGGTGCCGCGGGGGCGGCCAAGGGGCTCGGGACGGGGGTTGCCAACTTTATCGTCAAGACTGGCTCGGCAGCGCTGGGGCTGGTCTCGTATCCGGCACAGGGCGTGTACAGGAGCATCCGCTCGGCGACGAATCCCGTCCCCCGTGCCATTGTGGGGGAGAAACTGCGCGAGGGCGAGTGGCTGGTGGCCGAGAATCCGAGGTGGAAGAAGGACCGGGATGTCATCGTTCAGGACCTGGACGGCCTCCGGGCGGGTAGATGAGGACATGGATATCACGAACAAGGAGGATACGAATACCTAATTCCGCCTCACGGGATTAGGGCGTGTGTGTCGGTATCAAGGTGGAGCTCATCTTTCGGAGAAACGAAAGTGCTGAGAGAGGACCTTACAGCGGTACCATGATGTGTACATGTACTGATCAGTCGCGCCGGCTAGCGGGTAAAGGAGTCAGAGTAGCGCTTAAAGGTGAGGCATGTGGGAGAAGAACTGTAATTGTCTGTACTAATACTCACCGACCACAAGATCAGTGACAGACATGGTCCTAGAACAGAGCCCCCATGACATCTATCGTTGCTCAGCCAACTCAGTGTGGCGAACATTATCCTGAGTTTTGTCGACTGGCCGCGGGCTTGTGCGTCCATCCTCCACATCGACAGTCTTGTCGGCGGGCTTGCCCTCGAATACCTCGCGAATCTCCTCAAGCGTGTGGCCCTTGGTTTCGGGGAACAGGAACCAGATGATAACAACGATGACAGCCAGGAGACAGCAGAAGAAGATGTAATAGCGCCATCCAATGCTCTGCATGGCCATGGGGCTGGTCTGGGAGCCGGTGATGAGGCCCGCAAAGGTGGCCAGGTACATAACCGAAACGCCACGGCTACGGAGCGTATACGGAAAGATCTCGACGGTGTATGCGGATTGAAGGGGCGACCAGGCGATGGCGTAGAAGAAGGAAGCAATAAAGACGAAGGCGACGACTGCCCTGCCGGTCGTCTCGTCCTTGGTCTGCTGGAAGCTCGCGGTGAGTGCAGTCCAGATACAATAGCTGATGCAGAGACCGCCCGTCGAGATGAGGAATAGCGTCCGACGCCCGGCACGGTCGATCATCATGGCGCCGACAAAAACAGCCGTAAGCCAGTTCGAGATTTGTAGCAGTCCGTTGATGAGTGTCTGCTCCTTGCCTGAGGTGATACCGATCGTGTTGAGAACAAGGGTAAGATAATAGGTGATCAGGTTCATCCCAGTCCACTGAGCGAACCAACCAACACAAATAGCGATAATAGTGCGGTGGCGGTTGGCGGGCGTGCTGATAAGCTCGAACCACGAGTTCTGAGAGGTGTCTGCCTCGAGGGTCAGGGCGGCCTCGATCTCGGCCATTTCGAACTCGACAAGGGGCGAGTTCTCATCGCCACCGGCATGATGCGTGATGAGGATTTTGCGTGCCTCTGCGGCGCGACCATGGGCAGCGAGCCACCTGGGCGACTCGGGGACGAACCAGATGAAACAAAGCTGGATGAAAGGAAGGCCGCCTTGCATGAGGGAAGGGATACGCCAGCTCCAAGTCGATTGGAGTTGGAATGTGCCGAACGTGCACCAAGCTGCGATAATGGCGCCAAGGTACTAAAAAGGCGGTTAGCAGGCGAGATATCTCTATCATAGGACTTGTTCGGGTCGCCTATGGGACCCCGTCCTAATGTCGGAAACGGCGAGAGCGCTACTCACAAAGCATGTTTGATACAAAGCGGTGAGCTTTCCACGGTGAGTGGGATAAGCCAGCTCAGAGATGAGAATAGGACTGGGCTGGGCCAGAAAGCTGGTGCAGAACCCGAGAAGAGCCCTGGAAGCAATGAAGGTGTTGAAGTTCTGGGCAACGCCCTGCATGATAGCGAAGATGATGCAGGTTATGATGCCGATCAACATGGCCTTCTTGCGGCCAAAGCGATCGGTAACCCAGGTGACCAGGAACATTGCGACGAACTTGCCGGCCGGGTACACCGAGTTCAAGGCGCCGAGCAAAGCACCGCGAGGGCTATCGAAGTAATCCCTCCACTGGGGGAGGGTCTGAAGGCCGTTCATCATGGATCCTACGTTGGTCAGCTATTAGACGGCTCGTTGCACAGCCTAAGCAGCGAAACGGCTTACCATCATAGCCCATAATACCCGAGGACACGAGAGGAATCAAAATGATCAGATTCAGCCTGATTAAATGCGGAACTTGATACCATGGCCGAGGGTCGTCCGGCAGAACCTGCGAGTGCCATGTCAGCCTTCAATGCACGCGGCCTGAAACGCCTAGAAGCAGACTCACGGCTGCAATGCCCGTGCCAGCAGCGCTCACGGCGCCTGCATTGGCAGGCTTGTTCCGGTTGAACAGGCCCATTGCGGAGTTTCCGAATCCTCCAAGTCTTCCGAGTCGTGAGAACGATTTTGGACGGTGCCGAAGGGTCTTGTTGTGGTGATGATGGACAAGCAGAGTGAAGGAGGAATTTTACACCAGCCACGGGCCGGACGACTTTATGTTTTTGGGACCGGTCATCGCACGGGACACGCATGATAACGCCGGTCTCTTGGCAACCTGGGAACTTTGGAACTGAACCCACGGGGAAAGGTGGTGAAGGTCCATTTTTTCCGCCACCCCGCGAACCCCGAATGGAGGCTAAGCGGAGCAGAATTAAGCAAATTACCTAGCCGGAAGACTGTTCGGCCGGCCACTCGTCCGTCTTCTGGGCCCAGCAGCCTGGCACCCCCCTTGATCCTGGACTTCAGCGACCACCCACAAGAGGTGTTCCGGCCACTCTACTCGCCTGGACCGCCTTTGCCGGCAGACCTGCAAATAGGAAGAAGATCCGAGTTGAATCTGTTGTCCGGTTTGACTGGGGCCCTGGCTTCCGAGAAACGTGGGCGTGGGAGATCATCGTGCATCCGTTGATTCCGTTCCGGTATCAAGAGTCAAGACACAGGCTCCGAGCAGGAGGACCTATGAATGGACACAAGCAATACATCTTCTTTCATGAGTTAGCTATCTATGGAATTCTCCCCTCCCTCCCAAACCTCGGATATGTGAAGGCGATGAATCGCAATTTGGCACGCACATGCGGACAGCAGCAGTGACAGAAACCCAGGTTGAGCCGCCTTCATCTGTGTTCCACGCCCTCTCACCAACCCACACCTCAGACCAGTACGTGCACAGAGATATCTGACTGACTGCCTCAATCCGAGATAGCCATGACGATCATGAGAAGGCATCGTGAGCAGCCCAGCAATATGCACGGCGAAACAGCACTCCAGAGGTTCCAGGCCGACATAGCGCGGAACTTGCAATCGAAAACACTCCAGGCGGTAACTATTGAGTATGAGAAGTTGCGCATGGAGGATTGGTGAAATTTCCTAATTGGGTTCACAGGAATGTTAAATGACGCCTTTGCGAGCTTTTGTTGGTGATTAGAAATCGGAAATATCCGAGGATCGGCCGTTGTGAAGCGCCGAGCTCCGGATATTTCAGCCTCCTCAACGCCCCATCCAGGTACTGGAAACAACATTCCATCATCAACATTCACCACCTCCAAGATGCGGGCTCATTTCATGCTGCCAGCAGCCCTGCTGCTTATCGCAGCGGGCGACGCGCTGAGAACGTCTCTATCCATCTCCGACCTACGCGAGATCCAGGTCCGTATTCCGCGATACGCTCATCGTGCACTCACTGACATTGAGTTGCGCAGCAGAAGTCCGATGCGTCTCAACAACGCGTTTCCACAAGTTCCCTGACGGAACTCTTCCCCGAACACCATCTCGACGTGCCCGTTGATCACTTTCACAACGACACTGAGTATGAGCCTCACACGAACAACACCTTCAAATTGAGGTACTGGTTCGATGCATCCAGCTATCAACCGAGAGGGCCCGTCTTCCTTCTCTCCGCAGGAGAGGTGGACGGCGAGGATCGCTTGCCGTTCCTGGAGAAAGGCATCATTCACAAGCTAGCCCAAGTCACCGGCGGCCTAGCAGTGATCCTCGAGCATCGCTACTACGGCAAGAGTTGGCCCGTCGACGACCTCAGCTCCCACAACATGCGGTTCTGCACAACAGACCAGGCATTGGCGGACACAGCCTATTTCGCACAAAATATTGTCTACCCCGGACTCGAGCACACCGACCTCAGTGCGAAGAAGGCGCCGTACATTGCCTATGGTGGTTCTTACGCCGGCGTATTCGTCGCCATCCTTCGCAAGCTGTACCCCGATGTCTTCTGGGGCGCCATCTCTTCCTCCGGTGTCACCGCCGCCGTAATCGACTACTGGCAGTACTACGAAGCCGCTCGCCTCTACGGCCCCAAAGGCTGTGTCGAAGCCACGCAGAAGCTCACCCACATCGTCGACACGATCCTGCTGGACAAGCGAAGTCATGCTGCTCCGCTTCGAGAGGTCTTCGGCCTGCAGAACATCACCCACGACACCGACTTCGCCAGAGTCCTCAGTGAGGGCATCTCCGGCCTTCAAGACACCAACTGGGATCCCGAAGTCAGCTCACCCGCCTTCTCTCACTACTGCGGCAACGTTTCGTCCAAAGCCGTGCTGTACCCGTGGACCAGACACCTGAAGCCAACCGTCCGTGGCCTGGTGAGGGCGGGTGGGTATGGCGAGGACGACTCCCTAATCAACCATTTCTTGAACTACATTGGATACGTCCACCACACTTCCGTTGAACCCTGCAGCGCCCGGGGAAAGACCCAAGATGAATGCTTCTCCAATCACAACTCGACCTTCTACGCCCAGGACGACATTTCCCAGACTTGGAGGTCCTGGCCATACCAATACTGCAAACAGTACGTAATTTCCCTTGCTTTTTCTTATCGTTCTGACCGCTCATGGCGTATCTAGATGGGGCTATTTCCAGACAGGCAGCGGCGTTCCCGCCGGCCAGCTCCCCATGGTGTCTCGTCTTCTCGACCTCGACTACAACACCATCATCTGCCGCGATGCCTTCAACATCACGACTCCTCCAGACGTGGAATCGATCAACAAGCACGGCGGTTTCAACTTCAGCTACCCCCGTGTCGCGTTGCTCGACGGCGCCGCCGATCCCTGGCGCGCCGCCACACCTCACGCCATCGGTCTTCCGGACCGCAAGCACACGGTGAACGAGCCCTTCTGGCTGATTGACGGCGCCGTTCATCACTGGGATGAGAACGGCCGTTTTGACAACGAGACCACCCCCGACCTTCCTCCGCCCCCGGTAGCTGAAGCACAAGAGGCAGAGTTGGCCTGGGTCCTGGAGTGGCTTTCACATGTGGGCGAGGCCTCTCTTGTGACTCAGGATAGCGGCGAGGTTGATCAGGATTTCCTTGAACTGTAAGGAAGTAGACTTTTTTGTATTCTACTAAGCTTTGTTGGGAGGCGTGCACTATTTTCACGACCAAGAGGCGTGTGGGCATGACACCGAGAAACTCTACATCCATATAGGATAAATCTTCTTACTTACCATTGAACTGAAGATGGATGCACCTCGGGAAAACATGCATCGGCACCCGAGAAGAATCAGACATAGACCCTCTCAAAAGGCAAAACAGCGACGGTCCCCACGATCCCATTGTCGGTGGCCGGTGGCGGCCCACGTGGCATGATAGGTGTCAGTCCTCCATTCTCGACCTCGCCGATAATGCTCCTGACGTAATTCCACATGGTCGTCGCCACGGTGGCCACGATCTCGTTCTCTCCCTCCACGAGGAGAGGCGAAATATCCGCAACAGGCGAGGTTAGATCCAGGGGCGGCAGCCGATGACCGTTGACGCGGAGAAGGATGGTGTTCAGGGCCGGTGGGAACCTGATGTACGCCCCGATCCCATTCTGCGCCTTCTGGGACCAGGAAAACGTCGTGGTGTAGTGACCAAGTCCGGAGACTTCAGCCAGCTCCGGGATCTCGAGCCACGAAACGAGCTCGTCCAGCTCGTGGGTCGTGTTGCGCTTCACCGCGATGACGGAGGCCTGATACATATCCTCGGGCGCCTCCCAGTGTTCCACGGTGAGCGTCCAGGAGGGCAGTTCGAAAGCAGCGGGCGCAGAGGACTTGAGCGAGATCTCCTTTCCGACAGAGGTCTTGGCAGAAGATGACGCCGCGCTGGCTGGGATGTCGGCATACAGCCCACCCTCGTCTCTTCCAACCCCCAGAACGCCTTCGGGCAGCTCGGTGAACCACTCTTCCGGGGCGGCCTCGCATCCCTGCGACTCGTCTGAGAAACCGATGATCACGGTCTGGTTCCCGGCGAGGCTCAGAGGGATGATGGTCTGCTCGCCCTCGACGCGGAAGTAATACAGCGGCGAGCGGCGTCCGGTCCATGCATCCAGAATGTAAGGCTTCCTGGTCGACTGGACGACGAGCTCGCCTGCGGCCGGGAACAGGTCGCAGTATACATATGCGTAATCCACGTCGGCGTCGGAGTCCTCGCGCCACTGAGTGTGCCACGTCCCGTCTCCCTGAAAACGGGCGCCGACCTGAGGCTTCAAGCCGAGAGAGAAGAGATGCTCGGAAACTTCTTCTTCGGCCACGACGTGGACATTTTCCGCCTCGAGGAGCGACGAGATCTCCCTTTGCACGTCCTCTTCATCCAGCGCGGCGCCGTTGGGGTAGTAACCGGAAACGCCGCTGGAGAAGACGATGGGCAAGCCCGCTGCTGCGTAGTCCTGGAGATGCTTCACAGCCGGCAGGGTGAGGTTGAAACGCCCAGGGACAACGAGTGCCTTGTACGAGGGCCCATCGGGAGCCAGGATGCCGTCCTTGACAGTGGCCTGGGGCAGGTCAAAGTTGGCCGATGTAAGGTAGTTGAATGTCCAGCCTATGTTTGTTAGCGATCGTTCACGATGACAATAATGAGAATATGACATACCCGCAGCAGTGAGATCCTCTCCCTCGTACTCGGTGTCGAATTGCGGGTTGGTAATGGACCTCTTCAAGTAGACAGCAATATCGGTACGCGCCAGACCCTGTCGCTGGACATGCTGGATCCTCGCCATGTAGTCGAGAGCTTGTCCAAAACCATGGTCCCAGTCAGGGCGCTTCGAGTTGTAGAGGTCGGACACGTAGTACCGGAACGGCACGTTGCCGGGCCAAGTCGTGCCCGCATAGTCTCCGGTGTACGACTGTCCATGGATGACAAACTGGTTCAAGCCGCCGGCAAAGCCCCGGTTGGCCATATGCAACAGCTCTGGGACCAGGAAGCTGAAGGCCCTGCCGAAGACGGCGCCAAGCTCGTTAGAGATAACCTTGTTTCCGACGAGGTTGGCCGGTCCGGTGAAGGTTCTGTAGCCGTCGATGTTATTCTGGCCTTGCAGGCTCTCAGATTCAGGGGCATCGACGAAGGGGATAATGGAGAGCATGTCCATCGGCATGTTGTATGACGGCTGAACAGAAAGAGACACATCCAGGGTGTCTCGAAGCCAGGCCCGGAGTGTTCCCAGATACTCCAAGTATCCGTCGGCGAGGGCGGCTCTGTAGTCGTGGACGAAGCCAAGGCCAGCATCCTCCGTGTCCAAGAGGGCCTCAATCTTGCCCGGGGCGTCTCCTTGGATGTTGACATTGTTGTTGCCGAAGGTCAGAAGGGGTAGGTAGGTAATGAGGCTGTAGCCAAAGAGCTTCTGGAAGCGCTCCGGAAGCTTTGGCGACCATGACTGCGCTGACTTGAGCTCCAAGCTGTCCTCCCAGCCTGTTGGTGTGACATGTTAGCCAGTGGTAGTCGAAAGGGGGCCGAGCTGTTTCAAGTGATTGACGCACCATAGTTCCCGACTGCCTTGAGTCTTTCCTTGATGTTAGCGTCCTTCAGGATGTTCTGGTCCCAGAAATCTGTTGTGACCTTTGCACCCGCGGCGCTAAAGTGGTCGACGGTGAACGATCCGTGGTCCCAGACGGTAGAGTTGGCAGTCGACGGGAAGCCCAGGTTCTTTCGGCCCGTTCGCTTTTCGTAAAAGGCAAAGACCCTGAACCTTCCAGAACCGCACGGCCGGGGGAAAGACGTAGTAAGCGCACCAGTCGCCTGGGTTACTTGGTCGGTGATGTCCTTGAGGGTGCTGTTGCGTAGGACAAGTTGTTCATACACGACCTCCACGGGGCCTGCGAGACCAGAGCCGATGATGGTCTTGTTCTCGCTTGACAATGCAAACGCAGACACGGCGGCGACAAAACGGCCACTTCCCCAACCGGGCAGTGTCTGGTTGAAGCTTCCACCCTGCGGGACGGGTGCCGAGAAGGTATTCTATCCAGAGTCAGGACGAAGAGCCACCCCACAAGATGAATAACTGTGGACTTACCAGTTCCCATTGCAGCCCCTCATTATCAGGAAACGCTGGGACGCCCTGCCCCTCGCTAGGTCCAAAAGCAAAGTCCATGGCCAGCTCTCCCTCGTAGTGAGCGTCAAGGGCGGCTTGCATCACCTCGAGGTAGGCCGGCGTGCCGAATCCGTTCTCAGACCAGTCGACGCCCGGAGGAGGGCCTCCAAGATCTCCGCCATAGTTGTAGAAGGGGACGAACTCAACCCCGCCGGCGCCGATGGACCCAGCGTCAAGGATCTCCTGCTTGAGGACCTCGGGGTTAACTGTTGCGTCGGGCAGCCAGTAGCGGAACCTGGGCCGCTCCCTCGACGCGGGGTTCATGAAAGACCCATGGTCTCGCGAGCGCTGGCTCTGGGGGCTTCCATTGTTACTGTCGTCCGCGGAGACGATGTGGGTGACGGAGAGGACGGCGAGGGCTTGCAGAAATCGATGCATGATAGCGACTCGCGGGAACAGAATCGCTTAGTCTGCCAGGTGAGCTCATCACTACTGAGTAACCACTCACTGTGTCCGAGGACCGACTCCCCTTTATACTTATCCCTTTCTCCCCCCTGGTCATTCATATTATTATTACAACTAGTACTAATAAGAAGTAGTCCAGTTTCTCTCGCTCAGACACTAGGACCAATTTCACTGCATTTTCTGTTGGCCCTGTTCTTCCCCGCATTGGAGTCGCTTCATATCCTCGCATTATTCGGGTTCCTCCTCGCATTCTCCGCGTTTCTCCGCTTCTCATCGACACTCGATCCGGGGTCGCGGGGAAATGGTTCGAATCGGCCGAGAATAGGACGAGGGGGCGGACTTAGTATGACCCAACTAAGACTACGGTGCTCCCAGAGGTGGGACGTTCTGTGAAAAGAGCAGGGGACAAGGTCTGGCAGCAGCTTGGCCGAGGACGTTCGGAATAGCATGGAGCGAGGACGCGTAGTCTCGGGTCTCGGAGCGGACTTCTCCTAGGGTCCGGACGCTGGTTTCCATACTCCCCTCGTCCGAGTACTAGGACCAGGCAAGTATAGACCCAGATGAGGCGTGCTACCTTTTATATTTCCACTGACAGATGACCCTCGTGCCCACTTGGTCAACGGCCTGGAACCACGTCTGAGAAAGAAGTCGACCTTAGAACGTGTACTTGAGCAAGGAAATCGTGGCTTCATGGCACTACCTGCTAACCTTGAGGTGGACGATTCGTCTATGTAGCCGCCGTATTATACGTACGGAGATCAAACCCCTTACCCCCCTCAATGCTGAGCAAGCCCTTTTCAATCTTTCCTGTCGGCGTCTTCGAGATTTCACCAACAATCTCGACAACGCTCGGTATCTGGAACCGCGACACCCGCTGAACAGACCACTCCCAGAGTGCGCTCTCGTCAACTACCGACCCTGGCCTCAGCTGCACGGCGACCTTGACGTCCTCCTCCGTACCGGCGCCGAGGCGCGAGGGCACGCCATACGCGGCGGCCACCACGACATCAGGGTGCTGCAGGAACTCGTCCTCTATCTCCGCCGCATTCACGTTCTCCCCACGCCGTCGTATGACATCCTTGACACGCCCGACGAAGTAGACGTTGCCGTCACTATCGCACTTGGCGAGGTCGCCAGTGTTCAGCCACAGCCCCGCGAAGGAAGCAGCCGTGCTGGCGGGACTGTTGAAGTATCCCTGGAAGAAAGAGTTGGACTTGTCGCTCCTGAGGAGGAGATTCCCCGGCGTACCTGGCGGCACCTCCTCGCCATCATCATCCACGATGCGGACCTGATGCCCAGGAGTGAGCCTCCCGCACGAGCCGGGGGGCAAGTCGCGGCTGACATCCTGCACGATGGGCAGGCCAGACTCGACGCTGCCGTAGAGGGTGACGAGCGGGTGACCGAAGCGCTGCTCGTAGTCGCCCGCGAAACTCGGGAGGGGCACGCCCCATGCCAGCCGGACAGTGTGGTCTTTGTCTCTCGGCGTAGGCGGCTGCTTGTACGTGAGCGCGAGCGTGGCCCCCATGAAGTCGTAGACCGTGGCACGCACGGCTCGGATCTCGTCCCAGAACCGGCTCGCGCTGAAGCGGACGGACAGAGCTGCCACCGCGCCCAGGAGGATCGCAGGGACCACGGTGAGCGCGGTTGCGTCGGCGTGGAATAGGGGGAACGGGCAGTAGAGGACGTCGTCTTGCCTGATGCCACAGGCGTCGATCAGTGTCTTGGCCTGGAGGATGAAGTACTCGTGGGAGAGGCTGCAGGGCTTCGACTTTCCCGTCGTTCCGCTTGTGTACAGGAAAGCCGCCGTCGTGGCAGGAGTGGCAGTGACGGGCTCATGGACCTTCAGCGGCGAAGAAGACAGTGTCGCAAAGGAACGAGTGCCAGCAGCATGAGTCTGAGACTGTCCGTTGATGTAGACGGACTCGAAGTCTAGAGCCCCGAGTGCCTCCAGGCCAGGCCAGAGCACCTCGTCCACGATAGCGAGCTTCGGGTCTGCTGCCCGGACGACGTGTTGGAGCGTGACCGACTTCAGCTCCGTGTTCACGGGGACCCAGACGGCTCCGAGACGGTTCGTCGCCAGCCACGCAGCCACCATCTCGACGCTGTTGAGCATCATACCGAGAACACGATCGCCAGGTCCGATGTCTGCCTCCTTCAGACCACCAGCCACCGTGGCAACGATGGCATCAAACTCTCGGAACGTGAGGTCGTGACCCGAAAACCGAAGGAAGACGCGCTCGGGAAACTCAGCGACCGCCCGGCTGAAAGCAGCGTTGATAGTTCTAACAGCAGAGCGAGAGCTTTCGACCGCAGTCTTCGTCTGTTGGTGCTGCTGAGGCTTGCGAGCCGCAAAGTCGGAGAATGCTTTTGACGCATCGCCCTGCGAGAAGCAATAATTCGCAACATTGATTTCGTCCTGCAGACAGGCCTCCATGCCGGGGAACAAGGAGCGTTCCAGCGACGTCTTCGAAGATGCCAAAGACACTCCGGGCATGGATGCCAGCGTTTTCGCCAGCTCCAGAGCGCGAGCTTTCGGGTCTTCGGCGACTTCAGTCAGGAGCCCGATCTTCAGGGCTTCCTCTGCCTCGACCCAACGCCCGGTCAACAGCAACTGTTTGGCCCTGAGCAGGCCGACGAGGAGCGATAGGCGCAATGTGATGCCCCCAGTGGCCGCGTGACCGATTGGGACCTCCGGGAAGCGAAACTTGGCCGCCGGGCCGCCGATGACGAGGTCGGCGCCGAGGGCGATCTCGGCCCCTCCGCCGATGGCGTAGCCTTGCACGGCCGCGATGACGATGCAGCGCGCCGAGGACGTCAGGCGGGTGAGGTCTTGGAGCTTCTCGAACGACTCGCGCAGCTCCGCGGCAGAGCCGGTGCGAGGGGCGAGGGTCTGCTTCAGGTCCTCGCCGGCGCAGAAAGACCGATCGCCGGCGCCCTCGAGGATGATGACGCGAATGGAAGAGTTGTTTTGTGCGTTCCGCAGTGCGGAGACAAGGCTGTACAGGAGGTTGACGTTCAAGGCGTTGAGCGCTTTGGGGCGGTTGAGTGTGATCCTTGCCACGCCATCTGATGGGCGGTCAACCAGGGCGGCGGGGTCGACATCAGAACCGGTGGTCATTGTAAGAGGCTTGGGGGACTTTAATGATGGTTGTTGGTATGTGTAAAGGAATTGCAGACTCTGACAGGTTGCGAGGAAGTGGACGAGAAAGTCGGACAAGACGGTCTACTACTATTTATACTGCAATATCAACTGGACCATATATCACCGCAACAACATTGTCCAGCGGGAGGAATATCGTGGAAGGCCATACCGACTGATAGGAAATAGAAGCCCCCTTAACGGCCCGAAAGGAAGCCAAGGCAGCGCAGCTGTGCCGAGGAGAATCCCGGTGAGGTGGCGTGGCGGAAAATCGAGATGAGAATCTCTTATCACCAAGGGATCAGCAGAAAAGTCCGAATAAAGAAATCACGAGCTGGGTCGTGGACTGGTCTAGATCATATTCTCCCTCATCTCTTCATCCGGGCAGCATCCCGCCTCGCCCATGTAAGCAAGGGAGGCAGGCCATCGCGAGAGGTGGCTGGGTCTCGCCCCGTTCCCCCGACTTGCCCCTTTTGGATACCTCGGCAAGTCATGGCGAGCCCCTTTGGATGTCGCGTTCGATGCCAGCGGCTATGAATACCGCCAATGTGCCGAGCACGGCCTCCCCTGGTCCAGTCAAAACACATTCGTTTCTCATTCAATTTCAACACACGCTTATGAAGATTCGTGGCTTCCTTACACCACTCTATTTTCAATAAACCGCCGACTTGCCTCTCCATGACAATGGATGCCGTTGAGAAGGACTGGGAAAGCTGCCTTGAGGAAGTGGTCGCCAGCCACCCGGAAGCCCTCGCTTTCAGTTCCAGCGACGATGTTTCCCCGGCGACCCGGTTCGTCCTCAAGCTACCACCGCAAGACGAGGCCAACAGCTTCACCCACGGCACGCTGATCAGCCCCGGATGCCTCTCGGCCCGACCGTTCGTCTTCACCAACAACACCACCGGCTCCCTGCTAGCCTTCTACCACCTCGGCCACCGCCTTTCAGGCCATACCGGAATCGTGCACGGCGGCGTGACCGCCGCCTTGCTCGACGAGTGCATGGGCCGGGCCTGTTTCCCGCGCCTCGAAGGCAAGATCGCCGTCACGGCACGGCTCGAGATCGAATACAAGAACCCCATCCCCGTCGACAGCCTCGTTCTCATCTCGGCAGAGACGACAGACGTCCAGGGTCGCAAGGCAACTGTCGAGGCAACCGTGAGGAGTGCAACGGATGGCACCGAGCTGGTCAGGGCCAAGGCGCTGTTCGTGGAGCCAAAGTGGGCGGGTTCCTTGACCAAGCTGATGTGAAATAGACCGGTAGCCGCCTAGATCAGCAAAACATCGCAGTCCATCTCTTGCATGACCTGTACCCAGTCGATGATGATCAGATCCTTATCGAGACCCGTCGTGCGCGCCAGCTGCTCTCTTCGCCGCCAGACCTCTTCGAGAACCGTCTTGGCGCTCTTCCTAATGCCGATGCCGAAAGATACAGCCGATTCAATCCACTGCCTTGCCGCCTCGATGTCTTCCGCGTGGGTGGCCTCTGCCGCCGCCACAAATGCCGGCCATAGGGAGAAGTTCCCCGCGGACCCGTCTCTGCTGCTGCCCATCGCGAGAAAGAGGGATACCGAGACGAACACATCGCTTACATGCTGCCGGACGGCTCGGGGCGGGACATCGAGTACGGATCGGTAGAGGTATATGTACGCCGCTCTGATGAAGGAGTTCATCTGGAGGCATGCCTCAGGGGGTGTGCCTGTGCCATCAGGAGTACCGAGAAACTCGTCTCCATGTCCACCAGGGATGCACTCGGATGGCACAACCCCGTCTCCAAAATCGAGCGCAGAGAGATTGGTATCAGTCGATCCTGAAAGTGATAGATCTTGCTGTCGATACCGTCGCAGGCAGCCCAGAACGCTCTCCACGAGGTCATCAGCTTCATCCGGGCCCCTCAGTGAATGAGGCTTGTTTCTGAACGCCGTGATTCGAGATATGTAATGCAACACGTCGCTAGGTGCACCAACCGTAAAGTAGAACTCGGAAACAGACCCAAGCCGCCTCAGTGATCCGTCTTCCTGTGCGGCCACGACTTGGGGGCTGGTTGTGGCCACATGCTGATTGAAATCTTGGGCACATCCGGTCTCGCGGGTCGACGTATCCCCAATGACCTTGATGATCATCAGACTCTGGACTGATACGCGGGCCAGGGCGGAAGACACTCTCGCCTCGTCGTCGCCACCTCGCTCAAGGAACAAGGTCCACACACCCCGGAAGTGATGCCGCCACTGCTGCGGATGCCCGCTGTAGAGCTGTTATTGTTGTCAGTTGATTCAGCTGATGCAGGTAGTTCGGTGTGAAGAGTCTTACCTCGGCAAACATGAGCGTCAGGATGGTGGCCATGGCGGATGGGAAGTCAAGATCCGGCCAGGAAATAACCGGAAGAAGATGCCTCATCGCATTGCCATAATGCTTGCGGGCGCTTTCTACTAATGCGTCCAAACGGCCATCTTTTTGTCTGCCGCTGAGTTGAGCCAAGTTGAACGCCGCCTGGGCAAGGATGGCATGGTAGAGAGCGCCCCGTTCACCGCCCCGTAGCTCCAGAGCCGCCGAGGGGTAGTATATCGCCCACGGGTTTTTGGGATGCGTGTAAGGCATCATTATCGTTGCCACCTGGGTGATGTAGTGATGGAACAAGTAGCGTTCATCGCGTTCGTGGTCTGGAAAGGGGTCGGGTGGTTGTCGTAGTGTGCATCGGTCATCGATCGATGTGTCGGCTGCCCTCCTTTTCGTGGCGAGAGGGAACACGGAGAATGGGTTATGGGTTGTCGGCAGAGCCACAAAGAAAGCGCTGGGCCCGGCATTTTCGTCAGTTTCATCGCAGCGATGGATTAATAGATCAACAAGGTCCGACGGCAAGACCTCCTGGTCCTTCCAGGTCGATTCTACCGAGAGGGCTCGGCGTCCATTCAGACGGACAGGCTGCTGGTCGTCTTCGCCCTGAATCCAGGTGAATTTGGCATCGTAGCCAGTGCAAATGACGCCGATGCGCTGGCATTTGAGACAAGCAGGCCTGGTCTCATCACACTGGAAGTTGATGTCAGGCTCGCTCCGACTGGGGATGAAGATCAAGAAGTCACATACCTTGACCCTCCGGGACCGACATTTCCAACATCCCTGAGACGCATCAGCCGGGCGCTTACCAAATGGTCACAAGCGACGCCTAAGACTTACTGTGAATGTTCGATCCCTCACTCTCCCCATGACCGGAGCGGGTGATGAAAGCGCGGGCGGGCTTGTTCGCTGGGCACCGGCCGATTGAGTCGGGGATCAGAATGATCCTCAAGAGTACAGAGCATGTCGGCCAGATAAGTCGAGATTGATCGCTGTTTAGCGATGATGAACCGGGCTAGTTCCAGGCCTCGATGCACCATCATCTGACATTTCTTAGTCCTCGGGGCTAGTCCGGACATCCGATGATCGGGGCGGGGCGGCGATGCGTCCGGCCCGGGCGTAGACAGATTTGGGAAGCCCGGGAAGTTTATAGCGAGCATGGCCCACTTGATTCATAGAACGCCCCTTGTCCTAAGGTACTGGTAGTTCTCGACTTGTGACTCGAGTGGGATAATCACGATGCTGTAGACCCCACGGTGGTTGGGATGAAGAATTTGGTGCTCCCCGAGGGGGTGTCACTTCAACGCTGAGAGTAATTATGTCCCATTCCCCAACCCCTCATCTGACCTGACCTCCTCGACAGTCCCCGTCGCACTTGATATAGCTGTTCTAAGCCCCTATTCCTAGACACCATTTTGCAGGGAATGAGAAAAAATTGAAGGCTTAGAGGAGCTTAACTCTACTCACATGGTGGAATACCATATTGGCCGCAGCGTCGCTCTAAGCAGAGACGCCTAGCAGTGCTCGGTCTTGCCTTCGAGATCAGCATCGGCCGCCTTGACACCACCCCCCACGCCGCCCATCTCGTCCTTGAGCCGCGCAAAAGTCTTCTCAGCGTCCCAAGACCACGGCGTGGGCGAGGCAAAGAGCAAGTTCATCTCCTCGAGGGTCCTCTGGTTGGATTCGGGGTACAAGGCCCAGACTGCCGTCTTGTCAGCGCTGCCGCCGCACATGTAGAATGTAACACTCACCAATAGGAATGCTCAGAACGTTGACGGCGCCGAAGATGTACATCATCTTTTCGTTGATGGCGCTGACGATATACGGGAGAAGCAGGGTGAGCGTCCTGAAGGATGGGTCGTCAGCAAAAGTCAGAACAAGGATTGAGACGGGGACACGGGTGACAGACCCATTACCGATGCTCCATCCCACGACACCCCAGGCATTTCCCTTTGCGCGGACCTGGATCGGGAAGATCTCGGCCGGGTACAGCCAGGGCACGGTCAGCCAGGTGGCGCCGAAGATGAACGTGTACAGATACACCATGGACGCGGCGCCAATGCCCCAGCCGTTGGCGGCGCCGATGTTGCCGGCGGCGCGGGCGTCGAGGCCGCCGCGCGACAGACCGCCGACGAGAAACATGGCGATGGCCTGGCCGACGGAGCCCCAGTACAGCGTCCACCGCCGGCCGATCCGGTCGATGGTGAAGACGCAAATGAGGGTCGCGAACATGTAAAAGATGTTGTTCAGGCCGGCAACCCACTGCGTCTTGTCGGGGCCGAAGCCTGCGATGTGGAAGATTGCTAGAAACAGTCCAATGGTCAGCAAGCGAGACGCGTCTGGATTGCATCGGTGTGGGAGTTGTAGTACGTACTCGGACCGTACATGGTCACGCCGGCAATGCCGGTCCAGCACTGGATGATCTGCAGCCAGATGACCAGCTGGACGCGGCGGCCCGTGTGCAGGTTGCCCGCCTTGAGCCCGAAGAGCATGTGGATGTATGACGTCCCCTCGGAGCTCTTCTCGAGCTCAATGACGTTGCGGATATCGTTGAACTCGGCCTCGGCGACCCCGGCATCCTCGCCGTCCGTGCCGCGGAGGCGGTGCAGGACGTGCAGCGCCTCGTCGTTCCGGCCGGCCTTGACGAGCCAGCGCGGCGACTCGGGGAAGAACCAGCAGCAGACCAGGAGGAAGAGCAGCGGGAGGATTTGGAAGGCGACCGGGAAGCGCCACCGGGCGGGGGACTCGCCGTTGTCGATGAAACTGACGGCGTAGGCAAGCCAGTAGGCGACCACGACGCCGAAGATGTTGAGGGTGAACTCCATGGCGATGAAGGTACCGCGGGTAGTGTAGTCGGCGAGCTCCGATGCCCAGGCCGGGACGATGCCGTTCAGGATGCCTGTGCCGATCCCGTTGATGAAACGGGACACAATCATCCAGGCGGGATTCATGGCCGCTGCCTGGAGCGAGGCGCCGAAGATGGCCCAGATGGCGCCGAGGCCGATGGTGCTGATGCGGCCGTACTTGTCGCCGAAGTAGCCGCCGAAGAGGCAGCCCGCAAGAGTGCCGAGGTAGAAGATCGCCATGATGCCTCCCTGGAGGAGGGTTTCGGTGATGACCGGGCTGCCCGTGTCGTCCACGTGTCCCAGCCCCATGAGGCGGATATAGTCGGTGCTCTGGTTCACACCGCCCATGAGGCCTTGGTCGTAGCCTGGATGCGCCTCAGCAAAAGACATCGAACGAGATGAGGCAGCAAAGAGCCGAAGCTGCATGGACGTGGGCGGTACGTACCAAAAAAGAAGATCGACATGCCGGCAAGGCCATTGACGGCGATGAGGAGCTTGCGCTTCTCAAGCCGTGCGGCAACCATCCATGGCCGGGTCTGGTCAACAGAAAGAAACGTCATGGTGCTGAGGTGATCGAGTAAGTCGCCGGGATTCCCAGCTGTGAAGTAAAGTTGCACAAACTCTGGGTAAGGACAAGGGCAACCAGGGAATTATATACAAGACTCGGTGCTGACGGCCCCATGGGACTTGGACTTGGATTGCACATCCCGCATGGAGAAATCTGGGGCTCCGAAGCCAAGTCGTTGTCGTCCCGGTCTGTGGGGAAGCCAGTCGAGTCAGTTCGTCCAGGTTTGTCGTCTCGAGTCAGGATCGTCAGTTTCGTTCCCTCGTATCCCTCGAGACGAGCGAGCCGGGCATCCCGACCAATAGCCAGCGCTGCCCTCTCCAGGGTTGATTCGAGGCCTGTTGCTCCGCCCGTTTTGGTCGCTTCGAGGGACGCCAGCGCCCATGACTGTGTCATCTGTTGGATTAAGACTCACGCGATCGGGGTAATCATCAACGACTGCGTCAGTACACTTTGAAAGCTATTGCCGGGAACTTGAAAGGTAACCGAATGGCAATAGAATCAGGTCCTCTACCCCTTCCACTTCTTCGTCCCTTGTATGCCGTTCGTTCATTGAATTCGCAACTCTCATTCATGATATTTCTGGGGGCTGGATTAGCAGTCAAGTCGGTGACGGCCAGCGATACGCGGGGTTGTATGTTTTAATCTTCATCTGTGTTCCGGGAACTCGCCGTCCAGTCCTGTAACCAGGCCACATCACGTCCGCAATACGGGACTAGTTGAATCGCGGTGGAATTAGATAACTCATTATTGGAATACAGCGGACCACGTCCCAGATCCGGTGGCGCGAGTGCTACGCCCTAGCTTTTCTGTCTCAATGTGTTTTGCCATCTTTGGTTCCCTCGGTTCCCTCCAGGTCGCTGTACAACCGCCACTGGTAATCCAAGCTCGGGTCGTTGAACCTCGCCTTGATGTCGAGCTCCTGAATGGCCTCGATGTCTTCCTGCGCCAGCTCAAAGTCCGCCTCGATGTTCTCCTTGATCTGCCAATCAATAGTGCTTTTGGGGATGACGGAACGGCCGTTGCTGACGCCCCAGGCGAGCACGACCTGCACGGCGCTTTTTCCATACTTGCGGCCCAATTCCTGGAGCAGGGGCTGGTCGATGACCCGCATCATGTGGGAGACCTCCTTGCTCCAGCCGGTCGAGCGGTAGAAGTCGTTCATGTTGCCCAGGGGGCTGAACTGGACGACGTGGATGCCCTGGGCCCTGAGCCAGGCGTTGAACTCTCGCTGCTGGAGGTACGGGTGGACTTCCATCTGGTGAACGGCGGGGACCTGGGTGACATTTCAAATCAGCGACGGCGCACGCGACGGGGCTCGACCGATGCACTGCACTCACCACAGAGCACTCTCTCATGAGCTTCTCCAGCTCGCCCTTGCTAAAGTTGGAAACACCGATGGCCCTCGTCTTGCCCGTCTTGACGAGCTTCTCCATCGCCTTCCAAGTGTCGACGAAGGTGGTCTCGCCGGCGATCATCTTTCCGTCGGCGTCGCGGGGGAAGCGCTCGTCGCCCCTAGCAAAGGTGCACGGGTAGTGCATCATGAGCAGGTCGACGTACGGCGTGTCGAGGTCGGCCAGCGACGCGTCCATGGCCCTCTCGACGTCGTCGGGATGGAAGTCGTTGCACCAGATCTTCGTGCCCAGGAAGACATCCTCGCGGGGCACGCCGCTCGCTTTGATTCCCCTGCCGACCTGCTTCTCGACGTTGTAGACCCTCGCAGTATCGATCAGGCGCAGGCCGGCCTTGAGCGCCCTGGACACGGCGTCCTCCTGGGCATCGGGGTCCTGGAAAGTGCCAAAGCCAATGGCAGGTATGTCGGCGCCCGTGTTGAGCTTGAAGGTCTTGATGCCTCTGACATGCTGCTGCGCGGCGAACGATCGTATCGCATTGGAAGGGGATGTCAGCCTGGCCCTTGAGAACGCCCGCGTGGCTCGCGAATGGCACCTGGTCACGTTCATGCTGGCTGCGTGGTGAGAAGAGTGAGCTGTCCAGGCGGCATGGATGTTGGATGAGAGCAGACGGGGTCGTCAAGTCGGTGAGTGCTTATAAGGAGCAATTCAGTCTTTGCAGACTGCCGGCTCTGAGTGGGCATGCAGCACCGACGGGCGACTCGGTGCCAGGACCACCACACAGATCTGTCACGCCCCCGATCTCCTTGACGCTAAATTCCCTCGTGGCGAGGGCTAGCGCAGTCAGTCGGGGAAGTGAGTTGACTCGGCCCTGGGCTGCCTTATGGTAATTAGGTTTCATACCACGCGTTCGATGATGCCTATTCATTGCCGTTCGCCAACTGTAAATTGGCCCCGTGTCGCGGGCGGACCTGGAACCGACATGCGAAATGACACTACGAAACAACACATCTTCGAGCCAATGTTGATCCCGTACAGAAATAGCTTCGATGAAGAGGCTGAGAGACATGTGCTTCAAGACTTCCTGTAACAAAATGTATGTTATCGAGAGGTATTAATAAGGCGTAGGCTTGGTTTAAGAAAACAATAAGCTCCTAGAGTTCCACGCTTTAGATCAAAAAGGTTCGAGTCCGCGTTTGTTTCCCCGCCATCGTGGGAGACGTCACAATATGCGACCCGGTCTGGACCTATCACGGCGTCGCGAAGACTGGATAGGAAGCATGGTTCATTTCTCGTAACGAGCTTGAAGGTAACGAATTGCTGTGTCTGTTGTCTTTGGTTGCTTGTGAGGATCTTAGTCTGTCTGCGAGGTTCGTGCGAGCTGTATTTTATCGACAGGGCAATACCCCTCAGACAGTGATTTTCCCAACACCAGCGCCGCCAGTAACCCGGGAGACAACCGTGTTAGTAGCATCAAGGCTACATAGGTTAGCCTGGTTTCATCATAGGGTTACATCGTGCGCAGGGAGTTTTTCTTACCCGTAGGAGTAGTTCGGCTTGCTGTTGGCAGGGCAGGCGCGGACATCGGGCTGGGCCGCACCGTTGATGAAGGAGTTGCCCGTCTGGGTGATGCAGGACGGGTTGGTGCCCTGACCCGCGTGAATCGACCCATCCGTGTTGTCGAAGACACTGTTCTCGACAAACCCGGTCGCTCCTGTGCGGAGGGCGACGGCCGTATCCATGTTGCGGTGGTAGTTGTTGTAGGCATGGATGACGCCGAAGCGTGCCAGAGGCGAGCGCGAGGAGACGGTGTTGAAGTAGTTGTGGTGCAGCGTGACATGGAGCTTTCCGGCGTCTACGGCCGCGAGGCCATCGTCGTTGCCGATCAGCATCGTCTTCCAGTGGTCCCTGAATACGCACCAAGAGACGGTGACGAAGTCGGAGCCGCGGATGATGTCAAGCGCACCTGGCACCTTGCTTAGCTCACGAAGTCACCGAACGTAGGAGCGGGGTTTCGAAGGGGAGCCTACCGTCGAAATCATCCTTGCCACCGACGAGACCTATCGACTTGAACTCGCAGTGGTCGACCCAGACAAGGGTAGAGCTCTGGATGTTGAGGATGTCGCCTCCGCCGGTCGCAGGACCCAGCCTCAGGTTTCGGATGATGGCATTGCGCTTGCCGTTGATATGGAAGCCCGAGTTGGTGAAGCCCGAGTTGGAGCCTACGCCGAGGATGGACTTGTTGCTGCCCACCTGGATGATGCCACATCCAGAGAGCATGCCGTTCAGGCGAACAACGCGGGCCGTGTCGCCCGAGACTGCAGACTTCAGCGAAGCACAGTCAGTGACTGTGGTGGCAGCAGAGTTTCCACCGCCCGTGGTTCCGCTGCCGTATCCGACGAGGCCGGCCACGCCACCGCCGGATGTAGGGACAGGAGGGGCGGGTCCCTGTGTTGTAGGAGCCGGCGGGGATCCTCCTGGGATGCACTGGTGGTACCACTCGTTACTAACACTGTGAATGGCCAGTCAGTGCATGTTTGAGACTTTCAATATGCAACCAGAGAATGTTGTATGTATGAGAGACAGAGATTCGACGCATTGCTACTTACACGCAGGTGCTTCCAGAAACGCATGTCCTGGGTCCAGTCCAGCCATTGCCGCCACACTGGCCCCAAACTGGGGACTGACCGTACGCAATCGATGCGGCCAGGGCCAGAAGGCCCAAGTATGTATGGAAGGTCTTCATCGCTGTCTCCTGGGGGGTTGTATGGTGTCGGTAGATGCTCGCTTTTGGAATTCTACTTATCACATCAGTTGTGGGGAGGTTGGATCTCCATCATATTTGAATGCCGGCAGAGGGCCCTGGTCTCTGTTATCGTTCCAGACCTCGAGCCATCCGCGCGTTGCGCAAATAGCCTTCCCATCTCAGCTCGGAACCTGCGTGAGAGACGATTGACACCGGGAACGGCAAGCAGGTCGTCGACAACCTGATCAGGAACGGCAGTTTTGATCCCTCGCAGATGAAATCTGGCATGAGTAGGACCACCGGCCCGCATCATCATCAGCACAACCAGCGATGAATTGTCCGATGGGACTTTAATCAATGCGCACGACGCTGTGGCGAGAATTTCTGCCTCGTCCTGCGAGTTGATAGGTTCGATCTGAGAGGGGGGACGGAGAAATCATGTACAAGTAGCTGAACGGCTTTGCCAGAGACATGGCGAGCACACCATCCCTTCGGAATAGGAAGTCCTCCGAGGGTGGCTGTGTAGCTGTGTGGCCAGGAGGAGGGGGAGGGAGGATTAATGTGGCTGAACGCTTCCTCTTTTTCTGTGCGACAGAGGAACGACGGGACGCCATCTCTTCGGAATGCGAGGTCCTCCGAGGGCCGAGTTCCATCCAAAGCCAAACAGTGCCAGGCTGCAACTCCTGGTCCTAGAGACTTATAGCAAACTCTCTATTAAAGCTTCGGTGGCGACAAGCTTTTGTCCGGAGTTCTCAGTTCCTTGAAAACATGGATCACAGAAGTAGGAATATCTCCGAAATCGCGGGATGCGGGGTGGTGTGGTGGGGCCGGCGATCGGTCATCTGCAGCGGACCTGTTCGTCTAGATGTGCGTCGGATCCAGATCATAACTCCAGGTCGGGGGTTAACACCAGCGCTGGTAAAATATAGTTAATGCTTAATAGCCAACTTTAATAGCCTGCCGCGGCTCAAGGGCGGGCACCCCGGCGGCATGACGGGCTATATATACGGCCTACTCCTCCTCTGAGTTCTCAACGCTTGGCCTTTTGTACTTCAGTGGCGGGACAGGCCCTTCTGGGCTTGTCCGCCCTTCTGAACTGCTCCCCGGATCGACTTTATTCTCCGTACACTGTTTTCGAACCTGAGCTTGTTCCTCTGTCTGTCTTGTCTGCTTCTCCGATGAGGCTCTCCCATCCTGCGCGGGCTGGGCCGAGGTTTTCTCAGTCTTGAAGTCTTGGGGGGCGGACTCCGGCTGGTTCGTAGTGGGCGCCGGGAGTGGCTGCTGCGCTGGCAATAGGGGCCTCTTCGTCCTCATTTCGCGCCGCTGCAACTCGATCTCAATGACCACACGATCATGGCCCAGCTTTGCCTTCAGACCGTCTCCATCACGGTCGAAGTATAGGCCCCAGATGCCTCCCTCTTCCAGGACGGCACAGAAGCCCTCCCATCCGGCGAACGTCAGCCGCTTCTCCTGGCGGGTACAGTCCCATGGGCCCGTGAAATTTCCATCAGATACTGTCCGGACACCGAAGCTCATCTGATAGGTGTTTCGGTCGATGAAAATCCAGTTCATGATCGGAGCTTCGTCGGTAATGGAGCTAACCAGCCCAGAGAACCGGGCCTCCGGGTACGGAAGGTAATATCCTTCGAAGGGATGACCGAAGGGGACTCCATGGACACTGCCAGTATCGGCATACAACTATGGAGGCGATCTATGGTCAGTACTGAGTTGACACTATGAGTGAGGATAAGGACACTCGAGCTCACCCTGTTGCCTGACAAGACTACACTTCTGCCTTCGAGGTATGGACTGTACTGAGACGACTTTGGGCAATGGATCTTGAGGTTGTTCTTCCGGCTGCGATGTTCTTCGCGTCTCGACTTTGCCTGCGCGGACTTGATGCCCTCGGAAACCCCGAAGACACCAGCAAAACCGATGAGAAGCCCGACGGGCATTATCGGCTGACACGTGATAATGGGCGAGGGAGTTGATGCTGTTGTTTCCTGGGAGGCCGAATTTCGTGAGCCAGGAAATCGAAAGATAGCTCCCCACTCCCGTCGTCCGAAATCAATGCGATCAAGGGAGGTGAAGTTTGGTTTATCAGCCAGGATCTTGACTATGCAGATCCACTCGAAGGTCTAGGCTCATCGCGAGGGAAGCGCGATGTGACATGGTCGCGACACTCCTTTGACGGATATTTGACATTTGGAGGATTAACGGTTACAGAATGGCTACTCATCAGTCGATAAACAGCCAGATGCCCCTGGCTCAGGTCAAGGTCCCGGCCCCCTGTCCGGTAGGCCCCAGGTGCACGGGCGAGATGCTGAACCATGCTGTCGACCAAAACGGGTGGCTGAGACCTCAAAGTACCAATGCAGCAGGGACGGTCGGAAGGACCAACAAAAACCGTACCATGTCGGCGATTTTTCAGATGTTTTTCTGGAGGCCTGTGTTGTTTGCATGAACGGATCGATCCCGCTCCCACCAGCATCGGACGGTTAGGGTTGAAGGACGGCTCATTATCGCCAGCCCCTTTGTTTTCGACACTGGACGACACCTGCAGGGTCCAACAAGGGGGACCTTCCGCCCGACTTCTCCATTGCAGCTGGATGGATGGACCACGAGGGTGATATTTACAATACCTGTCTATACACCAGTTTCCGGGATCCGAGGTCTCTGGGAGGCATAAAGATGACGCCGCCACCCGCCTCACAATGGCATCTAGGATCCTCACCCACCCATCCCAATCTCATTCGCATAAATCTTCTAATTCACTGGGAGCTGGCTCCCCTTTTACAACGAATCCCTCCATTCCGAGATCACAATCACCCAAAGACCCCAGACCTGGCATCAAACGGCGCTCGACCAACCCACACTCCAACGCCGCAACACCAGCATCTTCAGGCCGCGCCTCGCCGACCAACCCCCAGTCTTCCTCTTCCTCACCAGCCCCCCTACGTCGATCATTATCATTCAAGCTCCCGATTCGAGTGTCCACAGGATCAGCCACATTTCCTTCCAGCTCTCACAGTCGCGCCCGTGCACAGTCACTCCCCCAACGACCCGAATCCCAGTCTCCGTCCTCGCGGCGCCACTCGAAACGCTTCTCGCTTGTATCTATTAGCGAGTTGACCCCGGCACATAATCCTCTTGAGGAACCCCAGGAAAGCAGCCCAACTACCTCAGCTATCTCTCTCGGAGAGCAGTTCTTACTAGAACGAGGCCTTATCTTGTCTGAACCTGTCGACAACTCCAAGTCGGCCGAAGAACTTCAAAACTCCTTACAGGAACAAGTCGTCAAATATCTCACCAACATGTCTTCCCCCAAGTAAGTCGCACTCCCACTACACGCAATTTGACTCATCAAACTTACGAGAGTCGTGTCTTTAGCCAAAAGACAAGCCCCGAGCTAGAGAGGGCCCCTTCGTCTTACCCCTCTATGTACCAGCCTGGCAACGTAAATGGCAGCAAGGCCCTGACCGGCCCCGGTCTGCCCATGCCCGGCCTGTCTGGTCCTCCCAACGGCCCTATCGGTATGTTGCCCGGCCTGATTTGACCTATTCTCCCGACTAACGGCGTGCCCAGGCAACCTTCTCAAGGGAGCTGTCGGTGAAGATGGGAAGCTAAAGGACGCTGGCTTGATGGTTGGTATCAAGCTAGACCTTGAGGCAGAAGTGCACCTCACCGCCCGGGTCCGTGGTGACATACTTGTTGGGCTGTACTAAGCCTGCCCCGTGTGTATATGCATGTGGTAATACTTAAACATGAGCGAGGGGGCCGAAGAAAGATGTTGTCGGCGCAAGGGATTAAAATGCGTGGGAATGGCTCTACCGGAATGGATGCTAACTTACGGCACAGCCTAGCGTTTTGCTAGACATTCTGCAATTTATACCACTTACAACACATCTAAATTCTCACTCAACTAGTGAATGATCTAGTTGATCACGACGGGTTACGCAGTATGTTCTCAATAACGTGCCTGGCCCTACTAGTCCTACCACCAGACGGTGTCAGCCTCCCGCCACGTGTTGGAGCCGCAATGTATCTCGCCGCCCCCGACATGATGCGACGCCCAATTGTCCTGGAACGTGACATTGTACCCGACCTTGCCGTAAGCCTCGACGACGGCCTCGGCCATGACGTCGACACCGTTGATAACGGGCCCCCAGGGGTTCGCCGCCAAGATTCGCGCACCAGGCAGGACGACGCTATTGATGGCGCTGGGGTAGAGCATCCACAAGTAGCCGAACTTCTGCTCCTCCTCCGTCGGGTCTCCGGGGCTGGGCCGTGCGCACTCGGGATGCTCCGGGTGCCTGTCGCAAAAGTCCTCCCACAACTCCCAGCAGGGCTTGGTCTCATTGGACTGCTGGCGGGTACGGACGACATTGTCGGGCCTTGGGTACTGAAGCCTTGAAGACGGCCGAGGCGCGCTGGTCCTCAGAATATCGCCTTTGATGGAGCCAGGGCTGCCGAGAGATGCGCCGTAGCGCGGTGACTGGCTGTGGCGCTTGCGACCACCGCAACTGAACTCCCAACTGCCGGTTCTGCCAGAGACAATTACGTCCGGCACATAGAAGATGTCGTCGTCGGTGATGCCGACCTCGCGCTTGAGTATGTCGAGGTTGTACTGGACCCTCTCCTTGGCGTACGCGGTGATCGCCGTTACGTTGAACTCGAGCACCTCGTCGATGGTCTCCTCGAGGGCCTGGGAGCAGGCGCCTATGGCGGGAGCAGGCAAGGTGCTTGGTCGTGATACGGCTCTGAGGTTCCCATGGCCATCGGCAGCGGCCTTTTCTATTATCGCAAGTCCTGCCGCCGAGTCCAAAGCCATGACAACCCAGCCGCGCTCGTTGGGGTAGGGAAGAAACTGGATGAATTCGTCGACGTGCCCCACCGAGAGCCAGTCGCTGTCGAGGAGGATCGGGTCCTGCTCCTCTTGCGCCCGTAGGAAGGGGGTTATATCGGGTTCCTGGGCGTGCGACCCGCCCATGATGATGCGGCCGGCGGGGTAAGAGATGCCATTGTGCGTGTGCGGCGGAACAGCCTCGAGGTTACCGGTCGAGTCGAACTCGCCTCCCTCGCCGTTGTGATGGTGCTGTACGGCGCCGACAGTATCCGAACGTAGAAGGTTGAAAACCTCGCGACCAGCCAGACGTTGCGGCTGCGCCGACCGAATCATGACACGGAGGATCTTGGGGCCGTCAGGGCCGGGGATGCTGGTGTAGCCTGATTCGAAAAAGTCCTGCGTCCAGACATCTTCGACGTCTTCGGGGAACAGCATAGTGTCCTCCACGCCGGCTGCGGCTGCGTTGGCTTTGAAGCCCTCGGAGAACTCCAACTGCGTCTGCGGGTCGCTAAACACTGCGCCCAGGGCCGTAAAGGCCCTCTCGACGCGTTGGTTGTGGTGATGGGTGAGTACCGGTGCCACACGAAGGGCGACCGAGTCAGTAAACGACTCCCCGGCCAACTTCACGGTGAAGTGAACCGTGGCCAAGCCATCCCAGCCCACTCTTCCGGGCCTCCGGACATCGCGGGCGTCGATGCCCAGCTGCAGGCCGTTCTCGAACTCGGATACTTTGAACACTCGTGAGGCGTCAACGTACTCCCAGCCGCCGCAGTCGGTCTTGTGGAAGATGCGGGACCGCGTAGCAGCCACGTCTTCTGCAATGTAGACGCTCGCTGTCGAGTCTGGACCAAGCTCGCCCTCGATGGGGAGCGTCAGGAGCGGCGCGAGGTACTCTGCGTTGCGCTGAATGTTGTCCGTCGCGTCGTTGCACTGGTCCAGGTATGTCTCCGAGTTGAAGGCCTCCCAGTCGGGATTGAGGGGGATCCCGCATCTGCCGACGAGTTCGTCCTGGCTAGGCGGCGCCAGTTTGCCCTTGCACCTCTGGTTGGTGTCGCCAATGTTGGCGAGGAACAGAGCGCCTCTCTCACGGGTCCATGTCGTCTTGTCTTGAGCGTCAGTGCTGTCAACGATGCCGTCACGGTTCGTATCAGCCAAAATGGTGACGTTGAGAGCGTGAGCGACATGGCATGTTGCTCCTGCAAGTTGATTTTGTTAGAAGAGTCTCTGCGGTGATGCTGAGCTTTTTCACAGCATCATTGGGTATTGAAACCTACCCAGCAGGACCGCCGCGGTCCGTGTAGAGAACAGCATAACTAGTGGCAGGAGTGAAAGGAGGACGATAAAAGACGAGTTCACGGTGAATTCGTCAGAGGCTGTCAGAGGGCCGTACGGCGTAAAGATCATCAAGATAGCGTCGTAGCCGACACGCACTCAGTCAAGTATTATACAAGTACTCGTTCTCGTTCCCGCGCCCACTTCGGACCAGGGATAGCGCCCCTGCCCCGTGAGGATGTTCCGTTGTCCTGCCTCACTTGTTGGGGAAATTGAAGAATCGTATCCGCCTAAGCCTCATCTCCCGCAGCCATGGCACCTGTCTGTTCCCTGCATTTGGTCCACTTAATGCGGGCATTTCGATCTACCGATCGGTTTCCAGGCTTCGTTCTGCAAGACGCGCCGGGCCAAGGCCATTCTCCAGGCGAAGCAGCGAGCTGCTTCTCCGCTATGCCCACGAATCGCCATGGTTCCGACTGGGGGTGACTTACTGTGTGAGTAAGCTGACACGAGCCCCTTGCATCGACTCGCACGAGTCGCCATGCAACGTGGAGAATGCGTGTGCATCCACACAATGTTCCCCGGGCTCCGATGGCTTCAAGTAGAAGCATCGTGCTGCGCCGCGAAGAGCAAAGGCGCGGGACTCGGCGCACACGTGAGCGATGACTGCGAGGTCAAGTAGCGAGATGAACCTGATGACTTCGGAATCGGGCAGTTCCTTGTGCCTGAGTCTTGATACCCACAACACACGCGGCGGCGGGAGGAAGCGGGCGTTGTCCCTGGACTGTCTGTCGCTTTGCCCGTGGAAGCCATATTTACGATGTGAGTGAGGAGGGGACGCAACCGGCATGCGTAGTGTCGGTCTGAGGCAGAGATTTATAAGGAACAGGCCGATAAAAGTACCAATCCCAGTTACGAAATGAACACAACTGCTCACTGCTGATTGCGTCGACCTGCAGTGACGGAGGCTCGCAAGAAGACTCGACAAAAAGACGACGATCGCCACAAAAATAAAACAAAACATACAACACCGGGTATTCGCTGGTCGTCACCGACCCAACTACTAATCCAGCCCTCACTGGCTTATCTATGGGAGAGCGGACGGGATCCCGAGTTTTCCAGTGGGTATGGTCGTATGTGCTGGAATACCGATGGGTATCGAATCATAAAGCCACGGTGCATGTCGAGCCTGCCCTGTTGTCGATTTGAGTCGGGGTTGGTTCTATACAAATATCATGATAGGGCCGTGGAACGATGGATACCCAGGCAGGGTAGTATTAAGATGATAGTGGCAGTAGGTCTAATAATCAGCCGGTATGGGTACGCCGTTACCGTTTGGCTGCTGCCTCCCTGAACTGCTTGAATCTCCGTCGCATGTCCTCAACCTTCGGGTCTGATTTCTCAAACAGCCCGTGCCCTCGGTTCCACCTGAACAGTCCGTCGCCTGGATCTTTTTGTATCCTCTCTGTCTGTAACCACCTGCCCGGCTGTTTTTGGGCCATCTCGTTCCTAACAGCCTCGCTGTCGTCGCTGGTCACGCAGTATATACAGTACGTTGCCACTTCATCTGCCGTATGTCGTGAACATGCTGACTCAACTATGCGCCCTCCATGAACGAAGGCAGTCTCATCAACAGTTCCGAGATCTACACAGGTCGGGCGAGAACCTTCCTTGTAGACGGGCCTGGCAGTGTTGGTGTCATGGTGGAAAATGCCCCTGAGATGGTCGAGCTCCTGGTTGATCCCGTAGACTCGCAGAGCTAGACCACGCCAGAGAGGGTGGACTGGCCGCCACATAGGCCGTGCTCGCTCATTGTCGTACCATGATTCACAGTCGAACATGCCGAGAGAGGTTCCGTAAATGCATTTGGCAAACTTATCAGAGGCAAACCCTTCGCGAAAACGTTGAGCGAGGTGCACAACAGACGTTGGATTCGTCGGCTTCTTGTGGGCGCCGATTCGCCAGCCAAGAAGGATGTCGTTGGTGAGGATACGCATGTCCCGCCGAACGGCTTTGATCCTGAGGGTATCACGCTGTAACCCAACGACGGTGAGGTCCTGCGCGAGGTACCAGTTGCTCTCCACGTAGGCAGTGTAGGAAACCCAGGTTACAAAAACGTCCTCATCTTGATCATGGGTCATCGTTCGGTTGCTCTGCATGTTTCCCATCCACGCGTGTTGAAGAAGAGGGAAGTCCTTTCGCCTCAACAGCAATGGTCTGCCTGGGCAGGTCTTCACGGCTTCCTCGAAGGCATTTCCAAGATCCTCAAGTATTTTCGAACCGCCGGGTGACTTCTTCAGCCGTTCATAGTTCGCCTCATCGACGAGCAACTCCATATATCGGTACTTGACTTCCGTTCCTGATCGAACGACGACTCTCTCAGTACTTCGTTCTCCGGCATCGTTTTGGTGTACCGGAGAGGACGTGATTGGCGCTTCAACGGGCTGATTATTTTTTGCATGCCGGGGCGTCGGGTCAATCTCAGTTTCGACGTTTGCGCTCTCTGCCCCATCCTCTCGGGATTGCTCAGTCTGGATTGGGGGTGTCGCTGGTGTGTCATCATGGTGGACAGGGTCGACGTCGCCGTGGCACCCACCGCCATCGGATGAGAGTGATTCCAAGCCCCTGATGATGAAAGGTGCGTGGTTGTCGCTTGCCCATGCGTGGATGTAGTCCATAATGAGAAGCAGCTGCAGCGCGTCGTCCAGCTCCTTCACATTGCCGGTCCAGAGACATGAACAGGCGTAATTCTGTACCACCCATGTCAGTGTTGGCTCTCCATGAACCCAATACTACAGACTTTCGGAAACTCACCGGCTGCCACTCCTCGCGTTGGTGCGTTTCATCTGCAACGGGGATGAAAGAAATGAAAATCCGCCACTCATACGCTCGATTCGCAAGGAACCAGGTCAGGGGACTACCGTCAGGCTGGCCCTTGGCTGCAAACTCATTGTAAGCATTGGCCTGCATTTTCATTGATCGCTCGATGATTTCTGCCATGTCTTCGTAAATGGCCGCAAAATTCTCCGGGGCTGTGGCGGATTTGGCCTCTGCCAATAAGAAGGGGAACACGACAGGGCTGCGGCCGTGGTGAAGTGAAGGCTCGAGAAGTTGGAGGCATGTTTTCCGGGGTTGGTCCCTTGGAGGCTTCTGCAGAAGAGATCGGATTCGGCTATGAAACCTCAAGCCAATGAACCTGTCTGCTCTTCTGAGCATGCCTTTAGACATGTGATATTCGACCCTACTATCGAAGGTAGTGTCGTCCTTTTGAAAGGCCCTGCACATGTCAGTTCTCTCCATATTAAAACACAAAAGGGGCGATGCTCGGCACAGTCGCCATCGTACATTTGGAGCTCGGCAAAGTCACATTTGCAGTACCGCTCTGATCCCGCAACCCAGTATGGCTTCAACTGGGAGGCCCACATTCGGCTACCACAATCGCTACTACATCAGCGACTTGTTGTTAGCCAAGAGGCAAAAAAGGGAGCTGTGGTTTGAGACCCGTGATATCGTACCAGTACCTCGAGAGGCCGAATGAATGAAAGACGTGAACCTCAACGCCATCCCGCCAGTCGGACTCGTTAACTTCAGTCTTCATGTCGAGGGCTCGGGCTTGGGATGCTATGGTCAAGGCTAGTCTATGCGTCTCCCGACTGACACGCGATCTTGTTGCTTGCATGTCAGTCGCCCACTGATCCCAGGTCAGGCGCTTGACCTTTTCCATGTCCGCGCGGATGGAAAGATGGTGCTCTGGCCATTCGCTGGTTTCGACCACGGTGCCGAAGCCATCTTCAAAATCGACGTTGAGCTTTGAGTTTTGATGCTCGGTTTTGGACGGCATAGTATCGAGCTTGTTGGGTAGGAAGTAATTGGTCATTGAGAATTACTCGAGTTTCGGGGTTTTCTTTCCTCATTTATTACCACATTGGTCTGCAGCAGCCTGGCACGAGCTGATGTCGCGGGTTCTCTGAGCGCCCTGCTGGCTTGCCTGCAGCTGTAGCCGCCGAACAGATGATGTCCCCCAACACATATTTAGGGATGACAATTCGGGCGACTGGACGGTTTCAAAGCAAATTGGCAGTCATGTGAGACATTCCCTGAAACAATGCAGGGGCGGTGGTTTTTTCTGCCAACATCATGACATGCCAGAGCAGCGGATGGCAGCTGTGGTAAAGAGAAAAGGTGTGGAGGGTGGCCCTCTGAGTCGATTGCTTCAGCAGCCGCTTGACTTCGTTTTCCGAGCCTATCATATCCTTCTTCAGCCACAGTCCGCAGGCTAATCTGCCCTACAGGGTGCGACAAGGCCCTGGAGGGGCAATGTGATCTGCATCTCCAATTGATCCATCGTCCACTAAACACACCGACCTACATACCTGACGGGCCGGACCAAAACCGCGGCCATGCAACCTCCAGAAGAAGCAGAGAGGGCCAGCAGCGTGCGCAACGGTCGTGACCATGAGACGTCACCCCTACTCAGCCCCGGGCCACCAACTGGCCAGCCGCACTCTGTCGCCCAAGTCGCAGCGACCATGCTCTCCTTCGCGGTCCTCGGCCTCTTCACCTCCACCACCGGCGTGCTGCTCCCCCACCTCGAGCGCGACTACGACCTCTCCGACGCCCAGGCCTCCCTGATCTTTCTCGCCGTCCCGGTTCCCTACCTCCTCGCGGCGCAGATGAACAGCTGGCTCCATTCCCGGCTCGGGCGCCGGGGCATCGCCATCCTGGGGCCCGTGGCGCACGCCGCCGCGTCGGTCGGCGCCTCGCGGAGACCGCCGTTCGGGGCCTTCCTAGCGTGCTTCGCGGCGGTCGCGTTCGGCAACGGCCTGCTCGACGCTTCGTGGGCGACGTGGGCGGCGGCGAGGGAGAATCCGAACTTCGCCTCGGGGCTTCTCCACGGTGCGTTCTCGGCCGGGGCGGCAGCCGGGCCCGCGATGGCGGGGCTGGTCATCTTCACGGAGGAGGGGTCGTGGTCTGTGTGGTATCTCTATCTCGTAAGTTGCGGTCGCTTCCTCGGGCAGACATGGATGCATTGTTAACGTCAAGGACACCACAGGCGGGAGCTGCCGTCGCCGAGCTGGCCGCGCTGGCGTGGGCATTTCGGGCAGATGGGCCCGTCAGATACCGTGAGCTCGACAGCTCCGAGTCAGACATCCTCAAACCGGAGAGACAGGGCATCTACAGGGTCGTCCGCTACCGAGCCGTCTGGATGTGTGCCGCCTACCTACTCGTCTACGTCGGCACCGAGAGCTCCATCTCCAGCTGGATCATCGTCTTCATGACACGGGCCCGCCATGCCCGCCCGGCCCTGGCGAACCTCTGCTCGACCGGGTTCTGGACCGGCATGGCCATCGGCAGGCTCGTCTTGGGGCCACTGACCGAGAAGACCGGCGTCAGACGGGCGGTCACGATCTACCTCGGCCTCGCCATGTTCACCGGGGTGCTCTTCGCAGCTGTCGAGAACCTGGCCGCTTCGATCATGCTTCTCGCTCTCATCGGTGCATTCTGCGGACCGCTCTTTCCTTCCGGTATTGTATTCCTGGCATCCGTCATACCCAGCGATCTCCACGTGTCGGCGGTCTCATTTGTATCGTCTGTTGGACAGGTCGGCGGCGCCGGGCTCCCGGCGCTCCTTGGCCTCATCTCGGAAGCTGTCGGCATTCGCGCCTTCCAAGCCGTAATCATGGGGCAATTGATCATCACGCTCGTGGCTTGGATTGTTCTCGTGAGAACAAGGAGGTCGGACACAGCGCATGCATCAGCGGCAGCCTCGACTACAAGTGAGAGCTCCATGCCGGTGAATTAGGATGCAGCTGGAAAGTTCCCCGCCGTACGACAACATGCCGATAACCCTAATCTCAACGGGCTTCAAAGTAGGCATGTGAAGTTACATACACGGATCAACAGCTCCCCCTAAACAGTGATGGTCCTCGATGCATCAAAGTCGTGGATACCCAGCTTCTTGCCGCCGGGCGTGACTTCTTTGGTGCGTCCTGGCAAAACGTAACCCCGTTGATTCGCCACCACTTGTACATTGTTTGCCTTGAAAGTGGTCGTATAATGCGTGTGACCAAACACCCAGGTGTGCACCCCGTCCCAGCCACCCTCAGCCAGCATATCAGTCGCAAAAGCAGGCGTCCACGGATTCTCCTGGTGCTCTGGCTTTGAGGTTCCCTTTAGACAAGGGGCATGGTGTGTGGCGACGAGAAGCCGCCTTCCATCACGGTCTTCTGAGATGGACTGTGCCACCTGTTGCTTGAGCCAAGTTGCCTCTTGGAGGTGCACCTCGTTGTGTCGATGAGGAGTCCAATCCCGTATCTTGCGGTAGTCGCTGATCTTCGACAGCACCATTTCGTGTTTATCCTCGGGTATTGCCGACCAGAGCGTACATCCAAGGACGGTGAGCTTTGAATCGGGGTCATCCCAGCGGGCCTTGTCCAGCAGGACGACTTTGTCATTGAGTCGCGGTTCAGAGACAAGGCGCCTCGCTTCCTTCAACCCCGTTTCGTAATCGAGGCCATAAAACTCATGGTTTCCGAGGACCAGGAGGACCTTTGAGAATCGTGACGCTTGCATCTCGAGGAAGCTGAGAAACGCATCTAGTCGATGAGCCGGCCGATATCGCCAGCTAACAACAGGAGCGGCGCGCAGGCGGGGAACTCAAACGACGAGTACTGTTGTCCGACCTCCAGGTGGAGGTCAGACATGACTTGAATGCGGCAGCTTCGCGAAAGCTCATATCGCCTTCGAAGTGAGCTGAGGAATTCCATGAGCGGGCAGCGGTCGTACTGTCGGCGGTCAGGTATGGGAAGAGGAAAAATCGGCCTCGCGGTCAGGGAACACGGGCGCTAACTACTTCACGAGCGGTGAAAAGCGGAGACATTTCCCGTACAGCGGCCGCCAAAATAGGAGTACAGCGAGTCTGTCATTCGGCGCCGAGCTCACGAACTTAGACTAAACTTGCAGGGCTCCTGTATGAAGCAACTGGGGATTGACTTGAGTATTGCGGCAAAGGCCTCAAAGTATCTGTACGCCACAGGACTCGGACCTCTTGCTATCGGAGATATCCAGCGAAATCTCCTTGCTTAATCGTGGGTAGGAATCACCACTGCTAACAGGTTTGGCTGAATAGCTCCAACTAGCAGGGACAGTTGTAAACGGGAGGGCAAGCGCAGTTGTCCGCGCGAGGAGCGAATGTGCAGCTATAGCCAGGACCGAGGCAACAGACTGGATAAGGAGCCGTGCCGGTGCATCCAAGACT
This sequence comes from Furcasterigmium furcatum, assembly GCA_001599815.1. Classification (NCBI taxonomy): domain Eukaryota; kingdom Fungi; phylum Ascomycota; class Sordariomycetes; order Glomerellales; family Plectosphaerellaceae; genus Furcasterigmium; species Furcasterigmium furcatum. Next base: position 310,059 of record BCIA01000001.1, read on the forward strand.
TGCAGTTGCCGGGTTGCCTAAATCACAGTTTAGAAAAACGTCAAACGGGGTCCTGAGCCAGCATGGCTTCCAGCGCGGCATCTTACATGAAGAAAAAGGACCGGAGTTGGCGCAGCAGTAAAAAGAGCCTCCGTTTGTGCACCTGTAGGCGGCTGCGTTAGTGAAAGATGCTAGGCCAACGACGGCTCCGAGAACACGAAAAGCCAGCATGGTGAAGTTTTCGTCTGTCAATGTAGATACTTGTGAAATATTAAGGAGTCTGAAGTAGCGTGTGAAGAGGAGGGGCTGGATATTTATATTGAAGAGCGCCCGAGACCCAAATGTATTAGATGATCGATACACAAATGGCGGCAGAGTATGCGTTCCAAAAGCCCACTCTACGGGCCGAAAGCCGTCATCCGTTGAAGTACTGACACATCTCGACGCTCTTCGCATAGGGGCGTGACAGGGTAGGCCACGGTTTGTGGGAATGTCTCTCGATCTCGGTACAATGGACAAGGTGCACACATGCGTTGCAGCAAGCCACCTCGGTAGTAACCCTCTTTCGGAATTTACGGAATTCGCCTAGAGACTTAATAAAGCACCGCAATTTTGTCAACGTATCATTTGCACGGCTGAAATGCATGAACTGAAGTCACTTGACTGGTGAAGTTCGTACTTTGGCTTGCTTCCACCCGCTTGCAGAACGCCACCCCCGCACAAGGCAATGACAGCGGTTGCGCGGCCCTCTTACCGATTGGGAGTGCATTCCAAAGAGGGGATTTCGCTGAAGAGAGTCCAATGATGCATAGTATTGGAGCAAGATGGCTGTCACACCGGGAGTATTTGAAACGTTGCATATGGTTGAGCGAACCACCGACAGCTGCAGTTTAAATTACGGATGATACGTTTGCGTGATGCCAGCCACCGTGTAGATTCGTATGGATTGTCGAACTTATGTTGCCATAGGTTGGCTGGGGCATCTAATCCTCGTATCCCAATAAAGCCTGTGAAAGCATGGGGAAGCTGCGGAGGGCCGGCTTCCTCATTGCTGGCATGACACATTATTCTTCACTTTCCTCCCTTAGTCTTGGAATGTGCCGTAAACGTGAGACAAGATCTTGGTCTGCTAATCTGGGGACAATCTAGCGACTTCTAGGGGGGACTCTGCATCAGCACACAATCTTGATATTGAGCATTGACAAAATATCAACAAAATAAGAAAGACGGGCCAATTAATTAGTCGTTACCACAAATTCCAAGACCATTCAGACTTTTAGTTACGAAAGAAATCCTCTACAACCGTTCACCCCGGTGAAACCTCCTGCCTTTCTCGGGTCCCTTAGATGAAGGCTGTCACATCCTTTGTGCGCAGCATCTCTTTGAGCGGGGAAATATCAAAAAGGGTTCCGAGAGGAGGCTTTCCGCTTGTGACGCACAATCTCCAAATGCAACATGAACCATGTTCTGTAACCGGCAAAGTATCGCTCGACGCGCAACATCATCCTCTGTCGCCTGACTCATGGCGTCGACCAATTCAGCGAAACCGTCAAGCGCGGTACATGTCCCTGTCACCCATGAAAGTCTCGTCGGTATGATTTCTTTCAAACGACTGAACTGTCGCTCGGTTCCAAATTCGACGATCCTCGGGATGTCCAAAAGCGGTGGTGAGCTGTCTTCAATGGGTTCATGACCCCAACGGCAGCCAATCAACGCAATGGCCCGACCACAGATCTCGCGGAGCTCACTCCATCGTTGACCAATGCGAGGGAACGACAGATGATCCCCGGACGCTGCAAAGCCCTGGGGTTGGAGATCCTGCTCCATGCAAGCGGCAACAGAGTTCAGGACTGCGGGCAGATTCTCTTTTGTCAATAGTAGTGTTCCACCGCATGCAGGTGTCCTCTTGCCCACGAAATGGCCGGTTTCTTGTTTGTAAACCATGCATGCCAGGGTACGAGACAGTGCCTTGCGCATCAGCTGTCGCGCCTCGTGATAAAGGCCTGGAGTGATTTGTAGATGCGCGTGAAGACAGTTGACAAAACCGATGACGCCTGCAAAAGCCTTCGTCGCAACCTTTTGCTTCTCGGTAGTAGACTCTGCGATAAGCGAGTTGCCCGTAATTTGATCCAGATAGAGAATGAGACCCGAAAACCCCACCCTCGTGTATAAAGCAATAAAAAGATCCCGGAGGACTCGTTTACCGATGTGTTCAGACAAGGGTGCCAGGTCGGGGTGAATGTCGACGACGTCAGTGTAGTACTGACGGCAGACTGGAAGTTTCTGCAGCGCTGAGGCTATCTTCCTATGAATTTTCGCTTCGACTGTGGCCAGGTCCTGGAATCCCGGGTAGAGGACGACGTCTGAGAACATAATCGTACCACCGTTGGAACCGGCCGGCAAGTTGCGATTCGCGGTTGAGCCGTAAATCCAAAGCGCCATTTTGAGGCGGCTTTGGCGATCAAGAAGGTCCCCGTACTGTGAGATACTTGTTGGATCATTCTCGTTACGGCTCTACTCCACGTCTCATTAGCTGAAGAAACAGGCATGGGATTTGACACTGAACACTTACGTCGCGGGTAAGGGCCGCTGCTCTTTCGCTCATCGGAGCCATTATGGAGAAAAGGCACCCGAAAATTAAGAGGATGTATGCTTGTTGCTCTCTCTCATTCGTGCGTTCCATGTTCGACAATTCTTGAAGTTGCCGGATCATGTGAAGCTCCAAACAGCGTGTGGCCACCCAAGACAGACGAATGACTAGCTCATCCTTAAAATAGTTTCGGACTTCTGGTGGGAGAAGGCCCGTCCCACCAAATGGCAGCATTTCTACTGGTTCCAATGTTGTTGTCGCGGCTGCCATCGCCAGCCAATCCTACGAGGAAGTTAGCATTCAAACTTGACAGTCGGAGAATGGTACGACCGGGGCCACTCACGAGATATAGTGGTTTTCGAGGCTCGCCATCGTCGTTGAGAAAGGTAATCTGAGCTTCAAGGGGCGACTCTTTTACCAGAGAACAGATTGCGGATGACATTTTCGCGCGGCTCGGTCTGTGCCAGTGCCGAGGAGCCTTGTTCTTGACATCGAAGAGAAGTTCGTGTGCTGAGATAGCAAGTTTCCATGGCACGATGATCCGACCAGCGCTTGTTTGGAACGTCGCAGCTTCTCGTTGGAGCCCATGGCAGACAACGTCCATCAAGTAGTATTGGAGGCTCCAGCCGTCAGCTCTTGTCCCTGAGAATATTAGGCGCTCGCGATGCGTGACAGCTACGGCGCATAATTAGTGGAGGTCCGACGCAAAACAGTAAAGATTACCTTCTTACCTGACAAGACCGTACCGGCTTCTATGATATCCAGGAACTGGGCCTTCGTGCAAGGTGTCCTCCAGATCCTGCTAGTCCCAAGGATCTTGCGACAACCATCGCAAGGTATGCCGCCAGTGCACTGCGAATCAGGTTGGCAGGTGGAGTACTCATGGGAGCTGTGAGGAACTGACCTTCACTCTCGATAGTCTGCACCGAATGCAGGCGCCACCAGTGACATTGAGCTTCTGCCGCGCCTCCGCCTGCTCTTTGGTCAAGGGGCCACGTTTCCCTCCTCTCCGTTTTGGCGGCACCTGCCAGTTTGCCGATATTATAGGGCGCGATATTGGCCGTGCCGTAAGTGAAGATGTGGTGGACGGGGTGACTGGCATTGGCAATGTCTCCGCAACTCCAGCAGGAGGGAGGACAATAGCTTGTCCAGTGTTGGTTGGGTAGGCCATGTCCATTGAGGAGCTCGGTAGGCTGAGGTCAGTCGGATTGATGGGATAATTGTTCAATGTGTCGATCGAAGAGCTGGGTGCCGAAAAGAAATCTAACATTGCGCCAGCGTCAGGACACAGTAGAATGCCGGGAAGTACAAAGGTGGCTGTACTCAGACTTGTGGAATCATGCTCGAACTCATCCAGAGAAAAGAGAGTACTCCAGTCATTAGCCATCATTTCTCCGTTGATGTCATGTCGAGTGGCAGATGGCTCGATTGGTGCGCTGGGTGCCTCAATCTGGAATTCGACAGGTTGGTCGTTGGCGGGAGCCATCCCGAGCTCAGCCATCCCGAGCTCAGCCATATTCAGCCCAACAGAAGGTGATACCGGGCCTAGCCCATCGGGGAACGGATCGAAATCAAACATTTCATGAGTACCTAATTGATGTGTATGAGAAGTTTTGCCACAGATACTTGGGTTGATAACCGCTTACCGGGCTCAACAGCCGGCTCCCGATCCCCATCGGCCACAGTGGATCCGAAAACGAATCCGCTGTGTGATGGCCCCGGGAAAGGGGCTTCACCGACGACAACGCGAGGCTCTGGGCCACCGAGAAAGAGGGACGAGGATGGATGTGGGCGAGAGACTCGAAACAACCAAGGTCCATGAGCGTGGGATCGTCTCCCTCGCTCGTCGGAAGTGTTCCCATGTTGATGACCAAGGGCCTGTTTGCTGGGTTGCTTGCGGTTTGGATGATGGGGGAATGGACTACTATATATACCTGAAAACAGATGGTCGGGGACCGTTGTTCATGTGCTCAAAAGGAGGCTCCTCCCTCCAAGTTGACAGAAGCAATGCAACAATTCACCGAGCGAGAGCGTCTTGCCCAATAATGTCCCTGATCGGTACAACCAGACCCACATAATATTCTCACAAGCCAATCACACTCGTAACCGGTACGGAATACTAGCCGTCTCCTTCAGGGTCCCCATGCATGCTGCCACGCAAAATGGGGGTCACGCACTCACGGCGGGGGGTAATTCCAACGAGGACGGCGCGCGGTGCGTCTGACGTTTCGGATGCAGTCTTATCCTCGAGGTCCACTCACCGAGCAGCCAAAAAAAAAAAACAGATCCGAAGTAGATAGAGCCAAAAAGACACATACAACACCGGGTATTCGCTGGTCGTCACCGACCCAACTACTAATCCAGCCCTCATTGGCTTATCTATGGGAGAGCGGACGGGATCCCGAGTTTTCCAATGGGTATGGTCGTATGTACCAGGGACTTGTTGTGCTGGATTCATAAGGCATTCTGCGATGGCCACCTTCTGCCCTGTGAGACCCGTGTCTAAACTGCGGCGTTCAAGCTTGATCGGTCAAATATCAACGACCCCACAATGCCGCCGCATTCGCCTTAGGGACCGGTCTGAGGTGTCTAGGTCATCTTGGGTCTACGTGGAAAGGTCAACAGAACCATAGTCAAAATAATCAAATTCAATTCACTACATAACAATAACGCGCTCGCTGTCTGGTAGTGGATAGAAGAAATAGATTAAGTTCCTCCCCGGGCTTTGTTCGATCAAAGCAGCATGAAAAGTCCTAGTCCAACCACGAGTCCTGTCCAACCACACCTTTCCAGGGCAGATGCTCCGGCTGGGACGAGCTGAGAGGGCTGACCCTGAGGCGGCTGGGTTTGGGGAGGCTCTGTTTCTGAGGAGCTTGAATCCTCGTTGACGGGTGGAAGAGAAGGCTTGGGCTTTTCCGAGTTTTGCGAGTTGGTGGGAGGAGTCGGGTATTTGGTTGTAGTAGTGGGGTCAACTGGATCGTTTGTCGAGGTGGAGGAGCTCAAGTAGTCTGTTGACGCGGAGCCAGTCGGTTCATCTGTTGACGTCGAGGTGGTTGAATCCGTGGGGCAGTCTGTTGACGCGGAGTCAGTCGGTTTATCTGATGGCGTCGAGGTGGTTGAATCCGTGGGGCAGTCTGTTGTGGTGGTGGTACTTGTCGTGGAGCAGTCTGTTTCGGCGGTTGTCCTGGACGTCGTTGAGGGTGATGTGCTTGATTCGGAGGATAGTGGGTGGGAAGAGGGCAGGGCAGTCGAGTCTGACGAAGAAGTCGAGGGCGCTGAGGAAGGGGACTGTGTTGATGATGCTGATGCTGATAAAGAGACCCCCGATGATACGGAAGACGAGGGCCCCGAGGAAGACGAGGGCTCTGAGGAAGACGCCGATGAAGGTCCCGACGCTGAGGGTTCCGAGGACGATGGAGGGTCTATCAATGTCGAGGAAGAAGGGGGTTCCGATGATCCATAAGAGGATACCTCTGAAGCAGATGTTGAAGGGACGGGCGACGAGGTCGAAGAAGGCAACTCTGAGGATTCTGAAGCTGAGGGCTCGGACGAGGATGATGCCGACGAGGATTCTGCTGAAGATGACGCCGGCGATCTTGAAGACGCTGCGGAAGATGTCGACGAAAGCTCAGAACTCGAAGAGGCCAAGGTACTACTGCTCGCAGGAGGATCTCCCCCACAATCGGCACACTTGAGATCCCAAACATCATAGCCGCTCGGGTCCAAGTTACACCTCGTGGGATCATACGACGAGATCTCGCACGCGGGCCAGACTACCCTCTCGATCCTCCACGAGCGACACCTCGGATTCTGACTACAATGAAGCGCGCATGCTTCCCGCGTCATATCCTCCGGCCTGTCAAAGTATCCGAGGTCGTTCCCTGGGTACCCGGGGCAGCGGACATGGGCGCCGCACACGAGCCACTGGGGCGCAGGCTGTATAATCCGGCACTGGGGAATGGAGCATGAGTAGCAGTCCCTGCTAAACACGGGGTATCTCGTCGGCGAAAACTGGCAGTTATCCAGCGGTATCGATGCGATCTCGCACGCGGGCCAGAAACGGCGTTCGACCCTCCACGATACGCACGCGGGGTTGTCGAAGCAACGGCGCGCGCAGCCTGCCTCCGTCAGGTCCTCGGGCTCCTTGTCGAAGTAGCCGAGGTTGTTGGTCCAGCCTGGGCAGTCGGCGGTGCCGCAGATGCGTCCTGCTGGCGGGGGAGTGATTGCCTGGCAGGGCACCTGGGAGGAGACCAGGCCGAGGTGGAGGGAGAGGGAGAGGGCGCCCAGGATCGAGAGGAGCATTGTCGGAGGCATGGCTGGCTACTGGGCGGCTGGTGAGCAGGCAAGAGGAGAAGCCTGGAGCGTGAAGTTGTCCGGAGACGCTCGTGGCAGGTAATTCACGCTATTTGGATGGCGAGCGAGGTCTGCGGCTGCCTGTGACGAACAACAATAATAATGCACGTTGGTGATAGAGGCTGGGCCCCTTTTCAGCTGCCCATATCCCTACCTGTCAGCTGGACCCCTGGTCAGTGCCAACAGGACAACAAAAGTCCCTCGACATGGGTAGGGTGACATGGATCAGACGGCGGCAACCCCGATTGTGAGAGCGCGCAGCCCTACGAGGCAAATTTGATCTTCCCCCAGACTTGTACTTCTTCAACTCTCCATCATTGTCCAATTCAAGCCAAACGATGCGCTGATTACCAATCGCCAACGACAGCCAGAAGATGCAGCCAGACACGCTGACGCGCCAGTCAATGGCAACAGCATCTCATCAAACCCAATCTAGAATGGTTGTTGACCGTTGGTGTTTGTGATACTTCGTTACCCCAACAATATCGAGCTCGCTTAGCCAGATGGGGACAGCGATGCAACATCGTATGGTGTCATGCTGCTGCAAGCTGTCGGCCTACTGCTAACATTCCCCTCATTGGCTTCGCTGATCGCCGCCAAGTCCCAGGCCTCGTTGCTCGGCGGTGCTTCATATCAGAGGCGGAGTGTCAGGGTCCAGTGGTCGCGCACCCGTCGCAGGATCTACTCCGCTTTAAACCAAAGGCCATCGTCCCTGTCCGCTAGAATCAGCGTTAGATCCGTAGATATTATTCAGTGTGGGTGATTTCATTGCATTGATGGCCTCTTCTATCTGCCTGTTGGATCGTAGGTGTGGAGGTGCGGATTTTCCAGAAGCGACTCGAATCATACTAAGTAGCCGCCGCGCACCCAGTCCCGAAACTCATAACTCCTCTTAACCAAAGTTCTTAGTCAAACTAATATTCCCCGCCGGGCTCTCTACGATGCCACCGAAGGCAACACCGGGGCCAGTGGAGTGAAATGCTCATCGCCCCCCGCTGTTCGTGAGACAGGTGTCCAGACTGCGATGTTCAAGCTTGATCTGTCAAAGACCGAGTGCGGACGCAACGCCAGCGGCAGAAGAAAGCCGAGGGTGTGCTGGGCCGCGAGGCTCTCGATGGCGTCGTAGACGGACTCGGCGGTCAGGGTCTCCGGTGTCTTCATGACGGTGAGAATGGATATCAGCTTGTCATCCGGCTGGTACAGAAGCCAGATCGCTGCAGCACCGCGGGCTTTGGCAGCGTCGCGGATGGCCGGATAGACCTGGCGAAGTTGCTCCTCGATGCGGTCGCCATCGTAGCTCCAGCGCTGCAGGCGATGGAGGCCGTGGGTCTCGGGGTGGGAGAAGTTGTGCGCCCCGGCAACCCTCCAGGCCCACCGGTCGACCTTCTTCCACATGGGCCACTCCCAGAACTTCTCGGGCGGATCGCCCACCTCATAGACGTTGCTCGTCCAGTCGTCGTACTCGGCCGCGTCCTCCCAAGTGTCGAACAGATAGCGCCCGCCCACCATGATCTGCCCGGTGACGGGATGGGGGTGGTAGGGCACGTATTTGATGTACATGCCCTTTCGGAGGTCCATCTCCCGGCGGCTCATGTTCTGCTGGTTGACGGCGTCGGCAATGTTGGACACCCTCTCATCGAGAATCAAGTCAGCGGTGAAGGCTGCCTCCGCCTTGATCTCGCCGATATCGTAGCCCTTGATTCTAGACATGTTACGGAAAGTTGGGTTGAGGTGTGAGGGGGTAAATGATGGGGGAGCCTGAGAAGGGTCGGTGCTTTCACTCGGAGGCAAGGTGCCCTTACTTATATATTCCCGGCCTCCCGGGCAATCACTGCTGAAAAGGCATCGTGGTTGCTTCGCGGCTGAGAGAGGGGTAGGTGAGACTGACGTGAGACTAGCAGAAGCCACTTACAAACCTTGTTCTGCCCGGGCTGACATTGGACCAGTGAGCAGACCCCAAGAGCTGTATATCAGGAACCTTAGTAGCTATGCATACAGTAGGCATGCTAGCATTTAAAAGATGAGAATCGCCTCCTGGCGTCTTGTCGCTGCCTTAAGTGGGAAGTTTTGTCTGCCTTCTACGGGAGTTGGAAGTGGCTGGGGAAGTCATCCAGGTTGGCAAGCACTGCAGGCCCCATAGACTGGGCGACCATTTTGGTGTCTTGCTTTTTGTTCTTCGGAGACAATTTTTGTTCTTGCATCCTCCCAGCATAGTGGTTAGAAGTGCATCAGCCTGGCATCTCTCTATCTCGTGTCTCACTCTGCTGCACCAGCTGGGTATTCCCCGCTCTACAATGAGCCATGTGTGCATATAGTATATCACCTCTTGTCAGCCCACTCGTAAAGCTGTCATTCCATTCCTGTGGTTGACCGGTACTCCACTTGTAAGCAAGCGGAGGGTGTGTCAGGGAGCCGAAGAGGCCATTCCAGTCCGAGGAGCCAGTGAGTAGACCAACACAAAGATAGCCCAGCCCGGGCTTGCAGCATTGAATTAAGCCACCGCACCGGTATCACCTGCTTGTCGAGGTATTAGATCGCCGCTTCCTGGCAGGAAAAAGACGCAACCTTCCCATTATGTTCCACTCCTGCTCGGCACATCATACACGAGGTAGATTTGGCACATAACACTAAAAGCGGGTGATCTGCCGACCTTCTCGATCGGGAAATCGGCCCCGGATTCAGGGTGCTGACCACGGCTGACAACCCACTGCCGTTCCATCACACTGCAGATGCGGAGCCGAAATCAAGATAACCGTCGCCCCAAATCGGGAGAAGGGCCCTCTGCGGTTGCATTCTTGGCATGAAAGCTCGCAATTCTGCGTACCACCTTCCATGATGAGTGGACAAGCCGATCCAGTCCGCTCAAGTCGCGCACTTCCGAGGACATCCTCCATCGACACGCTTGTGGGGGTGACAGACAGGCAAGATTTGTATAAATCCCGGGTCTTGTCCGCCGGTGACCTCGTCTTTCGGCCAGCCATTCCGACATCTGAGCCTAACTCCGTCAATCCTGTTCCCCTTGCCAACCCCATTGACCTTCTTGGGAACCATCGCAGCCATGAAGAGCATCTTGGCTGCCTCTGTGGCGGCTCTGCTGGCCGGCAACGCTGTCGCCGAGTCCATGTCCGTTCTCAAAGAGCTCAAGCTGAAGGACTGGGCACGGGAGGCGGCCGAAGGCGCCTTCGACCTGGACCGGTACGAAGCTCTTCAAGCAGTCACACCCTGCACCAACGGGCGCGCCGGCGAGTATCGATGCTCCAATGTTGATCTTGTCTCCTTCTTGCGCCACCAGGATCTGGGCTCTGCGACCCGGACGGGCAACGATGTGTGTAAGTACTTATAGACTATTCTACGGACAGAATATGCAACGCTAATCTTCTCTTGTCATCTAGGGGGCTGGACTTCTTCTACCGGCCGAGAGTTTGGCGCCGTGGGTCAAACCGACGGCACCGCTTTCGTTGAAGTGCGCAGCGATGGGTCCCTGGTCTATCTCGGCCGCCTGCCCACCCAGACCGTGAATTCTTCGTGGAGAGACATGAAGGTGATCGGCGACTACTTGTATGTCGGCGCCGAGTCGGCCAACCATGGTCTCCAGATCTTCGACATGAAGAAGCTCCTTGCCATAAACCCTGCCTCTCCACGAGTCTTCAGCATCACGTCTGACCTCACGGCCCATTTCCGAGGCTTCGGCAACTCCCACAACATCGTCGCCCACGAGGAGACCAACATGATCTACGCCGTCGGCACGGGCACCAGCGCCGGCTGCCGTGGCGGTCTCTTCATGGTGGACGTCAGCAACCCCGCGAGCCCCCGGTCGCCTGGATGCCTCTCGGCCGGCGGCTACGTCCACGACGCCCAGTGCGTCATCTACACCGGTCCCGACACCCGCTATAGGGGCCGCGAGATTTGCTTCAACTACAACGAAGACTCCCTCGACATCACCGACGTCACGTCCAAGAGCAGTCCGGTCACCATCAGCAGCACCACCTACAACGGCGCGTCCTACACCCACCAGGGCTGGCTCGCCGACCCGCAGATGCGCTTCCTGCTGCTCGACGACGAGCTCGACGAGCAGAGGCGCAGCGGCCCGGCCGCGAACCAGCGCACCACGACGTACATCGTGAACATCGCGGACCTGCGCCGCCCCGTCTTCACCGGGACGTACCAGAGCCCCGCCATCGCGATCGACCACAACCAATACGTCCTCAACGGCCTGTCCTACCAGGCCAACTACGGGTCGGGTCTCCGCATCATCGACGTGCGCTCCCTGAGCAGCGACCCCACCGGCCGCGGCATCCGGGAGGTCGGCTTCTTCGACTGCCACCCCGAGGACGACAGTGTCAACGGACGTGCCACGTTCGTAGGCACATGGAGCGTGTACCCGTACTTCAGGTCCGGGTACATCCTCCTCAACAGCATCGAGCGGGGCATTTATTCGCTCAGGTATACCGGTTGACGTGGAGAAGTGTTTAGAGTGTGCCTGAGGGCTTCCATTACGCATTTTCGGTTATGGTCAACGCCAAATGAATGTTTCTGCTCTTTCTGGTGGACATGTAGTCTTGTCTCCATGTCATGTGCTCTGCGTTATAATTTGCGTTACAGTTTGCAAAATCAGACAGAAGATTGCTACTTGAAGGGGACCTCCTAGACTAGAGGCAACTAGTCTACCACATATTCGTCGAATGCTCGAATCGTAAGTATGAATGACCGGGGAACACCCTTTTTAGCCCTGCTCACACGACCGGGGATGGGGGTGAGCTTGATCGGCGGACCGACCTCCCTGCCCCGGGCGGGTCTCATGGAATGGGGCCTGGCGCGACGTGCCGATGCCCGAGTCGTTGATCCTGGCGGAGTTGTCCTCGTCGGACTTGTCGACGTCCTCGACCGTTGCATCGTAAGGCGACAATCAAGCACGACTTTCGATTCAAGACCGTTGCCGTTTCAGGCGCGGTTCTTGGCTGTCGTCATCGAGTATCACTACCTAGTAGTAGTGCACGGGCCAAGACCCCTGTCAGAGGAGTCTCTTGCGGTATTAGATCGTCCCCACCGACTTGAGCATGCACATAGCATGAGGTGTTCGTGATCGTCAGCAGACATCCGTCGCCGTGTCGCAAGGCTCTACAACTCTCTGAGAAGACTTCAGAATGATTCGCCCCGGACTCGCAACTGCCTACCAGGCACTGGCGCTGGTGACTGCCGCCTCGGCGGCAACACCGCTGTCCCCCCGCCAATCGAACCCCTTCACCGCGACGCCCGTCGCCACCTTGGACGAGCCCTGGTCGCTGGCCCTCCTCCCCGACGAACGCATCCTCGTCACGGAGAAGGCCGGCACCCTGCGCCTGATCGATGCCGCCAGTAACACCACAGGCTCCATCTCGGGCGTTCCCACAGTCAGCTACGGAGGCCAGGCCGGTCTTGGCGATATCGTGCTGCATCCCGACTTTGCCGAGAACGACCTCGTCTATATCAGCTACTCCGAGCCCGGAGATGACGACACGTCTGGCGCCGTCGTCGCGCGCGCCAGGCTGGTCCTGGACGGCGACGGCGACGGCGACGGCGGCTCCCTCGAGGATCTCGACGTCATCTGGAGCCAGGTCCCCAAGGTCGCCGGCAACGGTCATCTCTCCCACCGCATCCTCTTCGGCGGTGATAACTCGACGCTCTGGATCTCCTCTGGCGACAGGCAGCAGTTTGACCCCGCCCAGGATATGGGAGGCAACCTGGGTAAGATCATCCGCCTCCACGACGACGGCTCCATCCCCGAGGACAACCCGTATGCCAACCAGAGCGGTGTCGCGGCCGAGGTCTGGGCCCTCGGCGTTCGTAACCCCCTTGGTATCGATTTTGATGCCGAGGGCCGCCTCTGGGAGGTCGAGATGGGCCCCCGCGGCGGCGACGAGCTTAACCTCATCCAGAGGGCTGGCAACTACGGCTGGCCCGAGGTCTCGTGGGGTGACCACTACAGCGGCGAATCTATCCCCGATCACGATACCCGCCCCGAGTTCGTCGAACCGCTGGTGTGGTGGACACCAGTCATCTCCCCCGCAAGCATGGTCGTGTATAAAGGCGACCTGTTCCCGAAGTGGACGGGTGATATTATCATCAGCGGTTTGGGCTCCCAGGGTCTTGTGCGCGTGGAGGTGGAAGGAGACTCGGCAAGCGAGGCTGCCCGCTATGATATGGGCAGCCGTATGCGCTGCGTCAGGGAGGGTTCGGATGGCAGCCTGTGGACGCTGGAGGATGGCGCTGACGCGCGGCTGCTTCATCTGACGCCGGGTCGATCCGCGCCTGATGATGATACTGATACCTCGCCCGAGGACTCAGATTCCAGTGTTGACCGTCTCATTCCTGCACCCATGTCCTCGTTAGTACTTATCGCCTCCGTCCTCTATAGACTCAGCTTCTAGAAGGCGGCTTTCGCCGTAAGAGATATACGACTGTTCCATTCGAAAAGAAAAGAACCGAAAGAACGAATTTTTCAATGGTTCTAACTTCTGTCCACCAACGCCCCAGGTATACCCCTCCTAGAGTAAGGCAAGAAACGATACAGCCCTGCCTAAAGATTAGTATACAACTATAGTATAAGTTTGTTAATACTAGGGGTTATGTAGTAGCTGCCTTCGTCAGACGAGGCATTAGGCCCTGCATCGACCATGTCTTAAACTGATATCGACCATAGTTAGATTACTAAGCCTAGCATCAGAGGTGATTACGGAGACAAGTTTATTATTTCAATGTTGCTTTTGCTATTTTTATTATATCAGAGTATGGATGAAGTAGATAGAGAGTTTGGAATAAAAGCAAAAACAAAAAATAAACATACAACACCGGGTATTCGCTGGTCGTCACCGACCCAACTACTAATCCAGCCCTCACTGGCTTATCTATGGGAGAGCGGACGGGATCCCGAGTTTTCCAGTGGGTATGGTCGTATGTGCTTGTTATACGAGTTGGACACGTTCATGAGGCTTTGTTCTACGAATCGACCTCATCTGGAAGACACGCCATCGTGCTGGCGGTGACAATGACACCCCACGCGTCCGATGTCAGAGTGGCTCCGTTGACGCCCGCGATATCCTCGACGTAGATAGTCCCCGCCCGGCACTCAAACTAGTGTCGGTGCAGGCCCCGACACGCACCCCCTTGGCCGGCGCGGGCATCATTGGCCCCGTGCCGAGGGGCAAGACTGGCTTGCTCACCGAGGACGAAGACATCATGCTGAACGACCGGGGCTCGACAAACTTCAGGAAACGACAAACATTGCAGGGTCAACGTTACGACGATGAGGCAGAGGCAGTAGTGGTTCTATTAAACATCTTTACATTATTCATAATCCTCCTTCGTTTCGCATCGCTCTCTTTACTGCCGTCGCGGCCGGTCATACAGGACAAAAGAGATGCGGATCGTAGCATTGCTGTCTTCAGGGTATATCGTCATCCCGCTCCAAGTGTCGTCGTCGAATCTTTTTTTCCAGCTGTTTCTTTTGTTTTCGTCGTTGATTCGTTCATCTCAATCATGTCTCGTCTCGTCTATTAGTATGTGATTTTGCTTATTTGCACACGAACGTCTCGCCGAGGGGCTCGCCGTAGAGAGTCTCATCCTCGAGGTACGCCGCATCGCCAATGTTGACGCATTTGCCGCCGCCATGGGGGCCGACATGCGGGCAGTGAATCTATCGCAGGTTCGTTAGCACGGGAACATTCGAGAGACGAGAAGCAGGGCGGAAACTTACATCCGGCCGCGTCAATGTCAAGACGCTGTGGATGGTCCGGCAGACGACGTTGTCGCCCCAGGCCTCGCCGTAGTTTCCGTACTCCCGCTGGGACAGTCCCTCGACGCACTGCTGGATGCTGTCCCACTGCTGGTTTTTGCCGAGGCACCGCTGCTGGGTCATGGCGCAGATTTGAAGGATGCTCAGCCTCTGGAAGTTCGGATCCGTGATGCGCGAGGCGACGGTCGCCTCGACCCAGGGGTTCAGGCCCGGGATCCACGCATCGTACTTGAGGACCGAGCCGTCGTCGTCGAATCTCCAGTACGCGATCTAGAATTGGCGAGGTTAGCGAGCCAGTCAGGAAGAGGGCCCCCCCTGTATCGCCGCCGCCGCTTGGCGAGGTCATGCAGGGATTATTACCCCATGAATCTTTTTTGTTGCCTGCAACTTACCTGCTTCAGCGGCGGGAGCGGTTTCCCGTGGTCCTTGCACCCGGGGTTCACGATGCTGGTGTACAGGTAGACGACGGACGAGGCGACATTCTTGCACCCGGACGTGAACTCGGTGATCTTGTAGCCTGTGATGGCGGCGGAGACGGCGTTCCCCTGGGGTAGCGGCGACAGGGCGAAGAAGTACTCGATGGAGTCCTCGAAGCTGGTAAAGTTGCCGACGGGGTAGACCCTGCCGCGGACCTTGTGGCTGAAGAGGCCGTCCGGGACGGCCGCGGCGCCGCCGAGGATGATGGGCACCTGGTTCGGGTAGACGGTGAGGTTGTAGATGTGGGAGATGGTGTCGAAGTTGCGCTTCGTCTCGAGCTTTCGCAGCAGCACGTACTGGAGGAGGGGGAAGGCGCCCGCGGTGGGCGCGAGGGAGGCGAGGAGCACGACGGAGACGCTCAGCAGGGGGAAGAGAGACCAGGAATGCATGATGTGCTGTCGATGTGTATGTGTGTCGCCCGAATTACTTTTTCCTCCGCTGAACAAGTATGCTGGACGTCGTGTGAAGGATCCCCATCAGAGGTAGTTGAAGCTAGAGGAGGAGCAGAGGATCGAAAAGGTCAGACAGAACCTCCGGCCAGGTCCCAGAAGGAGGGAAATGGCGGTGTCTTATCGTTGGATCGACCATGGCATTGTCCGCACGCATCTCGGCATCCATGCTGCCGGGTGCGCGCTGGCCGACCTCGTCATGGCTGGTGAAGCTGGGCATGGCTGGTCATCGCCATGGGTGTGTCTCGGGGCGGGCTGGCGACGTGGCGGCCGTCCATGCGCCGCCGTGCGCCGCCGGTGGCCCTGGCCCTGGCCCCGGTCCGGTCCACAACTGACCCAGGCCAGCTATGGATCATGATGTAAGTAGCTAGGCAGGTTCTCTGCTGGTGATGGTACCAAACCTGGAGGTTCGGTGTGCGCGAGCTGTGCCTTGCTGCGTGTCGGTGGAGCAGTTGGCCAGCAGAGCATACATGAAGCGTGTACGACGTGCATGCATACATAGCACCATTGCTTTCCAGCTGTGGCAGCTAGGCTCAGTCGAGACGGAGGAGATCCTTTTGGGCAATTGATGCGGGTGATGTGGGCTGGCCGGATTGGCGTGATCCCGCGTGCGTGGTTCTGCACCTGGAGGTTGGCAGTTCCCAAAGTTTTCGGGCTCCAGTTGGGGGGGCTGAACCCGACAAACCGCTCCAGCCTGCCAGTTCAGCGGCCGGTCCGGGGCCCGATAAGGTGATAAGGTGCACCAGCTGGGGCCAGCAAACCGATGCCCAGGTGGCTGGGATTCGCTGGAGGTTCCTTGCATGCAAACCACTCGTCATCCCGCATGGGCCAGCGTCCGTATGACGTGTCAGCGGCCAGTCGATTTGCTGGCAGCGGACTCGGAGGCAAGCTGCTGTCCGTTAATAATGGCCCATTAATGGCATTTTCCCGGGCATGATGGCGGGTAATGGGCATCAATCAGGTTGGGTCCGAGAATAAGGTACTTGGTACTGACTGCATGAAACACCAATTGATCCAACACGAGGACCCTTGGTCCTGTTCCTTGCTTGGCGAAGAAAAAAAGAAGAAGAAAGGAAAAAAAAACTTGGTAGATGGCTGGGCTGCCATCATGTTCGCCAAGGTCCTTCACCGCCGCTCGTTCGCTTCCGAGTTGCAGGTGGCTGGCAGCGATCGCAGGCGGGGTTTTCCCGGTCCCATGCGCGGGGGCGGGGGAGCTTAAGTAAGTCCCTATAACCAAGGTAGGACCCGGACAGAATCCAGGCACGGGAACCCTTCACCGCAGCGGTGCAGACTCCGAGGTTCCCATCGCATGGGCGTGGTTGGGGTGGCTCTCTCCATCGGAACCATTGCTACCATTCCATCTCGTCAAATGGTGGCAGGGAGGAGCAGGCATAAAACCAGGCATTTTGCGACCGAGCAAAGGAAAAGAAAAGGGTGGTTTCATGACTTCAGTACTGTAAGCATGGATTTCGTCACGACTGGACCTGACTTGGAGGTCGACGAGAGCCAATCGCAACTCACTCGCGTGGTTCTGTATTTTGTCGCATCGGGTCGTACTAAGCCACGGACCGGCAAGACGGACAGCGGGATGGCCTCATTGTGTCTCAGATGGATCAGATCTAGACGTCGCCGTCGACGGGAAAGGTCTCGGTGCGACTCTGCGACTGAGTCGGGGCCACCACCACTATAAAGAGGCCATTCCACGTCAAGCCGGAACGAGTCGTCCCTCGGCTTTCGGTTTTTCAAAATCCACATTCACTGGCACGAAATGCTCCCTCGCTCGACCAATCCCCTTGCCCGTCCAAGATTTGCTGCACTCGGCCATCCATCCAGAGCGCAGAGATGGGTGCGTCGCCACGTGAGGCAATCCAGCTGGCCATCTTTGGGTTCTGATTGGCCTGCCCATCCCAGCGGCACGGCGCGTGCCCGACCAGTAGAGTCCGCCTGACAAGACGTGCCCGCGCCATAGTAAACTCCGATCTCCTATAACCGGCCTGCACCACCAAAAGTCGCCGCACCAAGGCGCACCAAGTGCAAGCTGATCCAGGAACCAGCTCAGGCACGACGCACCCCTTTCTCTCTGTGCCACCACCCAGCAGGTAACTCTCCGCGTGGGACGGCCGGCATCCATTGCCGTTGGTGTTGTCTCAACACAGTAGTATGGTTGCAAGTTGTAACTGGCCGCGATGATGCGCTGTAGTGGCCGAATCACAACACCACTCATCTACCCCTCCTGAGAAGCCCCCTTTCAACTCACGTATTGGTCCGGAGAATCCCCAGAGTCGTCCCAGCTGCCGGTCTCCGCCTATCGACTCGTCACTATCACAGCCCACTCTTCTTGACGGGCGAATCTTGTCGTTCGCCTCTCCTCCCTCCATGAGGCGTGACGGCCAATAGACGCCCCAACGAACGATGAGCCGCAGACGGCGTCTCATTGCCCGTGACTGGCCCCCATCCCGCAACCATTCATACCCGTTCCAGCCCGTTCCTGTGGGCCCTGCATGGCAAGTGCAAGGATCCCCCAAGTACGGATATTCCTATCCTGACGACTCACGAGCCTCCATAACCAAGACACGGGCGGCCGCCGTCTTGGTGGTGTGGTGGTGTGTGTGTCTCTGTGAGTGTGTGGCCGAGCCGATTCGTCCGTCCATTCGATGAAATGTGACAGTCACGTTCTCTCTCAGCTACTGTCACGCTCTAGCCTCGAGGTCCTGGACTGGACCTGGACCTGGACCAAGACCTGGCCCGGATCAGGATGTATATACATGGGCGGCACAGACCCTCTTGTCCTTCTGTTTCTTCTTTCTGGCCTGTTCTTGGAAAGACGAGTATCCCACGCGTGGCCTCCATGCGACGACGACGGCCGTGACTAACAGCGCAGCACCGGGTGATAGACTGCACTGTTTCTGCAGTCGCAACAGGCCAGACAGACCACAGGCAACTCGCAACTGAGAACATCGCGCCTTGGACTCCGAATAACAAACAACGACGAGGAAGACATTGACGGCCCCGTGCCCGTCAAGCCAAGCCCGAGATGGCGTCCATGGCCGGCCTCGGCCCGCTCCCCCGCCACACCCTCCTGGCCATCATCTGGACATGCTTCAGTGCAGCCTTCCTCTTCATGTCCCTTCGCACCATCATCCGACTAAGGATATCCCCCCCATCACGGAGATTCACTTTTGAAGACGCATGGCTCCTCCTCTCCCTCGCTGCCCTCCTCGCCTTCTGCATCCTCGAGACCATCCAGCTCCCGAGCCTCTACTACATCACCTCCGTCATTGAGGGCCCGCCCAGATTGTCAGTCGACCTCATCACCCACACCGAGCGCTATCTCCTCTTCCAGTTCCCCATCGTCATCCTCTTCTGGACCGTCCTGTGGTGCGTCAAGGCCGGCTTCCTCGCCCTCTACTTCAAGCTGTTCAAGGAGCTGGTCCTGTACCGGCGCGTGTGGTACGCCCTCGCCACCTTCACGCTGCTCGGGTACGTCGGGTGCGTCCTGACGCTGGCCCTGTCGTGCGGGGACGTGGACAACTTCTTCGAGTTCGCCGGCTGCGCCACCAAGGAGGACATCTGGAAGTCCAACCTCAGCGTGTACTACAGCACCGCCATCGATGTCTTCACGGACTTGTGCAGTGAGTCTTTTCCGTCATCCCTTCGTGTCGGTGCTTGCGAGGCCTTGAGACTGACGACCGCGGTGCTTTCGCCGTCTACCAGTCATGGCTATGCCTCTCAGACTCATCTACGGAGCGAGAATCACGCCAAAGCAGAAAATCGGTCTCGCCTGCGTCTTCGGCCTCGGCTTCGTCATGATCGCCTTCGCGGTCATCCGTGCCAACCAGATCCTGCAACAGCAATACTTCGTGAACCTGACGCTGCTGATCGTCTGGTCCACTCTTGCAGCATCGATTTGTGAGTTCACATCCTTCTCCGACATCCCTTCGGCATCCCTCACATCACATTACTCGGCTAATACCCCCCATAGCTGTCATCGTCGGAAGTCTTCCCGCGCTCAAGATCTTCTTCACGGGCCGGGCGATGAAGCGCTCTCGCAACAGCCCCGGCAACAGCGCCGCGAACGCGCAGTTCAGCAACCTCGAGTCCCACGGCAAGGGCGGCGTCCAGCTCAGCTCGCTCTCCAGCGACAAGGACTCGGCGAGCCGGCGGGACCCGGACCCAAGCGACTCGCAGGAGGACATGCTCCGGTCCGAAGGGACGCAGTTCGTCATGGTCAAGCATGATGTGGTGAGTTTTACCCTCCCGTCTCGTACCGTATAGTGGACAGCAAGTGTCTCACGCGACTTTGTTAGCAGACCGTCTCGTACGACCGCGTACACCCACCCCGACCAGTCTATCACAACCACTCTAATGGGCCCGGCTACGGGAACGCAATTTGAGACCTCGGCTGGGCCGGCCCCGATATCTTGTCTTTTGTTGTTGTCTATGACCTATACCGCGGCCTACATGCCGCCAGCATCACTACTACTATTACTCCGACTACACCTGCTCCGCATGGTTCCACTCCTTCCGCTACATTCTAGACGCAAATACTCCTCGCATGGAGGAGCTTTTTATGGCCAGGGCAACGAGTCTCCGACTGGAACGGACCGTGCTGGGTTGAAAGTCGAGGGAGGATAAAGAAGAGAGCGTATAAAGCAAGCAATTGCCCCCGGTACCACAGAACGGTGTCATTTGAGAGTTTTCACGCGATTGAGTCAATGTATGGGCTGTATTTTCATTCTGTACATCCTTCATACAGCAATAATGGAAACCCTTTGCCAGTTACACCTCGAGGGAGAGCCTCCATCAAGTCCGGCGTTGAGGGCCATCTGTCTAGTCTGTTGGCAAGGAAGAATGAATTTTGGATGAGGGGTTTTCGATGCCCGGAGCACCGCACCATCCTCGCTGCTTCTCCTCAATTCAGCTGCGTGGCGAGTAGGAGTTGATTCTCTTTCCCAGGTGGAACCCGAGGAGCTCCGGGCCTCTCAAAGGGACTTGGGGTTTGTCGATCCAGGCAAGCCAGCGGCACAGCACGACCCTGTCCCCCTGTGGTGTTTCTATTTTTGGGGCAGATTTCTCCGAATGACGAAAACCTCGGGACTTGGTGTAGACCTTGAGATTTCTGGCCTTACTTGGCCTACCATGATAAAAGCTTCATGCGCCCAGACCCTCTCCGGGGCCGGGCGGACGGCCGATGCCAGCCAAGCCGGACGACTCCACGGCCGGCCGAGTTGACTCGGACGTCCCACCCGGCACCGAACATGCATCACCGATCCCTCACAAGTCATGTGGTCCTCGTTGCTGAGACGGTTGTCCTTCTTGACGCGGGCGGTTGCCGCCGCCGATCCTGTCAGTTGTTTCTGCCCTTGGAGCAAACCTTCAGGGTTATGTTATCGACGATCTCTCGGTCTTTCCGACATTAAACCTGAGTGATTTGATCGTTCTCTGGCCTATTACTAAGTATAGACCGCCTTCCTTTCTCGATGAGCCGCCGATCGCTCCATGACGTCCGGGGTCCTCATACTACCACCACTTCAGGGTCTCCTTGGCAACATTGGGAAGTGATGAACAACACCGCGACCTGTGCCGCACGCTATGTGACCTCTGTGAGCACCTTAGTTGCTCAGGTCTGCGTCAGTGGACCGATCTGGGAGAAAGTGGTCAACGGTCTCTCGGCATTGCCGGCGTGGAGGCTACGTACCTTTCGAACGAACTCAGGACGTAGCATGGACATCGCTCTGGGATGACGAAGGAGATGCTTCAGTACGTCCTATGCCCCAGAAGGCTCTGGCCTAGTGGACAATGAGACCATTTTCACCACATCTAAACAACGTTCCAAAAGTATAAAGTTACCAGTCCATCCACCCTTGATCAACACCAATATCTCAGAATCATCACATCGCTGCCCACACAAACAAGACCTCAACACTGCCACTAGACTACCTACTTTCTAGTCACAGTCATCCCTCCTCGACAACTGTACCATCAACTCATACTACCAAACATCTACCTCCCCAGTTCATCATGCGTTCCGCCGCCGCCGTCATCCCATTCGCGGCCCTCGCTTCGGGTGCCGTCCTCCAATCGCGTGCGCTCAAGGGCTTCACGTTTCCCAGCGAGCTCTCGATCGCCGACATTGACGAGTGGCGCGACCAGCTCGAGCCCGCCTTCGACCACAACCCGTCCGAGCAGATCCCCAACCGTCTCGAGGCTCTCTCCAAGCGTCAAGATGACTTCGAGGGCTACACGACCAACATCGGGCTCGGCGACGTCCAGACCGACTTCGGGTGCGACCAGTCCATCCGGGAAATCCTGCACTCCGCCATCATCAGCCTCTGCAACGACGGCATCTGCAACGGCGGCCGCTCGTACACGCAGGAGGTCGCCATCGAGTTGGAGCACTTCGGCAGCACCCGCACGGCCGACGTCGTCGTCGACATCAGGGGCTCCTACAACGGCACCGTCCGCCACCACCTCATCCAGGCCATCGAGGAGACCGTCAACCCCGACACGGTCGGCTCGTACGACCACACGTACTCGTACAACGGCGCCGGCGAGGAGTGGATGGGCAAGTGCCGCATGTCCGCCTTTTCCAACTACGTCGCCCTCGTCCGCCGCAAGCCCGACGGCGGCATGGTCGACGAGCTCCAGATCGACATTTCGCTCGACCTCGGAAACGATGCCTGGTGCCACGCTGCCGCCTGGACCGGGACCGTGGTCGGCACGGTCAGCGGCCTGGCCGGTGGCTTCTTCGGTCTCGTGAGCGCGCATTGCGGCATGCAGTCCGATTGAGTGCGCCTGACTCTCCCAAGGTAGCGATGTATCATACTTCTACTTCTTTGTTAGATTTTTATTCTGTATTTTATCGTGTGACCGTGGAGAAGAGTGCGAAGATACGGGTTCGACATCAGAAGGCTCGGGGGTGGTGACGCTGGCATTTCATCTTGATCTATCTTCGAAGACGAGTAAAACAGACCCGAAAAAGGTTCAAAAGAATCTCATCTCATGATGAGGTTGCGTGAAAGCAACGAGATTTAAACCAAGGCCAAAGGTTCTGGCCCACTAGTAAGCCCTCATGATCCAGGTCGTAGACCCGGCGAAGTCAGGAGCTTTCTTTCTCAATGACAAATGAAAGGCATGGTTCTGACCGCGGGAATAACATGAATTGCTTCTCGCGGTGGAAGAGGATTGGGACATCATGATCAAGTCGACATGGGGTTTGTCACTCCTCTCGGTTTCTCGGCCTCTCCAGCTTCTTTACAGCACCAATGACGAACAAACCCCTGGATGAGGAAGAAGATCCTTAAATATACATTACTTGCTTCTATAAACTATTCAATACCACCGGCATATATCATCCCATCAAAGACACCAGCCGTACTTGGGCTGGCACCCGAGCATGTTGAGGCAGCTGAAGCCGCACTGCCCGGAGCGGGAGCAGCACGGCGCCAGCATGGAACGGCACGCCTGGTTCGAGGAGGCGCCGCACTTTCCGTTCCTGCTGGGCGTGACCGGCGGCGTCGGCGTCGTTGTCGGCGTCGTGGGAGCCGCTGTGGTGGTGGCGGTCTGGACGGGGGGAGTGGTGGTCTGCTGCGCGGGGGGAGTGGTAGTGGTGGTGCTGGGACCCGGCGCTTCGCAGGAGTCGTCCTCGGCCTGGCGTGCCTTGAGGTCCTGGGGAGAGTCGCAGAGGCCGTAGCCCTCACGGCACCCGGCGCCGCAGTAGGCCGGCGAGGAGCCGCACCAGCCGTCCCGGGAGCAGCAGGCGCCGAACTTCGAGCCCTCGCAGGTGGAGCTCACGCCGCAGGAGCCGTCGACGGAGGCAGCGAGGAGGCCGCGGGCGGCGAGGCCAATGTTCTCGTCTGGAGGGAGGAGTTAGTTGCCTGAGCAGGTAGGCGGGTATCGTCAAGGGGGGGCGTACTGATTTCAGGGAGAAGAGGCTGGGCCCTCATGGGTTCCCGGCGCTCGGGGTAAAGGGGCTGCACGACAGGTTCGTGGCCACTATGGGCGAGGACACCCTCCAGCCCGGCGAGGGCGGCCAGTGCAAGCTGAGCGAAGCGCATTGTGGTGGACTGGTGGTCTTGGTGGGATGGGATATGTGTGAGTGAGCTGAGGGGATGAGAGTCGTTGGGGAAGTACTGAGAGTCGAAGACCGGAATCAGGGCCAAACGGCCTTAAAGTAGTAGGTAGTGCATCGCCATGGTCCATCGGAAAGACTCGAAGCACCCGCATCCATGCCTGTTCGAGACCGCGGCCTTCAGGGACGGACCCAGATGGCCGCCAGCTGGCCGGCGGCCGCCCCCCTGACACGAGCTGTCGATGGGGCGCCGGGGCGGCTGAAAAAGAAGCACCTTAGCGTCGATCCCGGACGACGCTCGGCCAGTGTGTGCGCGCCAACTCATGCTGCAGAGCTCCTAAGGGCAAAAGTAAACATGGCACAACCCGGGACGGCCGTCGGGCTGGGCCGTGAAGCGGGCTCAGGCACCTATCAGGAGACTTCGACTACTGCAGGGGATGGGCGCTTTGTTCTTTGTGCCGTCCGACCTTCCAGTCAGCCACGCCCCTCCTGAGGACTCTCGCCTGACACGACGATGTGCTGCGCTCGGGTTCGGCACTTGCGCCGCGACTCTCTAGTGCCGTCTTGGCATCGTATTCTTCGCGCCTCGACCGATCTCTCATCCAGGAAAGGCTCCGACCGTGAAGAAACGGCGGCAGAGGAAAATTTGCCCAGTTCATGAAGACAACCTCGAGTGAGAAAATCCATCTGGTTCTGTGCGACTTGATCTCTTTATTACCCGTCGCGGGACCAGATCCGGGAGGCCATCGATATTGTTCTTCAGCTTTCTCTTGGGAGCCGGGGTTGTTGGATGCCAAGCTCGCTGCTTATTTGTGTGGCTTGGTTGAGCAACTGCAGAAGCCAGCCGGCCACAAAAGAAAGACTTGTTCTATTCAAGGTCTGCCTCGGTGTGGCCTCTGCATCCTGCGTTCCGAAGAACGGCGGGGGACGGGGGCGATGGGAGAAACTGGCAGTGGAGGCCCGGAGCGCTGTAACGATCTCCCGTTGGGCGGGTGGCGGGGTCGGCCCCGTCCCGAGTCCAGTGGCGGGGAGCTGTGGAGAACATTTACACCTTCCAGACAGGGCCGAAAGCCCAGAACTTGAACTCTTCCCTTACAACCATCTCGACCTTCCATCACAACCTGCTGGTCAGCAACCGATGTGACCCCGCGCACCCTGCCGGGCCTGGCTCCGTGCTTCGACCAATCGTACCTCCTGCATTGGGACTTGTACAGACCGTTCGGTTTTCTGCCGACCGTTGAACCTGCATCGCCATCATCGATTCCATGATCTACGATGCACTAAGGAAGCGCCCAGAAGGACGTTGAGGTGCCAAGAACAACGACCTTCCGTCTATGGAATTCCCCACCGCTCCGAATGTACGGTCATACGTAGATAACGTCCTGGCTACTGGCATGGCAGCAGGGGAAAAGCTCCCACCTGCCTCATCAATCTGAATTCCCCGCGGTTCGCGGCAGGGATGTGGCGTTCGTGATGCGTTCCTTGAATCGACATGGCAGCTCCAGGAGAGCTTCTTTAACCCGGCCGGTTCCCCCTCTCCTCCTCCGCCGCCGTCCTCCTCGTCGCTCGTAGCTTGACTCTCTCCCTCGAGCTCAAAACCCGCGTCGGCATCAATCCCATCCGTCCGCTACATCCGCCAATATGCGGTTCAACATCGCCACGGGCGCCGTCGCCCTCACGGCCGTCGCCACGACCGCCATGGCAAGGGAGATGGCCAAGGACACGGTCCTCGCCGCCGAGCTCTACGACAGCGGCAAGCTGCACGCGTGGAACATGGAGCGCAAGATGGAAATGACGGCCGCCCAGGCCGAGGCCGGCATGCTGAACTCGAGCGTCTGGCCTAGGCTCGGCTACACCAAGTGCGAGGATGGCGTCGCGCAGGCCGTCCCCGGCGACCCCCTCCACGGCTTCAAGTGCAAGAACATTGACCTGTACGACTTCATCAACCATGCCACGCTCGGCTCGCCCAATGGATACGGCTTGACGCCGGATTCCATCCCCCGCACCGGTTCATCCACATGGGGCTGGGTCGACCCTGAATCTGGCCGGTAAGTGGCAGCCGCTTCACGAGTGTCAACCGACTAACTTCTCATGCGTTTCCTTCAGCGAGTTCATCGCGAACGGAATGGTTGACGGTACTGCCTTCATTGAGATCCTCCCCCAGGGCCGCATGTCCCTCCTGGGTTTCCTGTAAGTCGAGCGGATCTGGTCCCATCAAGACCGTACGGATCGCTGATCAGCGGGCCACTTCTTCCTCCAGGCCCGTTCCCGTGACAGTCGAGCGTGGTGCCTTGTGGAAGGAGGTCAGATCCTACAAGCACTACATGGTCATCGGCTCCGAGATGATCAACCACGGCATCCAGATCTTCGACATGACCAAGCTGCTTGACATTGACCCCGCGAAGCCTGTCACGTACGATCCCGCCACGGACGTGACCGCTCACTTCACGGACCTGCCCGGCCCGGGTCGCAGCCACAACGTCGTCGTCTACGAGGAAACGGACCTGCTGCTCGTTGTTGGCTCCCAGCCCCGGAACGACGCGTGCCGATCCGGTATCATCTTCGTCGACCTGAAGGACATTAGCAACCCGAAGAGGATCGGCTGCAACCCCAACGACGGTTACGTCCATGACGTACGTCAGCCGCGCTTCCGAGCGAGCCCCTTACTCTCTGTGAAAGGCCAGTCGTAACTAACGGAGCTACAGGCCCAATGCCTCAAGTACAAGGGACCTGATTCGAAGTACCTGGGCCGCGATATCTGCTACGCCTACAACGAGGATACCCTGACGATCTACGACATCACCGACCCAGTCAACTCGTCCATCATTTCCGTCACTTCGTACGAGGGCGCCACCTACACTCACCAGGTACGTCCATCCTATTTCCATAGCCTCTCACTACTCTTCTTTTCATGTTCGAAATGATGCTGATCAGGTGCTCGACAGGGATGGATCCTCGACCCGGAGTGGCAGGAGTTCCTGATTCTCGATGATGAGCTCGATGAGGTTAACTCCGTGGGCTCTGCTGCAGACGGTTACCCCGTGACCTTCATTTGGCAGCTCGAGTCTCTGGAGAACCCGAAGCAGGTTGGCCAGTACAAGGGTAAATTCCCCCCCCCCTCAAGCACCTCTCATCTGCAACTGCAGCTCGATTAGTGGGACATCGTGACTGACCCTTGACTCAAGGCACTGTGAGGAGTGTGGACCATAACCAATACATCAAGGACGGGCTCAGCTACCAGTCGAACTACCAGGCCGGCCTCCGCGTCTACGATATCAGCTCCATCCCGACCGACCCCTCCGGCGAGGGTGTCTGCGAGGTAAGATCAACAAATACCCTACGCGGATCACTCCCCAAAAGCAGCCTATATCTAACATATTGCAGATCGCCTACTTCGATATCCACCCCGAGGATGATAACGAGCCCGGCGGTGGCATCCCCACCTATGAGTTTGGCACCTGGGCATCCTACGCCATGTTCCCCTCTGGCTTCATCTTCATCAACACCAAGGAGCGCGGCGCGTTCCTCGTCAAGATGACCCGCCGCGCCTCCTGCCCCAAGACGCACCCGTGCAACGCCGACAACTGCCTGCGCGCCATGCGCTCCACCAGCGTGCCTGGCCGTCTGGAGGAGTCGCAGGAATTCTGCGGCGGATTCCTCGATGGCTGGTCCGGCGACGTGAGCGAGGTCCCCGCGTACGGCGCGAAGGCCTGCGGCGAGAACATCATCTCCCGCGTGAGCTCCGCCTGCTCGTGTCTGCCGACGCCCACCTCGACGTAGGCGCCTGCTTGAGCCATCCAGCAGCGCCGACATTACCTCGTCCGCTTCCGAGCCCGGCGAGACTGATGCCTATTGAGGGGAGAAAATCGATGTCGCTCTCGTGCGACTGGAATGGACGACGGGTTATGTGCTAGCTGCTTAAACGAGAAATCCATGACCACGTCGCTGCTGCATATGGCTGGGTATAATTTATTTGCCCCCCCTATTTCAACTCCCGTCTTGTGTGAAACTATCATGAACCCGTCAGCGAGCGCGGCTTTGATGTCACCTGTCAGCTGTGAGACGTCCGAAGACCCGCGAATACCGGTAGGACCCCGTGCGACATGTCTCGAGGTGCACCCTCGCAGCCCCAGTCCCGCAGGTGCTCTTGAGTCAGCTGAACATCCGGATGATCAAGGCCCAACGCTTTCTGCTGGTGGAGCAGACATGAACGCATAAGTGCAAAGGCTTCCGCACGCCGCTGCAAGCTGTGCAGCGTGGTGGCGAGATGGAACATGGTTTCTAGCGTATCCGGATGTGTATCGCCAAGCTGGGTGCGTTGATGGTGGAAGACGAGGCGAAACCTCTGCTCTGATTCGGCATATCGCCCCTGCCGGTCATACAACTTGGCGAGATCTGACATGGTACAGAGGGTTTCCTCGTGGTCTGCACCAAGTGCCATAACCTGGAGGCCAAGTGCCTCGGAAATCTTCTCTTCGGCCTCATCGTACCGCTCCTCGTCATAGTATGTCGTGGCGAGGTTGGCGATTGTCCTCAGTGTGATTTTACCCGTTTCACCGAATGTTCTGCGTTGGAGGACGATGGCTTCAGAGAACTTCTCTCTGGCCTTGTCGAATTGTTCGCGGAAGCGAAACATCCATGCGAAGAATACCATGGTCCTGAGTGTGTCCGGATGCTCTTCTCCGAGAACACGCCGTTGGATGCTCAAGGTCTCATTTACCATGTGTTCGGCCTCGGGGTATTTACCGCAAACATTATACGTAGTCGCCAGGTCGCACATGGCTTTGAGGGTACCGGCATCTGCTTCGCCGAAAAGGTCGCGGCGAAGGCTTATAATCTCGGTATATAAGCTCAATGCCTTCTCGTGTCGATCCAGGCTCTTGAATGCGGTGGCCAAGCGCTCCATGCTTTCAATCGTTTCGAGATCCCCTGAGCCGAAAGCCTCGCGATCCAGATGTAGGATTCTCTCGGCCACGGCCTGATCTTCCTGCGATCGCCCACGGCGCGCAAGAAAATTGGACACTCTAACCAGCAGATCAGCCGTGTCCGTCAGTCTCTGGTTGGTATTCGCCCATTTCTCGACGCTGAGTGCATGTGAGAGCAGCTCTTCGCATCGCGTCCAGCGGTCTGGTCCCGCCTCGGGAATCAGGTCCAACATGACGTCGAGGGCCATGCCCGAAAAGCGAGCCACAGCTGTTGGCTCGCACGGGATGTCGTCCGTAGTGTCAGGCTCGCAAGTACGAAGGCCGTAACGAGTGGCCTCCTGCACCAATTTGTGCATTTCGAATTCCGGCTCAGCTCTGTGCCGCCTCAGTGGATTGAGGAATGAAAAGTCTCGGAGTCGTGCAACGGCCTCCCGCATCTCGACCTCTTCACTGTCTTCCAGCCCGCTCGCGGCTGTTAGGATGCAGAGTGGGATATCTTGGTTGTCGAGGAACGCGACGACGTGGAGTATCCTCCACGCGACTGGACTCTCCCTTCGAATCCGGTCGACAGTGATACTCCACGTCTTGAAGACGCTGTTCCGTGGCCCCAGCCGATGTCGGTCAGGCTGGCTCGCGGCCAGCACATCCCAGCGCTTCTGCTGTTGTTGGAGTAACTGACGATAACCAGAGATCTGCATCCCCGTGCGCCGCATGAACACGGCAGCCTGTGAAATGGCGAGCGGCAGCCATTCGAGCTCCTCCAACAGACCCTGGCCGTCTACGCCTTTTGCATCCTCAACTATCATCCCCTGTCTGGCAGCCGCATTGAGCCCAATCTCCAGGAGGTCGGTAGCCTCGAGGGGAGTCATGTCAAGGACTTCTATCGCCTGTTCAGGGCCGACGATTTCTGCGATTCGCCTGTCGCGACTTGTCCAAATGACAGTTCCGTTGTCTCCCCGAGGCAGGTATTCCTGCACGCTCGTCGTCTCTCCGGTCTCTTCAGTCAACTCACGCGCAGCCAGCCCGAAAAGGTCCAGATCGTCCGCGTTGTCGACCACCAGAACCCAGGCCGACTGGCCTTGAATCGTGCGGCGCACCTCATGCATCAATTTTCGAGCCGGAAGGTCCACGTCCAGCCCGAGCTCGGCCGCGATCATCTTGTAGTGGTGCGCGAACGCCGCGCTGCTGTCGGCGTGCACCCAAAAGACAGCACAAGCGCCAGGGCCCTCGCGCTTGTGTCGTTTGTAGGCATAGTCGAGCGCGATTTGTGTTTTTCTTCAAACGTCCGTCAGTACTCTCTAGAAGCAGCGGATGGCACAAGGCTGCTCAAGGGGTGCTCACCCCGTCCCCCCGAGTCCCCACAGCGCGACGCATCGATGATCCCTCTCCAAGGCATTCTCAAGTTCGTTGGCAAGGCCTGGGCGTCGTACAGCCCCCATATTCTGAAGGTAAGGGATCACACACACAGCCAATGGCTCCGGGGTCGTGGGATTCTGGACGAGGATGTTGTAAACGACATGGTTGGTAATGTCTCCTTGATTCACGATGGCACCGGCGCCAATGTGATTCCCGGTGATGTCACGTTGAATTCCGGACATGGGGGCTTACTTGCTGGGCCTTGCGCCTTGTCTTGCGGTAGAAGTTGTCGGTGTCGGTGTCTGAGTAGAGTGTGCAAAGTATACAGGCCCGGACAACTTCGTCAGAGATGAAGCTGAGACCATAATTTGCCCCTGCATGTCAGCCGAATCACATTGCACTCCTTCTGGGATCTGCGCCACATGTCACCCCCCTTGCATTGTCAGGCGGCCTTATCTTATGCGGCCAAGGGGTCACCCGCACGTGACGATGGCGAGCTGTTGAGCAAAAATCACAAGAAGTGATAGATATTAATGGAGGACTGCCCCAAGAATTCCTTCGAGTGTCGTCTCACTTGATTTACAGAATGAGATTACGTTTCCGATCACCAATCTGATGGTCACTCGAGTTAAAACCGCAACTGCAGCTTACTCCTTGACATTCTTCTGCTCTTCCGCCGTCTGAGACCGCTGCGCCCTTCCCTTGGGCGTCAACCCAGCCGGAACTCGAGCTTGCCATTCTCCAGTTCGTCCATCTGTCCCGCCGGCTGACCAACGAAGACGGCTCGGCTATCTTAATGGTCTGTGTATTCAAGCGGCTGCTTGATCGAGGCCGAGCGCGTGAACAGGTCTAGCGGAGAGGGCGTTTATCGGAAACTTGCCGCCGCCTTGTGAGCCGAGACGTGGACGAGAAGGTGGCTACGCATGACCATCACTCGTCAGTCATAACCCGGCGGCCGAGATATAGTCAAGGGGAACTAAATAGGCAACCTTGTATCTTAGCACTAAGAGAGTAATAAGTTCTACGCCGGCGTCTTCACTATATAGATCTTCTGCCCCTCAAGCCTCGGCGCCGATCAAGCCCGCCTCGACCAAGAACGCGACGGTGAACTTGGAGTGTCTCAGGATTGCATCAAACATGATCGTCGCGTACGTCTGTCAAGGGTTAGCCGCACGAATCTCTGCGCCCTCTCGAGGAGCGAACTCTACTTACATCACGGGCACTATGGATGAATGGGCTCGACGTGCGAATCACCTCGTCGCACACATATGCAGCGGCTAGATCCCGTCATCAGCGTGAATTAGAAGAAGCCGGGATCAAGAGGAAGACCCACGAAATCCGTTGTAGAAAGCCGGAGCATGGTCAGAGCAACCGTACCCGCAGACGTCCCGTGTCGTGGGGCCGGTGTACGCCTCGGCGATCATGCGGACGTAGGCGGTAAAGACGGGGTCGACGTAGTCGGTGAAGATGGAGATCATGCCGCTCGGGGAATAGCCCGCCATGTCCTGGTTGACGAAGCCCAGGACGGACTTGGAGGTGGCCCTGTAGTTGTTGAAGATGTCCATGGCGCCGAGGAGGCCGCCTTCCTCGCCGCCGTAGAAGTGGAACTCGATTGTGTTGTGCGGCTTGAACTTGGACTTGGCGAGCACTCGGAGTGCCTCGAGGACGACGACCACACCGGAGGCGTTGTCGTCGGCGCCGGGCGCGCGAGCAGCTGGCCCGCCGGCGATGGAATCAAAGTGGGCACCAGCGATGACTGCATTGTCGTCGTCAGTTATGACAGGTGAGTCTATGTGTACTTAGTGCGACTCACCCAGGTCTTCCGTGTTTCCGGCGAATCTCACAATGACTGAGGGTTGGTTGAAGGCGGCATGCACGAATCGCTCGACCGTCATCAAGGGGTTATCTCCGGCCAGCTCCGTCGCGGTGTTGAACATCCAGTCAGCTGCTATCGTGCCGTTTACTGAACGATAGTGCCGATTCCACATGCTGCATCCATGTTAGTCAGTCAGATGCCCGGGAAGTCAACCACACACAACTTGCTCTGTCATTGTGCGCAGCCACACCGTCGGGCCGTCGTTGTTGACCCGGGGGAGGAGGCATCCGACACGCAGCTTCTGCTGGATCTCGCTGGGATACGTGATGGCGCGGCGCTGCACATCAGCAGACGACGGGACGGTGCTCAGCAGGCGGAGAACCTCCTCATCCTGGCGACGAGGGTCAGCACGACGGAATCGGAAGTGTCTCTCAAGATTCATTCATACATGGACATCGGTAATGTCTACGAAATGGACGTGTTTTGCGCCGAGGGTGTCCCGCTCCTCGTCGGTGGCCCAAAATGCCGGCTCAAGCTCAGATGTCTTGATCAAACGAGCGGCGGTCACATCGCTTGACGCTGCAACGTCGCGGCGTGGTAGCGAGCTTCCGCCTGGGCTCAGGGCATGTCCTTGGGCGAAGACGGCAAGCGTGGACAAGGCCACGGTCAGGACATTGGAAATCATGTTGGGTTTAAGGGCGAGGCGGTGAGGATTCAGAGTATGACAAGAGGAAGCAGAGCAGTACCAGTACTTGTACCTCGTATCACTTCTAGAGCACCTGACAGTGACAGTGATTGTGGCGCCAGAAACGGTCTTGCGGCTGCTACGCTTGTCCGCTAAAGGAAGGTCGTTGAGGGACGTAGCAGCTTGATAAGGGAAGCGAGGCCAGACCATTGGCGCATGGCCTGTTTTCTCGGGGACTTTCATTGCATTCTATTGAAATCTTGCCTCGCCTCACCTGAGCCACGCATCACTCCTATCGCCGAAAAGCATCAGCACCAACTGGTCCTGATCACAGCGGCGCCGACTGTGATCATAACCGTGGGAGAGATCAATGCGGATCGAGCCCATTCTCAGGCATCGTCTCAGGACAGCTTGAGAATGGAAGTCAATGTTGCTGCAGTCGACTCGAATCTGGGAGAACAGATGCATCGAGTGTAAGTGGACTGTCGAGGATAATATGCCGTATGCAATGTACATAGGCGTCTGCCACCAGATGGCTTCACCTGATTTACTCTTACACTCATTCAACCACCCCTTTTCCAGTCCATACCAACAACCACTTCAGCGAGTGTTCTGCCAGGGACCAACGTCGAAAATGAGCCTCGCCGCCAGGTACGCCATGTTCCCGTGCTCCACGTCCAGATAATCCCTCCAGTCGCTGATGCCGACGTGAACGGCCGTGCAGGGTAGGTCGATCGCGATCGGCGCCTCTCTGTCCGCGTGGTCGAGCAGGCCCTTGCTCAGCGAGATGGCAGACGAGGCGAAGAGCGCGAGGGCGATGACGAGGAACACAAAGTGCGCCGCGCGGCTCGTCCTCTGGGTCTTGTCGCCGGGTTTCGGGGCGTCCAGCTTGTCTTCCAGCCACGTCGGGGTGAATCGCCCCGTCATCCTCCAGCGCACCGACAACGTGTAGACCTGGGCATAGAGCTCACCCGCCGCGCTGCCGACGAAGTAGATGAGGCCGAAGATGTATGTTATGAGGGGATCGACAAAGAACAGGTTCCTGTGCATCGTGCGGAACCGGAAGAGGTTGTCGCGGCCGCATATCTCGGCGGCTGAGCACATCGATCTGCCAGGAGCGGCCGCGACGTCTTCCTGGAGACACTCGAAAAAGTGGTCATCTAACAGGTTTCCTCCTCTGACATATCCCCGGTCGAAGATATACATGGAGGCGCCCAGCTGTAACAGCGCCACCGCGTACAAGAGCAGCATCGCGGCTCGCCTCAGGTCCGGGTGTGCATGCATCGCACACGTGATGGGATGCCTGTGGAACGAGTGCGCCATGCGCCATGTCACGACCCACGAGAGGAACCACAGGTTGAGCGCCGTGATGGGCGAGGTCTGGATCTTTGCGAAGCCTGCCCACCATATGGCGGTCGAGATGAGCGTGAAGACCATGCTCGCCCACATGGCGTACCCCTTGTCGACGCAGTGCTTGGGGCTATGGGCCTTGAAGAACGTTTGCTTCACGAAGTGGTAGATCACGAACACGGCTGTCGTCTGGAAGAGCCACCACTGCAGGAGGCGTGAGCGGCCGATGAACTCGCGCGTGATCCTCGTCGGGACGATCTTGAAGTCCCTCAGGCACCAGGCCATCTCGCACCAATGCTCGCCGTCTTCGTGGGTTCCTGCCACGGCTGATGCCAGATACGTCGTGTTCCAGGGCGACAGGAACAGATCATGCAACCTCTGGGCGCAGTCGAGGCCGACGATGGGCGGCGTCGCGGCGCAGGACTCGAAGCGACTGTTCTTGTATAGGGGGAACCCTTCGTCGGCGGGTCTCGATGTTTCCGGTTGCATGGCGAAGTAGAGGATCAACACCAGCGCCCCGGTCTGCAAGGCGACGCACAGCGTGAACATGAAATATGTCAGCCCCTTCCATACGAGTGGGTGGCTCGCGCCATAGATGCGCGGATGCACCACCCCGTTGTTGGTCCTCTGGTATTCTGCAGGGGTTTATCGTTGAGCGGCTGGCTTGGTTATCGGATGTGCTTGGACCAACGGACCTAGTTCTTCTTGGGACCTCATGGCTGAGCTTTCTCTCGTGGGGAAGACCTTGAATCGACCGCAGAAAGTCGCGGTAGTGTCGTCGGGTGGTCAGGACCGGATGGCCAGGCGTTTGACTTGGATACTCTGAAGAGGAGATGGGTCCCCGGGGGGCTTCTTGTATGAACCTGAACTTCAAGCGCTGACCTCGCTCATCGTCAACTTCCACACCAAAGATACCGCTAGAACCGAAGCCTGGTCTGTCTCCTCATAAGCGCCGCCAGCGACAGAGGGCGCCTGTCGTGCCGTGTTCACGGTCCACTCGCCATCCGTGGCCGCCCACCAAGTCCGCAGCCTGATCGCGCTCCCGGCTGACTCCCGTAACACGACAGCAGCCGAGACAGACATAACAAGCCACGGAGCTTCATTCAGCATGTTGTTTCTCATGATTTAGGCGCTTCTGCCTCTCCGCCCTACCTATCATGATGGTCCACTGTCTATTCTACCAAAGCAGAGTCATGTCCAGCTCCCCTTGGCACTCCAGTCGGAAACGGCAACAGCCGCCTCGATCTCTCAGAATTACAACCTTGAAACGTGCAGGACGCCACCGACTAAGAAAAGCAAAGATGACCAGCAAGCCAATAGGTGTTATTCCAAATATCGCCACCATTGTTAGCCAGAGCAGCTGAAGCGCCGAGTAAGTACAGAGTTACATCTACAGTCCTTCATCCATTTTCCAAAGCCCTTTAGTCAAGCTGCGTCGCTTCTTGGAAGACGACATGATGACCACCAATCAATACATCCAAGCAAAACCATCTCCGTCCATCTTGGAACGTGTACCACCACACACCGCTTATTGCACCAGCAGCTTCGCATGGTCGGTGTCTAACATGGGAGAAGGTCTGCTTGTTCCAGCCTTACAGATCATCAGAAGTGATGGTTTCGTTCGGACCATTTTGTGAAAAGAAAAATTCTCCATCGGCATACAGCGTTCGAGTTGATTAACACGACGCAGTATGTAGAGGTAACGCGTGAGATCTCACTTGGGACGTGGGCCAAAAAGAACACCACCAAGAAGTAAACATACAACACAGGGTATTCGCTAGTCATGACGGACCCGACTATTGCTCCGGCCCTCAGTAATGATATGTGCGTGAGTAGAGGGTTCCAAAAAGTGCTCCCCGAATTACATGCTGAGCGCGACAGTGGCGACCGCCACCAGCAACACCGCCGCGCGCGAGAGAGATCTCGGAGCCTGTCCCGAGTCGGGTGTCGATTCGGCAGACGCGGATCCCGTCGTTGACGTGGACGATGCGGACAAGGTCGGCGGCGGGTTGTCCTCCGTGCCTAAAGAGTCTGCGGTGTTCCTCCTCGAGTCTGCCGAAGACGCGCTCGCCCTCGACGAGATGGTCGACCCATCACCAGGTTCCCCTCCGATCAGCGTGGGCGGGGCCAAGGTCCCGACGTCAGCTGCCGGGACGGTGACGGTCGTGACCGCATTGCCTGCCCGGGCCGTGTTCATCCACAGACAGTACGGCGTGGCAGTCCATATGCTGTCGGACCCCCCGCCCACGAGGTCGTCGCAACCAAACACGGCGCGTGGGTCACACGAGACGCCCGGGGGAGGCGCCTGGGCGGTCAGCGTGTAGGTGTAGAGCGCGGCGTTGTCCGTGTTGACGGCGGCCATGCTGGCGAGCGGCGTGGGCGTGCCGGCCGAGCAGGTCGTGCCGATGCCGTCCTCGATGTTCCTCGGCGGGCCGAAGAAGGCGCCCTGGCGGGAGTCCCTCTCGTTACAGCAGACGAGGTCGTCCAGCCACATCTCCCACTCGGGCGCGTCGCGCGCGTCGCCGTAGATGGACTCGAGCATGAGCGAGCGGCTCCTGCTGATGATGGGGCCGTCGCAACACGCGGTGAAGAAGTCCCCGGGCTTGGGCGCGGGCTCGGTCGCGTTGGCGTCGGCGAACTGGTCCGCGCACTCTGAGGCCTGCCAGGGGTTCCATTTGGGGAGGATGCACCACTGTTCGACGTTGCCCACGGGCACTGCGGTCGCGACGGAGGTCATGGCAGGCGGGTGGGCAACTGATCCGATTGTACTCTTAAGTATGTATTGTGCGATGAGCGACGAGGGCGAGTAGGGATGCGCCAAGTAAGATGGCAGACAATATTGATACGTTTTGCCAACTTAGTAAGCAGTACTTTTCTCGTTCCACTTATTCGTGTATGTGGGTACCTTCCCTACCTCTTGGCCTTGAGTGTCAGCAACTGCCCCGGCGGTTGGAGCAGACAGCGTAGTCGAAGCTCGTTTAAAAATGTTACGAATCCCCTCTAGATTGTTTAGTTGAAGCAGCCAAAAAGCAAAAGAAAACATACAACACCGGGTCGGCCGCTATCACGCCAAGAGGCAGCGTCACATCTAATCAGACAACGGCCATGGCTCTGTTACTCGCCGGCTTCCAACGGACACCATACAACCACCCCCGGTCTTCCCGGCTTACACCTCGCCTACACATTGTACTTTGTCCTGATGAGCTCGTAGTTGGCGCGCATCAGCAGCTGGCAGGTCTCGCCTCCCTTGGACGACGCCCTCCAGACGCCGTTGAAGCTGCGGGCCCTGTTCTGGGTCCAGTCGGCGTCGTTGCGGATGTCGCGGCTGCCGATGTGCAGCTCGGGGAAGCCGCTGGCCCTCTTCGCCCGGTAGAGGGCGTTGGCGCCCTTGTTGGAGCCGGCGATGACCAGGTTCTGCCAGCGGCTGTGGAGCATGAAGCTGCCGGCCTCGCGGTCACCCCAGCGGTAGATGGCCTGCACGCCTCCCGACGTAGGCCCGTTGGGGCCCGTGTGGTTCTGCCTCTTGTGCTTCATGCAGAGTTTGCCGCCCAGGCTTCCGCGGTGGAAGAAGACGTCCTTGCCGACGCGAGCGCTCTGTCGTTTGGCGAGGCCCTCTTCGTCGTCGTCGTCGTGCTCGATGTAGTCGCGGGCGATCCAGATCGTGACGTGATCCCTGTCGTCACGCTTCATGAGGGAGTGCCTGTACACTGCGAGCGAGGCGGTGGTCAGTATCCGCCAGGACTGCTGCCGCGATCAGGCAGGATGATGCGACTCACTCCCCGTCAGGTTCACTCCGTGGGCATCGGCGAGCTCAAAGTCACGGGGCCCCAAGACGTCGTCGCGCTTGAAGAGGACCGTCTCTTGGAAGCCGTGGGGGAGGTCGGAGATTTCGGCGTCTGGCAGGGCCAGGGCCATGGTCGTGGCGGCGAAGAGGCCGGGGAGGAGGATGGATTGGAAATGCATCGTGGAATGTAGCTGAGAGTGGAGTGATGAGGTGATGGTGATGGTAAGTATGCTTTGTATGCTTGGTGCCGAACAAAACTCTGTTTTTTGAAGCCTGGCACCGTGGTATTTTATACCCTTTGCCGTCTGGTTTCCTAGTGACAGCGAGGGGTATCGCCGTGCCCTCCAGCGATCAAGGGTGCAGGCCGAGTGAAGATTCTCGTGACATGCTGACGACGGGTGGTTGATCTTCTTGGCGTGTAAGGATAGATGGCCCGAATCCGTCGTGCCCGCCCCCGAATATGCCTCGCTGGACAATTATCGTCGTCTACGCGACGTCTTGGCCGTTGCCGTCTGCAACGTCGCGGGATTCGGCAGGGCTGCCCAGGCGGCCAGACTGACCTGGACGCATGCAGCAAATCTCGCTCGCGCTGCGCCAGGAAACGCAAATAGCAACATGGGGTCGGCAATCGACCACAAGCCGCGGATTTCGTGCATGGAGAATGCACGGGTGCCCCTGCAGAAGAGCCTCGCCCCCGCTGGACAGTTGTCAGTGGGGGCCGTTTGCCATCGGATGCATCAACAGCCGGGAGGCTCGCGGTGGAGGCTCACATGCTGTACGCGCGACGATAGGGGACAGTGGATGGAACCCCAAAAATAAGTTTAGGATCCATCAGAATATCTTGGCTAAGGGCTTTGCCTGGTTCACAAGGCGTCTAGGCGGCGAGGGGTCGTAGGTCTATCTAGGTATATTTATAAAGCCACGGGCCTCGCGGGTGCTACTATAAACACTAGAATTTAAGAATAATATATTTCATGAATCTTCTTTTAGGAGGCGGTTAGTAACTCTATAGAGGCCTGGGAGACTTGATCGCTCGTTATGGATTCCATCACTCATTTAAAAGCTCCCAAGCCAAGACTTCATCTTCATCCTCCATACAAGCAGTAGTTCCGGTGCCGCTCGGGGGCCGCAGGAGAATAAATCCGGCTATACGTCGATGCCATCAGCATTGTTTATTAAGTTATTATGCGAACCTGACATCATTGGGCCGGCGTTTAACCGCAAGGTGTCCGTTCTGTTGTTGATGTGCCTGAACTTGGTGTCGTCGTCGTCGAGGTTTCTCTATCCTCTCCCAATTCACCTTTTGCAAGCGTCACATCGAAGATCCACCACCCGCCATGGATCCGACGGGAATCAGGTATTCCGAAATCATGAGGGACGATTTCGACAGGCCCGGAGAAGAACTATGGGCCGCTGTTCGTGACAACCAAGTTGCAAGGCTGCGCCGGTTGCTCAAGTCACCTGCGCATACGGCACACCTCAACGAGGCCTACGGAGATCGATACTGCTGGGGCACGCCCCTCCATGTGGCTGTCTGGTGCGATTACCCATCGGCAATAGATACCCTGCTCGAGGCCGGCGCAGATCTCCACGTCGAGAGGAGAGACCACTCGCGCCTGACGCCCTTCGCTCTGGCTGCCAAACTGTCCCCGAGCGTTCTGGATGAGTTCACTACGCTCATCAATACTACCTACTAGTAAAGGCCACTTGGATTAGCTTTTTATTAGCAGCGGGGGGCTTCAGCAGCCAGGAAGAAAGACTTCACTGGGCAGGCAATGGACCGCAAGGTGCTGTGTGAGGCTCGGATCAGCTCCTTCCATGTGTCGGGGAAGTTAGAGAGATGTAAGACTGTAGCTCTTGCTTGCTGGGGTGGGGTGAAAGAAGAATAATGTGTCTGAAGAACAATAAACAACCTGGAAGACATGGAGAATGGCCCTCGCGTCGATGGAAACCCACACCGTCGTGCCAGCCTTGGAGACTCGCCCAACCATCTACAAGACAATAGATCGGCGCACTCGTACTCACTCGTACCTAGTATTAGAGACTGTTGGCATTTTCTGCTGCGCCCGAGCCCAGCCTTAGGAATCGGACCTCTACTGGTAATCGGCTGTCCCTTCCTGCAGCGCCAAGCAGCCACACACATTCCGGGAGGAGGCGGACAGGCATCCATACGCCTTGCTTCCATCAAGCACCAGCGCACAGCCTGATCTCACACCGCCCGGAACCCCCAAAGTAGATGCCGTTTCCCCTCATCTAGTCGGAAGAAACGACCTCTCCCACTTTCATCACCGACTAGCGATCTCATTAGGGTCTTTGGATCATCGCTCAATTCTCGGTATCAAAGAGCCCCCGTGAAGCATCACTCGAGTCCATTTTAGCCCTTATGGAGTCCGCCATCAGCCGTTTCACCACCTCGTTGTTGGCTGGCTCGCAAGAGAACACCTTCGCCCTGGCCGCCCTCAACTTCGACTTCTCTCTTTACAAGGTTCAGGCGCCAACAGAATACCAGGCCTTAGGGTCATGCCTGTCGGAGGAAAGACGTCAGGTGGCCGAAAGCGGCCCTCAGCACGTCACAGCCCGAAAGCTCGGCGCCCTCTTCAGAAGCAAGCTCCCACATGTGCCCAACCTAATCAGGGCCTATGGTGAACGGGTGTCAGAAATCGCCAAGATCGCTGCTGGCGACCCGGAGCTGGAGAAGCTGTCCCAGAAGTCCTTCCTCGGCGACAAGATCGGCATCGACGGCACTTCTATCTGGGCAGCAGCAACATCTGGCACCGAGGCTCTCTGCGTCCAGCTTCTCGCCTGCATTCTCGCCAGGTTCTGGTCGCCGCAGGAAGCCATATCCATCTGGGCCGAGATTGTCGAGAACAGGAAAAGCGAGCTGCTAGGCAGAACTGGCGACTTTGACTTCCCGGAGGTGGCGGCTGTTCAGGCAATGCTTTCTCGCGAGCAGTTTGCCGAATGGGATGCCAGTGCCCGGGCTTGGCTGCGGACTGCGGACAAGTGCAAGTCAAAGCAGCAAACTCAGCTGCGCCTGATCGTCGATAACCTTGATTTGGAGGTCAACACGACCAGGAGCACGTACGAGAGCGTCATGGAGGCGTGGACCAGTTCCATGAGGGTGGTGGACAACCTGGTTGTTGGCGTGCCGCAGGGAATCCACGAAGGCGCCGCTCTCGTCGGCCTTTCGTCCTGGCACCTGTACCCCGACATGGTTGTATTCCAACCCAAGAGTCGAGAGATCCATCAGAACGACCCACTAGTGTGTCCGGGTGGCCTACTCACCGTTGGCTTGCATAGCCCTTCGCAATGGGAGAGAGGTGTCTCCTGGTCGCTCCCCCTGGCGAAGCTGCGCTTCTACGGGGATCCCGTCATCGTCAGCAGAAGGTTGGACTGTAGGGATCAGCAGTTATCTGTCCAGGAGCTCAGCTGGGTGGTTATCGGGTGCCTTGCACACCCGTGGCCAGACGTCGATGACCGAATATCGACCGTGTGCCGCTATTATCAGAAACTCTGGAGCAAGATTAAGGAAGCCAGGGACCATGGTGAGGGCCTGGCTGCGGGGGGGATCCGCTACATTGCCGACGCCGCCGCGGCCTTTCTGGACCTTAAAGGCGAAGCGAGGACATCGGCTATGCGGTTGATGGAGTACGGCCTTCGCCGGTGTCCCGACTTCTTGGACACAAGCGAAGGAGCGGCCACCTGGGAACGGCAGATGCTCGGCATGAACAAAATGGACGTCTTCCTGTCCGCCATGCGACGTGACAGGGAACATCAAGTCACGTACATCCGGCAGGTCATGGGGGAGACTCTACGGGTGTCCAAGAAGCCGGGCGATTGGCTTCTGGTATGGTCCGATGGGATCGGGAAGTGCATTGCGACCTGTTTCCGGGACCCGACAACCTCGAAGCACTACAGGTGGTGCGCGCATAGCTCGGTGTCCACGGAACAAGAGAAGACTACCGACATGGTCATGTCCCTGAATGGGTGGGAGTGTGTTCGTTCTATTAGTAACGTTCACCAGTTGGTCCTGAGACTGCATCAGGGGCCTCGGCCACAGGATAAATTTTCGAGCCTCTACTCGGTGCGCCTGGCCACGTCACTTGAGTACGATTGGGGGGTAAGCTTCCAAAGATTTCTCGGCAGTTCCATGTGCGGCATAGAGTTATTTCAGTATCAAAGGGCAAGCCAAGGCGTCTTGATGAGCCGTTCCAACGCGGCAAGGCAGCCCGCCGTGGAGATCAAGGACATCATGGAGCTGCTCGACAATCCCGCCCTGACCATCGAGGAGGAGTTCCTCTCTCCGCTGCCGCC
This sequence comes from Furcasterigmium furcatum, assembly GCA_001599815.1. NCBI lineage: Eukaryota > Fungi > Ascomycota > Sordariomycetes > Glomerellales > Plectosphaerellaceae > Furcasterigmium > Furcasterigmium furcatum. The sequence continues at coordinate 351,979 of BCIA01000001.1, forward strand.
CTCACTACAGGCATATGATCAGCTGTGTCGCCTCTACAGCTCTCTACCTGGGGCCAGCGTCTCTCTCGAATGCACCCAGACAAAGATTGCTTCCATGAGGTGGGCCGGCGCCCTGACCGGCGGAGCCAATGTGTCGGGGTCCGGGGTTATGTCGAGCAAGATTGCGTTCGCGTGCATTGTCATGATGGAAACGGGCGACCAGAATCTGGATCCCGAGTTGCTCGCGAACGTCATGGCCATCGCTATCGGAGACTCGATCTATACAACCTCGGCGCTTATTTCAGATCCATATGAGCATCCAGGAAGCCGAGGCATCGTCCGTGCACTGGGCAACATCGGGAAGGCCGGGGTGTCTCTCATCATCCCGCCCCCGAGTCCTAGAGTGCGGAAGCCTCAGAGCAACGAGTGGAACGTCATCACGCACTCATTCTGGAATGGAAAGGAGCAGGCTGATACGTTCGATACCACGTCGTTGCATTTACTGCTCACCGACTATCGGGTACCGTACGTGACCGAGCATGGCGGAGCTCGGGACATCCAGACGTCATTTCAGGAAGCCGTCATCTCGATATATGACGGCAGAACCTGGGTTGGAGACGTCGACATTGTCAAGGCGCTGGATGACCGCTCGGCCATCACCAGGCTACCTGAGCAGTGTCCCCACGGGGAAGCAGAAGCAAAGTCTGAGGTCTGGGGCAACACGACTGCTCCCAAGTCACGCCGGAAGAAGAAGAAAGGCAAAGGGAGTCAGGGTATCAATGAGGAAACGGGGGCGGCGAAGCGGGTGCGGACCGTCGTGAATTGGTGTGAGCTTCTGGACAAGCCGCCGGAGCCGGTCGTGGTCTTGACAAGGGGGAACTGGCTCGCGAGACTGGCGGTGGCGACTCTGAGCATACAGTTGGGACACAAGACGACGGTGCTGCCGAAGAAATACTGCGAGAAGGGGTGTTTCTGCAACGTGGAGTGGATGAAAAGTTATGTAGCCAAAGACGGCGAAGTCACTGTGCTTTGAAGGCGCAACTGGTGGAGGACAGCTCTTGATGGGCTAGACAGATCTAACCCGTTCCAGTACTGGCACAGACATCCAGAAGGATCTTTGGTTGCACATCCTCGGCCTCCTCCGCGGGATACCTACCACCTCCCGCAGCCGCTCCATCTAACCGCTCCTCTACGTTATCGCCTGTAACGAGGATCGCCGGAACAGGCTCGAGGCCCTCCCTCATCACACTCACTGGGGGCCACTCACGGCAGGCCAGAAGATCATCAGGGCCGATACACGTGACATCCAGTTTCAAGATATAAATAACAAGGTTCAGGGGTGTAGGCAAAGAAACAAGGGAAAAAAARAAAARAAAAAAAAAAAAAAAAAGGAGGCGAAGGACATACAACACCGGGTATTCGCTGGTCGTCACCGACCCAACTACTAATCCAGCCCTCACTGGCTTATCTATGGGAGAGCGGACGGGATCCCGAGTTTTCCAGTGGGTATGGTCGTATGTGCTGGACTTGTAGTCTTGGGTACACTATATTCTCTATCCTGCACAGGTACAACGGGCCGTCAACCCACCCCTGGGATCACTAGCTTCGGTTAATGGCCCGACTGTCGACTCTGGACGGGTTAGGACTCGTATGGAAAATATGTTGAAGAAGCTTTGGTGTCCAATACATACTATTTTCCATCATTCAGAGAATACACCCAAAAAACAAAAAAAAAAAAACACAATGTGGCACCGTGTCATAGTACTGCTACAAGAAAGAGGACATAGCCCCGTGAACATCCAGGGTCCATGTTCCTCATCTGTAGGACTCGCTGCGACTTCCGCTTTCTATCTCGGGCTTCTGTAGTAGACATGGCCGTGTGTACTGGAAGACCCTCTCGGGCGAATTCGTGAGGTTTTGAAGACTGCCCGTCAACCACGGCCATAGCATACACATGGACATATGCCAGATTCCACTACTTTCCCGACACTCATTTTCCCGTGGCGTAGGCAACCTTGAAGGTCCAGACATACTTATCGCCCTCAACCACAGCTTCAGGCAGGTCCAAGACAAAGTTGCCGCCGTCATTCCTCGATGCCTCAAGAAGCGTACCGTCCGCGGAGCCGCCAACGGCAACCACCATATCGCCCTCCAGCCACGGCACAAGCTCCTCGAAGACGAGCCGGGACGCGGGCTTCCCGACGTGGTGGATAAAGAACGCGTCCGGCTTCACTGCGTACCTGTAGGCGCCGGAGTCCCTCGCGACGTCCCAGAAGCGCGTCCCGAAGATCCCCTCGCCGTGCGCGTGGATCCACGCGCCGGCGTCGAGGAGGTTGCGCCTCTGGGCCTCGGGGATGCTGCCATCGGCCTTGGGCCCGATGTTGAGCAGGAAGTTCCCGTTGTTGACCACCGTGTTGACGAGGTCCAGGACGATGTCCTCCCCGGTCATGTAGTCCGTGTCCTTCGTCATGTAGTTGTATCCGAACGAGAAGGGGTCCATGCCCCGGTTGCTCTCGAACTTGTTCCGCGAGAACTCCAAGCCGGCGTACCTACAAGTGCCTAGTCAGCGACGGAGTCCAGACGACAGAGGCAAAGACAGTCCGGTAACTCACTCTGGGGTGTCAAAGTCGCCCCCGATACCGCAGCGGTTGTTGAACGTGACCTGTCTGCCCTGGTCCCGCGCCCAGTTCAGCCAGGGGGCGATGATATCGGGCGACTTGTTCGGTCCTCCAATGTCACACCACATGATTTCCGTGTCGTACTCGTAGAACAGAGTTTCCATCTGGGGGTTCATGATGTCGTCGATGAAGTCGTCAACTTCCACAAAGCCGGTGAACTCGATGGACTCGTTGGTGTATGGGTTGGTCGGGGGGCGGCCGTAGTAGTTGCCTTTGTAGTTCTGGTCCCAGCCATACTCAACATAGGCAGGGTTGAACCACTCTGGCAGACTGAAGTATGTACCTGTTGCTGAATTTAGCACTGGTCACATGGCCGCTCTGACGATATGTTAATACGTACCGCGGCGGATCTCTGGATGCTCTGCCTTGGCGGTGTCGAACAGCTCCCTGATGAAGTCTCGCTTGGGGCCGTAGTGAACAGTGGAGCGCTTGCTGATCGACTCGGGGAAATCGTACAGGGCCCAGCCGTCGTGGTGCTCTGCAAACGAACTCTGTCAGTGCCTGTGCATATGTGATCCCTCTTGAAAGGGGCTTCAGGGCCTCAGGCAGTCCTCACTCGTGACAGGGACAAAGTATTGCGCGCCAGCATCGGCGATCAGGTTCATCCAGTCCTGAGGGTCAAAGTACTCGTCGGTAAAGTTTGCCATGAAGTCGTCGTAGTTGAAGTCCTCGCCGTACGTCTCCCGATGGTACTGGTATGTCTGGCTCTCGAAGTCGGGCTGCGTCATCCGAAATCCGTACCTGAAGGCGGTTGGTTATTCATAAATGCCACTTGTCTCGTTGGCCCAGGTAGGCATTTACATACCACTCAGAATAGTCCTGGTTGGGTCCGGGTTCGTTTCCGTACGCAGGGACTGCATAGATGCCCCAGTGGATGAAGATGCCGTACTTGACTTCGTGGAACCAGTCAGGGTTCCAATGGGATGCGAGACTGCTCTCCGATGCCTCATAGTCTCCGACACCGCAGGAGCCCGAGATCTTCTGGCTCGCAGTGATGGGATCTCCGTACTTTTGCCCCCAGGTGGCGACGACAGTGGCCTCGCATCGCGTGCCTGGGGTGACTCCGGCCTTGTTTTTCACGCCAACCTGGGCAACGGCGTTTTGTCCCGGGGCGAGACGGATGAGCTGACCCGGGGTAGTGGTGTCCAGAGAGTCTGACTCGACGGTGAGTTCCAGGGTATCACTCCAGTCGAGGTAGTTCGAGCCGTTTCGGTTCGTGATAACAAGTTCGACGACTTGCTCGAGGTCACTCCCCTCGATCCACTTGGAAGTCAAAATGGCTCCGCCGACGCTGAGGTCAGGGGGAGCAGCGTCTGCGTTGGAGTCAACTTCAAGGGTCGTTGAACACGGGTGATCATGCAAGCTTGAGAGCACTGTACCTGTCCGCTTCTTCAGGTTTCCAACGTTGTGAGCATTGGCTGTCGCCAGGCCGCAGCTGAGCAGACCCAATCCGGTGGAAAAGCGCATAATGATGGATCTTTCAGTTGCAGGACTTCGTTGCTGTTGAACCTTCTGGCTCGAATGGCTAGCCAAAGGTGATTTCATAGGGGTTTATATATTCACAACTTGAGCAGCAGAACATGGTCTCAGGCCGTGCCTACTAACAAGATTTACCCGTCGCTTTTTTCTGGCCAACATGATCATCCCCCTTTGCTGCAGTGAGGTGGTATTCTTGCTCAACCCGAGATATGGTAGGATGTGAAAAGGGGTAACCCAGCCAGTCGCCTGACTCGCCTCCTCCATGCCGGGAGTGAACGACATTAATCCTTCGGCTGCAGGACAGCCGGCGGGTATTTAGGGAAGAATAGATATGTGCCACTGGGTGAAGACATCTTAATTGTCCCCGTTAATGCTTTTCAAGAAGCAGAGCCAGTACGGGACGTTTGTGATCGGCGAGGATGCTCGATGTGATCGGCGGGCGGAGTCGCGGGGTCGCGGGGGAACGAGTTATAAGTCCCCTGGACACTGAGAAACTCCTCGTGTAAGTGTCTAGCGCACCAATCCCAGACAGCCCACGGCAGACATGACCCGGCACTCTCGTCACATTAAGTCGCGAAGGAGCCTCGGTTCTAAAGATGTCTGCTGACGGCTCCGTGGATGTGATTATCTACCCCGGACTCACCCCCACACTCAAGCACGGTAGATGCTGTGCGATCCCGATCCCGATCCCTGCAATTTCACCCGAGCCGAGCCGAAAAGGGGCTGCGCCATGTCCTCACCAACTACGCACAAGTCCAGCTCTCCGCGGCCGTCGGATCTCCAGACCCGTCATACGTCGCCCGCCGCGGATACCTGCAGTGGTTCCTCGTTGTAAGGCTCTCGTCGCCGCCGCCGCCGCCCCCCGTCCCCCTGATGACCTCCGGCGCCACGCCCTCCTCGACCCATCGCACCATGGCCCAGAGCACGTTCGCCTCCGGGTCGTCCGTGACGAACGCCTCGGCCTTGTTTCCGACCCTCCACGCCCCATTGCCGCCCACGCAGTGCGACAGCCCCGACACGCGGAAGTACCTGTAGAACCCGTCGAGCTCCCCGTGCCGCAGGTTCATCGTCCGCGCCACGTGCTCGTAGTACCTGTCCGACTGGTCGCTCGAGACCACGTCGTCCTCGAGCCCGTGGTAGTGCAGGATCTTCGCGCCCCTGTCCCTAGCCCCCGACAGGTCGCCCTGCCACGTGAGGACGTCGTGCGGGTTCATCGCCGTGCTGCGCGCCCAGTCCTCCATGGTCAGTTCCTCCGGGTCCCACGCCGGGTCCTCGAGCACCACGTAGCGGAACCAGTCGCGCACCGCCGCGTTGGACGAGAGCGCCGTCCCGTCCCCGTTGTAACGCGGCCTCGGCCCCGGCTGCAGGCGCGGGTACAGCAGCGTCCCGTTGAGGCCGTGGACGGATGCCGTGTAGATGTCACGGACGATCTCGGCACGGAGGGGAGTCAGGCACCGGCGTGGGTCGGCCGGGGCGTCGTCCGCGCCGCCACAGAGGAGCGCCTCGGGCCTGTACTGACACAGGTTCGGGTCCTCGATGATGCCGTCCCGCGCGCCGTCCAGGTGGTCGCACTGCCGGAGCATGTCCTCCTCGATGGCGTCCCACTGCTCTGCCGAGATGAAGCCGGGGTCGCCCGGGACGCCGAGCTTCTGGGCGATGCTGCCGGCCCACGAGAAGCGGTCGGTGATCCTCAGGGACGGCGCGCCGCTGACGATGCCGTCAAAGTCCTCGGGGAACCGCTGGGCCTCGCCGAAGCCCTGGCGGCCGCCGGTAGAGCAGCCCAGGAAGTACGCCTTGGACGGCTCCTCGCCGTAGAACGCCCCGGTGATCTGCTTGCCCAGCACCGCCGTCAGGTGAACCGATCGGTAGACGTAGTCCTCCAACGCTCCGGGGTTCTTGTAGAGCGGCGCGCCGCCAGTGCCGTTGTGCCCGTTGTTGCCCCCCACAGCGGCGAATCCCTGCGAGGACGCGTAGGAGAGGTCCTCGTACAGGATGCAGCCGTTGATACCCCCGTTTCCCGTGGCCAAGAAGCGGCCGGACCATTCCGCAGGCAGCCACGCCTCCATGGAGATGTTACTGGGCGGCGAGTTGGCCGTCCAGGTGTCGACGAGCATGACGACGCGGCAAAAGTCCTGGTTGATGACCTGGAAGGGGCGTCTGCAGCTGCCGTCATTCTCAGGGAGCGTCAGGTTGGTGCCGGCGCGGACGGTCTCGGTGAACCAGACAGTGGTGTTGGGAACGGAGAGCTCGCCGGCGAAAGATGCGCACCGGCGCTCGAGCGAGGAAGACGAAACGGCACCGAGGGCGCCGGACGCGGAGACGAGGCACAAGGCCTTTGCGGTGACGGGAAGTGTCTTCATCGTCCAACCTAGCCAGAGCCAAGGTCGTGAATGTCGATGCTGGTGAACGCGGCAGACATGATGGGCAACCAACAGGATTTCAACGGTCGACTTGACTTATACGGGATCTCCTTGGTGTTCCCCAGGATGAAGAAAAATCCGGTTTTGTTCGGAAACTCTGGCATTCTGCTGGTACCGTTGCCCCCCAACCATGCCAGTGGTGACGATATGATCGGCGCTGTGTCTTGCTTGCTTGACCCCTTGGGAGACCGTCCCGCTCTGGATAAGGCATCACGACTACTAATGAGGCATGCAGGCCATCAGATGCATCAAAGAAGTAGTAATGGCCGGTCTATGATATAAGTCTAAACCCATCTATCCACCCCCAGCTCTCGAGCCAGACGCCCAGGCAGCTCCTCTAGTTCGAAGGCGTAGGAGCCGCAGTGCTCGTTGTCTTGGGCGGGCTGAACTCGTCCTCAAACCCCGGGATGGAGTCGAAATAGCAATGCATACCGCACAGGGTCCTCGAGGTGGCCTCGCAGTAGATGTAGCACCTCTCAACGGGGATCTGGAGACTGTTGCTCGGCCCGCAGATCTCCACGAGCGCCCGGGGGAGGCACTCGTCGTAGTTGCGCTGCCAGCACGCCGCGACGCGCGGGTGGTCCGACGGGCACGCGGGGGGGAGGTTGAACTGCCTCTCCTCCAGGGTGCCGTCGGCGACAGGGGCTGGCATGGCCACCGCGACGGAGGCGAGGGTGAGGGTGAGGGCCTGCAGGAGATGATGGTGAGCGTCAACGATGCCTCTGTCCTGAGCGGGGAGGGCTCACCTTGACGGAGAACTTCATTTTGTCGCGGATGGCGCGCAGTCAGAATGAGGCCGGTGGTGATGGAGGTATGAGCCACCAAATCATCTTGGCCGTGCCTGGACTATTTAATACCCAACAAGATGTCAACAGGAGCACGGCACGTGGTGTCGTCCTAATATTATCGACGGAGCGGCCGACCCATCCCGATGCCCGTGGTCCCGCAGATACTTAATCCAAGATTTATTGTCCTCTTAAGCATCTTGGCCGTGAGATCAGAGCGGACTCTCCAGACGCCCAGACAGACGACTGTCGTCGTTGAGGGTAAGACGGAGCCCGGGATGGACGCCTTGGCACCAAGCCGAAGGATTCTCGAAAGGAGGCCAAACTGAATCCAGCAATCCATTCGACAACCTCGCTTGAATGTACCGAGCCTCGGCAACAATCCTACCCGTAGAATGTTGTCATTTCTTTCAAGAAGCCGACACGTTCACAGACGGAATCACTCGTCCAAGTAACTCGTCCCTCTCAGCTGACCCTGACAAACCTGATCTCCCGTCTTGGCTTCCTCTGCCGGCAAGACTCGATGCAGTCGGGGCCACAAGGGGCCGTTCTGCGAGACATCAATAATACGCTCACAGCCATAAAACGAATCAGACACTTCGATGGTCGCTTGTTCATTCACCGTGCTCAGAAACCAGTGCAGAAACACCCCCAAAGGAGACGCATGCCGCCTATACGCACGCAAATGAAATGCCTCATCCTCCCGGCCTCCCTACTCTATACCTATTCCCAGCCAGTCAGTGTCCCCGTCGGGACCATCTATGTACACGCAGGGCTCGCGAGCTCGCGGCGCGCGAGGATGAACTTCGTGGATGCGAGGGTTACGCCCGCACCTCGCCGTCTCTTTTTGGTATCAATCACATCACATGAGGCTCTGTGTTATGGTCAGCATCGTTCTGATAATGGAGTGACGAAGAGCTCTTCACTTACACATTGGTCGTCTGCCTTGCCCTGGGGAATGCCCATCTCCTCGAAAGTCGCCGGTCCCTGGCCGGACGCCTGCTTCGTGGGTTTGGGAGCCGCCGCGGGCTGGGGAGGTCGGGGCTGCGTACCCGGTGGTGCGCTTCCCACGCGGCCCGTTCCCTGGTCGAAATCGGGCCGTCCGTGAGCAGGATTACCCCCCATGGCAGGAGGCTGCTTGTTGGGCAAGGTCGCGACACGGCCGGAGGCAGCTGAGCTCGCCGGCGAGTCGAACCTGCCAGGTTGCGCAGCCGGGGTAGGAGTGGGACGGGAAGACGTCCTCGGGCCATAGTCCCGGCCGGGTTGCGACGGCGGCGGGGTTTGGCCGTAGGAAGATGGGAGGCCACCCGGGGCAGGGCCGCCGGGGCCGGGGCCGGGGCCGGGGCCAGGCGACGGCCGTCCGCCCGGCCCCTGCTTCTGGAGCTTGTTGACGGCAGGGTTTGCCGGCCCGGGCCCCGTTGGGTAGGGCTGCGTCGTCGATGGCCTCTGGGCCTCAAGTCGACCATGACCAGTGAGACCAGGACTCGGCTGCCTGTATCCGCCACCTCCGGGTCCCTGCGGCCGACCTCGCGGGTCACTACCGGCGGGGACGAGATTTCCCATAGATTGTGATCCCGTCAGACCGCCGCCGTAAACGGGCCTGCCATTGCCAAAGTCTCCCTGACTCACGGGGCGGATGCCAAAGGCACTGCCTGGCCGGTCGGCGTGTGGACCCGAAGAGTTCCGCACACCGAGTCTGCCCATGTCATCTTCGGGATAGGGAGCTGTGGAGCGCGGTCGGTAGTTGGAGGGAGGAGGTCGGTCGTCCACGGGATATGGCGCCGCCGACTTCGGCCTCATGGCCAGGTTGGACGTGTCCAGGTTCACGCCAAAGGCAGGTGTCCTCGACGCTCGGGAGGGGTCTGGGAAGTCGACCGCGTCATGCACGATGGTGGGCTGCACCTGTGGCGAAGGCTGCGGCGAAACCCTGGGGGATGGTTGGTTGGACTCGTCGAGCGTGGGCATGGCCTGAGCTTGCTTGAAACGGTCGGGCCGCTTTCCACGCTGCGAGCCGTGCTGCGACTTGATGCGGGTGAGCGTCGTCGTCTCGTGGTCCGCCTTGGTCAGCGTCTTGGACTCCCTGAGCGACTCCAACCGGCCGTTGGCGTCCTTGTTGCCGTGCTCGGCGGCCAATTCGTACCACATCTTGGCCTGACGGACGTCTTTGGGCACGTGGATGCCAATTTCGTGGTAGTAGCCCATAGCAAACTCGCCGGTCGGCAGCTTGGCGTCCGCGGCCTCCTTCGCATACTTGAAGGCGAGCTGCTCGTTCTTGTTGAAGATGCCCTCGTAGCCGAAGAGGAACCAACGGCTGACGCCCAAAGCGGCTTCCGGCTGGCCCTGCTTGGATGCCAGGCCGTAGTAGTGGATGGAATATGAAGGATTGAAGTCGCATCCGAGCTGGCAGAGCTCGTATGCCTGGCCCATCTTCAACTGGGCCTTGGCAAAGCCGAGGTAGGCAGCCTTTTCGAGGTACATTTTGGCGGCGGTCAAGTCGAGAGGCAAGAACGACTCGGGAATACTAATCTCGGGCAGTTCTCTCGACAGGAGCATGCCATAGACGTAGGCGCCTTGAGGCGCGTCCTCGTCGGCGGAGTCTGCCGCATCCTGGATGAGCTGCAAGCCTCTCTGGTAGTCCTTGGGCTGGCCGTGCTGGCCGAGCAGGGACATCATGCCCAGGCGGTAGGAGGCGGCCGAGTCCTTCTGGCGCAGGCCGCTGTAGTAGTGCTCGATGGCCGAGCTGTAGTCGTTGGAGCTTTCGAAAAGCATGCCCATGCGGTACTCGGCGCGGGGGAAGCCGAGGGCCGCCGCTCGCTTGTACCCGCTGAACGCTTCCTTCTTGTCCTGTCGCACGCCAAACTTGCCAAACTCGAGCCACTTTGATTTCATAAACAAGGCCTCGGGGTGGTCCTGCGACGAGAGATATTCGATGATATTAACAGCGTCCATTTTGAGGGAGTGTTCGACTTTGGGCGTGGCGGGGCGAGGCTGGCCGCTCAGCTCTCGGACGGCGGCATCCTGGACGATCTCGACCCATGCGAGGGTGTCGCGGGCCCATGAGAGCTGCATGGAAACATTGTTGGAGTGGAGAACATGTTCTCGGGCGTTCCACAGGATTTCCTCCTTTTCCTCGTCGCTCGGCGGGATGTTGTCGCCCTTGACCTTAGGGAAGGGCGAGAAGGAGGGGGCGTCGCTCGATCGCGACATGGTGGTCGGCTTGGCCTGGTATGGAGCGAAGTTATCGGCACCGGCTCCCTTGGACGGCTGGGAGGTGGTCGTCGTGGAGCTGGCGAGCGAAGATTGTCGCTGAGGATATACGCTGGATGTCGCGGATGATGGTGCGGGGGTATCGGCAGATGCTTTTGGATCAGGCTGGCTTGCTTCGAGTTCCATGCGCTCCAGTTCACCTTGCATCTGCTGGGGAACCTGCGGCGTTACGCTATTCGAGGAGGAGGAGCGTTAGCATTGCGGCAAAGACAGACAAAGGCGCCCGACTGGACCCGGCCGTCTGGGAGCGAACTCAACAACGGCGGCGAGGCAAAGACTGGGCTCGAGGTGGGTTCCCCGGTCGCCCCATGATGACAACGGCGGTGGAGGTGCAAAGGGGGAAATGGCGGCTTACCGCTGGGGAGAGGGCGCAATGACCTCTGGCAAGTAGTAGTCATCGACACCACCGGGAACGAAAGTTGCGCCGAATTGCGGCATGTCGGATGCCTCAGCGGACGGGTTGGGTAGGTGAGGCTGAGGTTGGACAGCTGCATTAAGAAGAGACACGATTAGCGGGGGAGCTGTTCTGGCTGCCTGCGACCGAGTGAGGGCGTGCCAGTCAGTGCCGGTGCGAGTGCCAGTGCCAGTGTGTGGAGTCCGGATTGGGCGGCGGGTGCCCCTCAGTGAGTCGTACTCGGCGCGAGTCGGTCCAGAGCAGAGCGAGAGGTGCGAGCCTGCTTCCTGCTGGAGCCGTGGGTCTGTCGTCTGTCTGTCTGTCTGGACAGAGGTATCAAGCGGGAGGTTCGAGACCCAGCAGCAGGGGTTCAGGATCCAGGGAAACGGGTGCCTTTTCTAGCTCGTGGTCGGGTGGTGACGCAGCTGTCGCCTCGAGCCCTCCCGGCGAAACATTGGCAGTGTCTGAGGGTTGCACCGTGAGGGGTCCCACCATAAGCACTGCGGGAGGCGGCGGATGGTGCTGCGCCTGATGCGTCTGACGAAGCTTCTAGGATCTTTCCTCTGCCGGTGCCCATATTTCGGGGTCTTGTCAGGGGAGGCAATCTCTCAGACGTGGTATTATTGAATGTGCCGGTGGAGACGCCGTCCAAGGACGGCAATGATGGTACGTATGTAGAGGAAATTCTTTTCGTCCTGAGCTGTCAAGATCATGCTGGCTGACCGTCGACCGTTTGTTCGCCGTGCCCAGACGGCTCGCGGGGTGGAGGGGTGAGTGACCATCGCAGTCCAAGGCCCAGGCCCCTGTACGCGTTTCTCGTTCCTCGTCGGGTCGACCCCTGGCATTCAGAATTTCGTGCGACTGCGCCCAGCTGGACAGCAACGGGCACTGACGGCACACAAGACACGCAAGGTCAGGTTTGCGGGGACAAGAGTAACAACTCACAGGCGTTGAAGAGAGGTTTCTGCCGGGGAGCGCTGGGATTGGAAGACGCTGGCGGCAGATCACCCGCGGGTGGGCGCGAGGGGTAATATGCACTGCCGTAACTGGTCATGACGGCGGTGGTGAGAGTTGATCTGCTGGTCAGGTTGAGGGAGAGAAGCGGCGGCGGCTGTTGGGAGGAATCCGAGAGGAGGAATGCATGCCGTTGGACGCGGTCGCCGTTGAATGACTAGGGGCGATGGGATCCGAAGAGCAAGTACAAGTGCGATTGCTCGTGCTGGGAGTAACGGAACGATCGGCAACGGCTGTTGGTGATGATGCTCTCGAGTCGGCTGGTGATGTACTCTCGAGGATCTCGCTCGAGTCGACTCGGAGGTTAACAAAAGTTTGTGCTACAAAGTCACAAGGAGGAAGGAGCGGTCGGTCGATGCTGCCGTCGCCAGCTTCAGTTCGGTTCAGCTTCTCAGATGCTCCTTCTCTCCCTTTGCTCGCTGGAACCATTCCTTGAAGCTGCAAATGGCCGGGCCACCGTCCACTTACATAGTCCAATTCACCCCCTTGCATCTTCGCCATGCTTTGACTCTTCTGCCATGGTGGCACCTACATAAATGACCGGAAACTCGAAATGCGCTTGGCTACACCATCTTTCCCGTCTCGATTCTGCCTTGAACGCCTGCCAACGCTGCGAACACCCTCAACAAGTCCACGAGAAACAAGATGCCGGCGCATCGCGGAATGCCTCGTGGCGGCAGCGCTAACTCGCAAAGGGAAACGGCAATGCCCAGCAGGCCAGCGGCGGAGACTTTGGCGCGCAAGCGTCGCGTGACGGCGCTGCCAGCAAACGGGTCGTCCCCCCAAGGGTTCGTTCAGCGCTCCGATAATAAACTGCGCGGCGGGTTTGCATGGCGAAGATCCAAGTTGGAGGCGCCACCCACCTTAGGCCGCTGCGAGGCGGAGCACATCAAAAGCACCCGGCGCAATCTTCCCCTGATGCTATTGTTGGAAACAAGCTTCTCACACATTGAATCCATCCCGCGAGCATCCTCCGTCCCTGCCCAACTACCTAGGTAAGCAGGGCCCGATCCCGCGCCTCCTGGGACAATGTTGCCGAGAAAGTCTGCCTTTCATTTCACGTCCAAGCCCGTGGCGCTCCCGCCATCGTCAACGGTCTTGGTGGCCGAGGGCACGGGCCAACTTCGGCGTCAAAGAAGGGCCCTTTTATGGACGCGAGGTGCCCCTTTCAGATCTCAATCGATGTCTCACAATTATATTGTGTGGTGCATCCTTTTCAGGATGAGTCGTGACTTGTTGGTTTGAGAAGAATATCTGGGTAGATTCACAAGGGTGAGAGATGGGAATCCAGGGATCTGCTGAGTCAGTCCATCAAGAGAAGAATCCGCCAGCTCCCGAGCATGTGTCCGGAGAAATTCGATTTTTGACACTTTCCTCGCCGGTCAATAGGATATTGGCCCGGGATCAAAATGCAAGTATGAAAAGCCAACTGTTGATGCATCTATCTCCAGTCCCCGCCCTTCCAATGCTGGCCGCTCTTCACGTGATCGCAAACTGGCCCCACCCAAGCTCCAGATGCTGCTCGGGCCACCCCGGGCGTCTCTCTGCTGCCTTCAGTTCGTCAGCCTCTCTCAGCCTGGCCGTGACAGCGGAACAACCATCCATCATCCACGAAGAACCATCACAACCAAACGCCATAATTTACCACAACCTCTCCCCAGCAACAACATACCCGGACATAATACTCCCCGCCCGATAGCCCCATCCCCATCAACCAAACACCGCTCCCAATCAACGAGACAGCCAGCTCCTCCCCGAGCAGCAGCCACCATCATGGCCGACCGCGCCCTCCAGCAGATCATCCAGACCCTCAAGTCCCAAGGGTCCTCCCTCCCCTACTCCGAGTCCTCCGCCCTCCTCTCCAAGGCCAAGCTCGCCCTCCTCAAGCTCAACGCCCTGACGCCCACCCAATCAACCCCCCAGAACCTCCTCGCCCTCGCCCGCGAGACCTACGAGCAGGGCGCCCTCGTCTCCATCCGCGCCCGCAACCCCGACGCCTTCACCCGCTACGTCCAGCAGCTCCAGCCCTTCTACGAGCTCCCCGCCTCCTCCCTCCCCCCCAACCTGCCCGAGCGCAACAAGGTCACCGGCCTCTACCTCCTCCTGCTCCTCACCCAGGGCCGCTACGCCGAGTTCCACTCCGAGCTCGAGAGCCTCGCCACCCGCGAGGGCGGCGGCGACGGCACCGCCGTCGAGGGCGACAGATACCTCGGCTACCCCATCAAGCTGGAGCGGTGGCTCATGGAGGGCAGCTACGACCGCGTCTGGAAGGCCATGAAGAGCCGCGAGGTCCCTTCCGAGGAGTACGGCGTCTTCTCTGAGGTGCGTTCCTCCCCCATTCCTCCTTGGCCTGAAAACCTCCTTTCTGTATACTGACGGAAATCCCCCGCGCAGATCCTCACCTCCCAGATCCGCTCCGAGATCGCCTCCTCCTCCGAGCGCGCATACCCCAGCCTCCCCATCAACAGCACCAAGTCCCTCCTCTTCCTCGACTCCGAGGGCGCCGTCGTTGAGTTCGCCCAGTCCCGCGGCTGGATCGTCCGCGACGGCAACATCTACTTCCCCGACGCCAGCGAGGCCGTCGACGAGGACGGCCAGCAGAAGGACTTTAGCAAGATGATCATCGAGAACACGCTCGGCTACGCCCGCGAGCTCGAGACGATCGTGTAGACGGCGCCGGGGGAGGGCGAGGTGCATTTCGACCGCGTGAGGCATGCGCGGCATGAGCTTGCGAGCATGCTGTATTAGTACTAGACTGCCGTGCCTGGCAGGCAGAGGAATACAAGGATTCCGGGGCGTTGCCGGTTTTCATTTTCGATGATACATTTCTCAGCGGCTTGAGTGCATGTGAAACCACGATGCTTCCGCTCCCAGTGTGCGAGTTACTACAGATTGGGTCTTCGCTTGCGAAGCACGTGGGAGCCTCCGGCACGCATATAAACACTTGGGAAAGCAGCAGAAGTTGGGGTCCAAGGTCACTCCGCGCCCCTGGCAGCCAGCCACCAGCTGTTTCTCCCCATGATGATCCTCACGCAGACACATGGCAGAACAAGCCAGTAAATCAAATTGACTTATTAACAAAGGCTCTCGGACATCTCATACCACAGCCGTCTCTAGGTTTAGGTGAAACTTTTTCCCCTTCAGGGCCGTCCACGCCGAGGTCATTGCTTCGTCGAATCCCGCTTCGGCTCCAGCGCCGCCGCCGCCATGTCTACTTCCACCGCTTACGAAAACAGCTTCAACCCGCTACCATGCTTTCCAATCTCACAGACCTCGCAAACCCTGCACACGCTTCCCTTGTACTTGCTATGGTACTTGGAGCCGTCAAAGGCGCACTCCTCGTACGCGGTGCCGCTGTAGATCGGCGTGTGGCTGGCCGCACAGATCTCAAACTCCGCGAACTGATCAAACTCAATCTCGATCGCATCGTTCGGGTTGCGCTCGCACTGCGCCTTGGTCTTCTTGGCCTAGAAGGACGGTCAGTGGTGGTCTGGGTTAAGGGACTGGGTTAAGACTTACGTTCTCCAGGATCTTGGCAGCACCGCCATTGGCAATAATCCTGTTGGCGAAGCTGAGGGCGGAGTTGTAGTTCTTGTTCCGGATAGCCAGCTGCATCGCGCTCAGAAGCGCCAGTTGCCGGTGGGGAACCTCGATCTTGGGGATGGTGAAGTACGCCGACAGCTCCAAGCTGCGCTTCAGCTTCTCGGGATCTGCGGCAACAACATCCGGTGTGCCGAGGGCTCTCCTGCTAAGCTCCACCGACATTGCCACGGCGTATTCGCTCGCGGATGTGATGAGCTTCTTGGCCTCGGCCACCTCGCTCTCGCTCGTGACGGCATTCACCAGAATGGCGTGCAGGATGCCCTTGAAGAGCCTGTATCCGTCCTCCAGCTTGTTGGCCCTCATCGTGTCGTAACCCTTCTGGAGGTCATTCTTGGCGAGGAACTCAAGATCCCGGGGGATGATGGGCAGGACCTTGCGGGGATCTGTCTCGTCCACCGTCCTGCGGACGTAGTTGGTCAGAGGTGGCAATCCGGCGGCGGCAGGGAGGTATGTCCTTGACGCCTGGTAGATCTCGAGGAAGCGGGGCTTCAGAGGAGCAAAGTTGACGGCACCGACCTGCCTGTTCAGGAGGTTCATTGCCGTCTCGAAGGAGCCGCCAGCAACGTGATCCGCGGCTAACGGCGAGTTACGGGCCCACAGGTCGGCTTCGCTGCTTCCGGCACCACCAGCATCTGCGCTCTCCACGTTGACGAAGTCGCCCTCGATCTCGGGCACATCGTCGTCACCCATATCCCAGCCGGCAGCGTCCTCGTCGTCTTCAACATCGACCAGCGCACCGGTCTTCTTGACCGCGCCGTCATCTTCGACGCCGTCCTCGAAGCCAAAGGCGTTGGATGCGGCCGGCTCGTCCTCCAGAGACAGGCCCTCGACCTGGCCAAGAAGGGCCTTCTCGAAGATAGACTGGGAGGTAGCCTTGGTGGGCCAGTTGGCCTGGTGGGTGGGGACAACAGGCTTGGGTGGTGTCAGGGGCTCTCCGATGGTAGGCATTGTAAGCTGATCCTCTGTCAGGCCAGTAGCTTCGAGGATAGCCTCACATTCCTCCTCGAGGCCGTGGGACTTGGCGGTCATGTAGGCAAGGGGGTCTTGGACAGTCAGCAAATGCAGTTCGTCGTCGGGCGGGTAGATTGGGTAGACTTACAGAGATCAATCTCCTTGAACATCTGGATCCTGTCCTCAACCTCGCCGAGGTAAAGGGCATTCTGGAAACGAGAGGTGAAATCGCCGCGGTGCTCGGCAATCTTAGCCATCCTTGCGAGCTTGGAGTGGTCACCAGTCGACAGGTAGAGGAAGGAAAGCTTGTCGAACTGCTTGAGCTTCTGGTAGCACATCTCAACAACCTGATGGTTGCCGTGGGCGAGGGCCTCAGCACTCAGACGGTTCCACAGCTGAGGGCGGTCGAGCTCCTTGGCCATCTCAACGGCAACGTCGAGGTTGCCACACTCAATGGCCAGTTCGAAGCGAGTGGTGGGGTCCTGCACGAACTGAAGCGCGATCTCGGGGTAGCCCTTCTTCTGAAGGTACGAGATGATGGACTGACCAACGAGGCTGGAGGTGCGAATGATATGCAGCATCTCCTCGTAGTTCCGCTTAACGAGCGCAAGCTTGAAGCGGTACTCGGTGGGGTCGACGTGCAGAATTTTGGGCTTGGCCGCCCTGTCGAGGCAGTACACGTTGCGGCCCTTGACACGGACAAGGTAGACGGTCTGGTCCAGAGTGCGGACGATGCCGTTGTCGCCGTTCATGAGAGTGTACTTGATATGGTTGAGGGTCGAGTACAGAAGGACGCCGGCATCGTCCCAGGTTGCGCTCTTGATCCTGATCGTCTCGTGAAGGGTGCTGACTTGCTCGAGGGTCTTGGTGACGATAGTGACGTTGTGCTTGCTGAGCAGAGCAGCGTACAGGCCATCGTTGGACCAGACGACGTACTTGACACCAGAAACAGCAAGCTCGGCAAGGCTCTTCTTTTGCTGGATATCGTAGAGATGGACGTGCGTCGGGGTAATGATCAACAGGTTGCCGGTACCACCAAAGTAGATGTCGGTGGTTCCGACGGGAGGCTTCAGCGAGCGAGTGCTGTTGTTGGACAGGTCCTTGATGTCGATAGTCTGCGTCGCCGTGTTCAGGACAGCGAAGCGGTTCCTGGCAACAAAGATGGCCGAGTTGCCCTGTCCGCGCTTCGACTCGGTGGGCTCAATACCGCCGGATCCGTCGCGGGGGAGGCTGACAAGTTCGTACGAGCCGTTGTCGGCAGTGGATGTAACAAGGACGGATCGCTCAGCGGGGTTGTAGGAGAGAGTGCGCGGAGGAGACCAGGCGTTTCCAAACTTCTTCAGAGAAAGTAGCGTCGGGCTGTCGATGTTCTTCTGGAAGTCGTACGACTTGACGTGCTTCTCCTTGGTGATGTAGAAGAGGTTGTTCTGGTAAACAGCCGAGGCCGGGCGCTCGCGCTCCAGCTTGAATACCATGACACCGTTGTCGTGACCGGCGGCGAAGAGGTTGATCTCAGGATGGGCCGCGACAACCCAGAACCTATCGTTCTCGCGCTTAAAGGTCTGAACGGCGGTCCTCTTGTTCAGGTCCCAGACACGGACGGTCTTATCCTCGCCGACTGACAGAATCAGATCCTGGTGAGGGTGGAAGAGACAGCCGGAGGCGTTCTGGAAATGACCCCTGCACGTATCGACCTCCCAGGCCTTGGTCTCGCTCATGCGCCACAGCTTGACGAGGCGGTCATCGCCAGCAGAGACGATGAGAGGCATGGTAGGGTGGAAAGCGACCCAGTTGACACCGCGGTCGTGGCCCTCCAGCACAAACTTGACGACGGCATCGGTGTTTCCGAACATGTCGGTCTGGTTCTGGTTGGCGCGCGCGACCTGGTCCTCGAAGCTCATCGATGTCGGGGCGGAGTGCTTCTTGCGCAGGCCAGAGATGTCCCAGACGCGGACGGACTGATCGAGGGAGGCGGAGACGACGAGGTCCTCCTTGGGATGGAACTGAGCGCACATGGCATAGTGGTTATGTCCGGTCATGGTGCAGACTATGGGGCATGTCAGCATTGCCTGACCTTGAGGGAGAAGGCCTGGTGGTGTGTCAAGTAAGGGGTCGCATACTGAGGGAGCGGTTTTGCCAGTTCCATATCCTGATGGTCTGATCGTCCGAGGACGACAGGATCCAGGGCAGCTCATGATGGAAGAAGACGGTTCGGACGTAATCGAGATGTCCGTTGAGGGTGAAGAGGCATCGTCGCGTCTGGTAGGACCAGACCTTGATCTTGTAGTCATCGCCGCCCGATACGAAGAGGGGTTGGGTTCGGTGGAAATCGATGCCGCGAACGGGGCCGTCGTGCTCCTCGAAGCGGTCAATCAGGGTACCCATGCGGTAGTCCCAGAGCTGGATGGTGGAGGAGTGAAGGGCGACGAGGATCCATGGTCTGAAGGCAGAGCTACGTCAGCAGGGATGGCCGGGGAGAGTTGTAGGGGGTCGGTGAGGGAGGAGCTGACCTCTTCGGGTGGAAGGCGATGCCCTTTGCGCGCGAGGACTTGGACTCGAACTATTTCCAGTCAGCTATGCTCCTGCCCTGGCAGAGCTCTCGGGCTGACCTTGGTCAACATGTTATTGCCCGGGGTCGACATTTTGGCGGGGAGGTGAAGCCCGCAGCTTCGAGATCCGGCGGATGGGCTGGGGTCGACCTCAGGCCGGGGAAGGCGATCGAGGATCTAATTGATCAATTCGGAAGCTGCAGCACTATCGGAGATGCTGTAGCGGGAGGTGGTGAGGGAGGAGATGCGAGGCGGGAGGTGAGGTTGCTGGCCAGGCTTCGGGACAACAAGCAGGGACGAAAGGCCAGTGTGCAGTCGAGGATGTTGTCTCGGCCCCCTTAGCAGCAATTCCGCTTCGTGGCCATCTGCGAAGTGTGGGTTTCGAGGTGGGTCCCAGGCCACCTTCCGTCACGTCGGGGCGCCGAAGCGTTAATCCGACGCCGCCAGCCTCACCGCCCCGGCCACCCCTCACCTGCTGACTGGAGCTCTGCGAATTCTGCCACAGACCAGACCCCTGCGTCAGGGGAGTCCCGCGCTAGACCGGATCGGAACAGCTCTTTCAGCAAAGGTGTTCAGAAGGCGAAGCCGAGCATTGCAACTCGCACCAACATCCAGAGTCCAGGCGGACGGTTTCTTCCTTTCTCGAGATTGATGCTCGACTTGCAGCTTCTCAATTGAGGATATCCAGGCGCCACGAACCGACTGGCCTCGCTGATCGACCCCAGACTTCGATACTTGGAAACGTCCTCCTTCAGATATACGAGGCTCCGAGGCTCTCGAATGCCTCTAAGTCGACCATGATACGCTTTTCACAACTACCGCTGGGGCTGGTCCTCACACTGCTAGCTGCCGTCAATGTCTCAGCCGTGCCCTCGGTAAACGTGGGCATGAAGGCGGCCTTTCCGGCAGGACCATACCTCCTGGAGCTCTTGTAAGCGGTGACATCGAGTGTCGTCTATCTCTACAGCAGCAACACGCTGACCCTTGCCGTCGTCTAGAGAGACAGCTGCTGTCGAGAATGCTTCCTCGTACTTCCCCCTCCTCGACCGCGTAGCAGACGGCCACTTCGCGCAAGCAACGACAGACAAGGCGCTATACGAGAAGTTCCTCGAGGTTCTTCAGGAGGATGGCCACATCAGCAGCACCGAGGCGCTGTCCACGTTCAAGCTGGCTCTTTCGACAAGGTCAGCTGCCCCCCGCATCGAGGCGCACTATCAATACTACGAGACCGCCGTTGCCCCGCGGGTCACTGGACCCAACGAGGGCTGCGCAGCCTGGGTTCTCTCGGACGGCAAGCAGCATTGCTCCGCCGAGCTCAAAGACGGCCACTCCACGGAAACAGACGCTGCCACGGACCTCCCTTTTGACCGTGTTCTCGGTGCTGGTGTGCAATCTGTGCTCTACGCCGACCCGTCTTCCCCCGAATTCGGCGCATTCCATAGTGCCCTGGCCAAGAAGGCGAGGGCCGGCGAGGTCGCTTACAAGCTGCGGTATCGCAGATCATCGAGCGAACAGCAAGAGCCCCTCGGTGTCAGCGGATATGGCGTTGAGCTTGCCCTGAAGAGGACAGACTACATCGTCATCGATGACAGAGAGGCCGAAGCCCAGGAGTCCCAGAAGGCTGCCGCTGCCGAGGTCGTGTTGGACGAGCAAGAGGAGGTCGCCGATCTCAAGCCTCTGTCCACCTCTGAGCTTGCGTCCCTTGGCCTGAAGGCCGCATCCTTCATCATGCACAGCCAAAATCCCCTAGATGCTCTAGTCAAGCTGACCCAAGACTTTCCCAAGTTCTCGGCCTCCATCGCGTCCCATGACGTGTCGGAAGACTTCAAGACCGAGCACCTGCTGAACCGCCAACATATGGTGCCGAGTGGGATGAATGTTGTCTGGATGAACGGAGTCCAGCTCATCGAGAGGCAAATTCAGCCTTACACGCTGCTGGATATGCTGCGAAAAGAGAGGAAGCTGATCGATGGTGTTCGTGCCCTCGGTTTGACGGGACAGCAGGCCATCTCGTTGCTCGGCCATCAGCAGGTCGCCTCCGCCAAATCGAACGACGAGCCCATGCGATTCGACTGGCGCGATGAACAGGAGGACGGCCGGGTCATCATCTGGCTGAACGATCTTGAGACTGATGAGGCCTATGCCAATTTCCCGGTTCCTCTCAAGTCTTTGCTGCAGCGGACATACCCCGGCCAGCTGCCCGCCATCCGCCGCAACATCCACAATCTCATCGTGCCCGTCGACTTCACCAGCCTGGAAGACATCAAGGTCATCGCCAATCTCTACAACTTTGTCAAGAGACTCCTTCCGATAAGATTCGGCCTGGTCCCCCTGTCGTCTACTGAAGAGAGCGCCAATCAGGCCAAGATCATCTACCACCTCTTCGAGAGCTACGGCGTTGAGGCTTTCACCACCTATTTGCAGACAGCGGCGAGTGACAACACCGCCTCTCAAGCGGACAAGGCGCTCTTTGAGCAGATAGTTTCGTCAGCCGAGGTCCTGCCCGAGTCGACGGCTACCACCTTCGACGAGGTATTGCAGTCCGAGGATAAATCCAGCCAGGTCCATCTTGCCCAGAAATGGGTCAAGCGCCTCAATGCTGGTACCACCGTCCCGACCGTCTTTGTCAACGGCCTTCCCTTGCCCCGGGACAAGAACTGGATGCAGACTATGAGTGTCCAGATCTCGCAAGACTTGCAGTCCGTTCAGCAGGGCGTCTACATGGGCATGATCAACGACGAGGACTGGGTGGCAGGTAAATTCCTCGAGAACGCCGCCGCCCGAAGAAACGAGTACATTTACCCTGAGGACGACAAGTCTCTCAAGATCCTCGACGTGAACAAGATTTACGCCGAGAATGACGGCCTGCTTTCCCAGGTCCCGGTCGTCGAGGCTTTCGCGGAGGCTTCCAAGGAGACCTGGGCTGCGCTGACTGCTGTCCTTGATTTGACGAAGAGCAGCGGAAAGCAACTCCTTGTGTCCGCTCTTGCTTTCCAGCGAGATAACCCTGGTGTGCGACTAGACATTGTGCACAACCCTGAGGTTTCCGCCTCTGCGGGGGCCATCAATGCGGTCTTGAAGAAGGCCGCACTTGGTGAAATCGAAGACGTCGCGGCGGTCGAAGCTGTTCTGAGCTCGGCCGAGACAGTTTCCGACGATGTGTACGCTGCCAGGCTGGTTTCGTTCTTGGCTGACACAACCATCGCCCCGGGCTCCAACGCCCTCATCCTGAATGGCAGACTGGTTGGTCCCATCACCGAGGATACTCCCTTCCAGCAGGACGACTTCCCGCACCTGTACGAGTTTGAGGCGTCTGCCAGAATTCTTCCTGTCTACACGGCGCTCACTGATCTGGAGCTCCTTGAGAAGCTCTCGGGCCCTCTGGCGGCCGCCAAGCTTACCTCGATCACCGCGTTGTCCACCATCTCAGATCTTCCAGAGGGTATTTTCGAATCGGCGCCGACGATGCGCATGGCGGCCTTTGACCAGCTGGAGTCGAAGTACACTGCCATCGAAGTTGGCGATATCGAGACAGCGAGCATCCAGTTCGTTGGCCACCTGAACCCTGTCAGTGAACAGGGCCAGCGATGGGCGCCCATCCTG
Organism: Furcasterigmium furcatum; assembly: GCA_001599815.1. NCBI lineage: Eukaryota > Fungi > Ascomycota > Sordariomycetes > Glomerellales > Plectosphaerellaceae > Furcasterigmium > Furcasterigmium furcatum. Next base: position 374,701 of record BCIA01000001.1, read on the forward strand.
AAGGTGCTGTCGGAGCTCGATGGGGTCTACCTGAAGCTCTTCCTCAACCCCAGAGAAAAGATCGAAGAGTTGCCCGTAAAGCGCTTCTTCCGGTATGTTCTGGACTCCGAACCCAGCTTCGACGAGAGCGGCAAGGTTCGCGCTGTGGGAGCCAACTTCAAGAGCCTGCCGTCCGAGGCACTGCTTACCGTGGGCATGAACATCCCGCCTGCCTGGCTTGTTGCGCCCAAGGTGTCTGTCCACGACCTGGACAATATCAAGCTGAGCTCGGTCAAGGGAGGAGACGTCGAGGCAACCTATGAGCTTGAGCACATCCTGATCGAAGGCCACTCGCGTGAAGAGCCGGGAAGCCAACCTCCTCGAGGTGCTCAGCTGGTTCTGGCCACGAAGGATGACCCTCACTTTGCCGACACCATCATCATGGCCAACCTCGGGTACTTCCAGTTCAAGGCCAACCCCGGATACTATAACCTCAACCTTAAGGACGGCAAGACATCCGATATTTACACGATGAAGAGCGTCGGTGCCAAGGGCTGGGCTCCCGTATCTGGTGACGAGGGCACCGAGGTCGTCCTCATGGACTTCCAGGGCACCACCCTGTACCCTCGTGTGCTCCGCAAGCCCGGACAAGAAACGGCGGACGTCCTTGAGGAAGAGCCGGCCGAGGAGGGTGGCATCCTTTCCCAGGGCAAGAAATTCGCCGAAGGTCTCTTCGGCGGCTCGACAAAGTCCGTTTCGGCCCAGGAGCACGCCGAAATCAACGTCTTCTCTGTCGCGTCCGGCCACCTGTACGAGCGCATGCTCAACATCATGATAGTCTCAGTGATGAAGAACACCAAGCACACCGTCAAGTTCTGGTTCATCGAGCAGTTCCTCTCGCCGTCTTTCAAGGACTTCATCCCGCACATGGCGGCCGAGTACGGCTTCAAGTACGAGATGGTCACGTTCAAGTGGCCGCACTGGCTGCGCGCGCAGAAGGAGAAGCAGCGCGAGATCTGGGGATACAAGATCCTCTTCCTGGACGTGCTCTTCCCCCTGTCGCTCGACAAGGTCATCTTCGTCGACGCCGACCAGATCGTCCGCACCGACCTCATCGACCTCGTCAACCACGACCTCGAGGGCAAGCCCTACGGCTTCACGCCCATGTGCGACTCGCGCACGGAGATGGAAGGCTTCCGCTTCTGGAAGCAGGGCTACTGGGCCAACTACCTCAAGGGCCTCCCCTACCACATCTCCGCGCTCTACGTCGTCGACCTCCGGCGCTTCCGCGAGCTCGCCGCCGGCGACCGCCTGAGGCAGACCTACCACGCCCTCTCGCAGGACCCCAACTCTCTCGCGAACCTCGACCAAGACCTCCCTAACCACATGCAGTTCAACATCCCCATCCACAGCCTGCCCCAGGAGTGGCTCTGGTGCGAGACGTGGTGCAGCGACGAGTCCCAGGCCGATGCGCGCACGATCGACCTCTGCAACAACCCACAGACCAAGGAGCCGAAGCTCGACCGCGCGCGCAGGCAGGTGCCCGAGTGGACCGTCTACGACGACGAGATCGCCGCGCTCGACAGGCGGCGCAAGGGGCTGCCCGCTGACGGGGCGCCCAAGGGCGGCGAGCAGCCGGCCGCCGTGCAGGAGGAGGAGCAGAAGGTCGTCGCCGAGGAGGAGGTGCCGCGGAACCCGAAGAGCAGGAGCTGGGAGGAGCCGCCGAGGGAGAAGGACGAGCTGTAGATGTATATGAGATGAAGCGCACATGGTCAGCATATAGAGATTTTCTTACCATGGAGTGCGGATGACTGAACGAAGTGAGGTGACTGTGTGCGAAGGCGCGGGCGAAGAGAACAGAGTCACAATACTGACATGCACAACAGGCCGTCAGGACGCAGGGTTGGAACCTGGATGGAGACAGTAGACGGGCTTATTTATGATGGTCAAGAGTCGATGCATGTATGGCATTCACCACGGGGCTAGATTCCGAAGGCATTATTCGTTCGTTCCAGCACATCGTATCTACTGCATCAAAATCGACGCGCTGCCTCCCTTGCTAGAAATACCACTGCAATACGCCGACGCCCCAAAATGACAGAGAAAACGCCCTCTGAACTCCAAGCCATGACCATGCCCAGACTCCAAGTCTAATGCGAAATGTACTGAAAGACCGCCGACACCTCCGGCTCGCCACACTCCTGCCGCAGCAACAGGTCCTGGATTGGCTGGAGATGCTCGTTGACAAAGTGATTCCACGTGCTCGTGTCGCCGTAAAGAAGGGCCTGGGCCTTGATGAACTGCTTCCCCTCGGGCTTGCACCTCTTGCACTTGAACGTGTCGTGCGTGTCGCTCGTGGTGCCGGGGCGGTACTGGAAGAGCTCCCGCAGGCTGTCGAGCGAGAAGTGGCGCTCCACGTCCTCGGCCGAGTCGACGACGCAGCTGGACAAACTCTGCTTGTGGCTCTGGCGCTGGAAGATCTTCTCCTCGATCGTGCCGGTGGCGATGAAGCGATAGACGAAGCAGTCCTTCTTCTGGCCGTCACGCCAGACACGGGCGAGGGCCTGCTGGTCGGCAGCGGGGTTCCAGTCGGGGTCGAAGAGGACGAGACGGTTGGCGCCGATGAGGTTGATGCCGCAGCCGCCAGCCTTGCTGCTGAGCAGGAAAACAAACTCCTCGCCCTCTGGGTCGTTGAACTTGTCGACCAATTTCTGGCGCTTCGTGACGTTCATGGTGCCGTCGAGACGGAGGTTGCCGTAGCCTCGCGACCGGCAGAGACGCTCAAAGAGGTCGAGAGTCTGGGTGTAATTGCTGATGAGGACGATCTTGTCGTTGGTGTCCTGGCGGATGCGGGCAAGCATGCGGTCGAGGACTTGCATCTTGCCAGAGTACCAGGGCTTGACGTCTCGGTCACGGCCCCGGGCCTCGCGCGGGACGTAGTCATCAGGGTAGCATGATTCAGAGCCAGGCAGATCGTCTGCAAGATTCAGCAGGTCGGGATGGTTGCAGAGCTTCTTGAGAATATTGATGGCTTTGAGCGGCTGGCTTCCTTTGCCACGCAAAAGAGCCTGGATGTCGGGGCTCTTGATGAAGTAATTGTATAGGTCCAATTGGAAGGGTGCGAGATTGCAAAAGACGACATGTTCGTACTTCACAGGGAGGTACTTGGAGAGAATGTCGTTCGTCCGGCGAATGATGAATTTGTTGACGATGGCGAGCAGCTCACGCAGACACTCGTCGCCGCGCTGCCTCTCGCCCTCGGTAGCGTCCGCGTCACGGCCGCGAAGGATGGGAATTTCGAAGCGTTTCCGGAATTCGCCGCGAGTACCGAGAAGATTGGGGTTGGCAAAGCTGATGAGGGAGAAGTACTCTGACAAGTCGTTCTGAATGGGCGTGCCAGATAGAATGACGCGCCGGGTGACGTTCAAGCTGTTCAGAGCGCTGAATGTCTGGCTGTCGCCGTTTTTCAGGCGATGGCCCTCGTCGCAGAGCATGAGGCCGATCTTGGTGTGCTTCAACTCCTCCACATTGAGACGAAGGGTCTCGTAGGAAACGATGATGACAGGGCGGGTGACGGATCTGCCCGAGGAAATAGCCCATTGCCGCAGCTGCCGTGTCAATTCCTCCTTTGAGGCTTTGCCATCAATTGCAAATGGGGTGACGGCGTCGGCGCCGAGCCACTTGACCAACTCGTTAGCCCAGTTCCTTACCAGACTGGACGGGCAGGCAACGATGGCTTTTTGGATGGTCGACTTTCCAGCATCAGGGGCCTGCTTGAGGAGCGTCCACAGCAGGGTGATGCACTGGAGGGTTTTGCCGAGGCCCATCTCATCGGCCATGATGCAGCCGTTGGCCCTCTCGTCGATCATGCCGGTGACGCACCGGTACATGAACTTGACACCCTCGATCTGATGCGGTCTCAGGACCTTGGCGAGGCGAGGATCGATGACGACCGGTACCCTCGGATGCTCGCCCTCGACCTTCTTCTTGATACCAAGGATCTCGGCTAAGCTCTTGTGCACCAGTGGAGCATCAATCTTTGTGTCGGCCACCTCCGCCGCCTTGTCTGCCTCAGACTTCTCGGGAAGTTTGGGCTTGTCGTCGATGGTCGGGTCATAGAGAACGATGGCGAATTCGCCGCTGGGGTCGTGAAGCGCCTTGGCCACGAAGGCCGCCCCAGTGCGAAGGCCGAGGGCGGGCGGCGGTCTGTTGGGGTTGTAGCTTCCAACATTCTTGTTGATCAATGGGACCGCAAATGCTTTGCGGAAGACGGACGACTTGTCCTTGGCCTGGAAAACAGGGAATTTGTTGACGTCTCGGTTGGCAAGGGCCAGTCGGTCGGCGTTGGTGTAGGGCTTGTCGGCGTCGGCGGAGCCGTCAGCGCCTTTATAGTCGACCTTTCTGCGTTTCCGTGCGGGCCTGTCCACCGCAGGGCTGCTAACAGCAGAGCCAGGACACTTGAATGGCCTGATGAGTCTATCACGAGACTCGGGCGTCGGAACCCATCGCTTGCCGGGCGCGACGTTCTCCTTGCCAGCCTTGGGAGTCGCGACGGGTGTCCTGCAGCACGTTAGTATCTTCTTCGTAATGAGCGGGAGAAGCCTTGCACGAACATCTTGAGCAAAGTTCAGCACGAGAGACTCCGTGAATGTCGGCAAATGACACAAGGGCTTGGCTCGGTGGGATGTCGTGGGTTTTGTTGACTTTGGATGGTGGAAGGCGCGACCGAGCGCGTCTCGTCCCAAACACGAGGTCACATGACCAGGTGCCTTTGTCAGCAACACACATCCGTCCGGGATTATGGGTGAATTTTTGACCAATAGGACTGTTGGCGCAGTCGAGATATCATCCAAAACCGCTGCAGCACACTGCAGTCACATTTCCCCAAAATTGGCTAGGTCCTTATTGGGTCTTCTTGAAATGTACCCCACATCGCGAAGTTGATGAGAGCTCACGTCTCCCAGAAGAAGACGCCGAGGTCTTCATTGGATGCTGTTGGCAGTACTGAGAATTTGGGCCATGACGTTGACGACGCTGGCGAGGATTGTCAGTCAGCCGCCAACGAAGTTCTGCCATTGGAGGTAGCTACTCTGGCACCAACAAATAATAAGTGCCGCGGTGCTGAACGGCTTGCTGTTGTAATATAATCACCAAATCCAACCTTTTCGTTCACCAATCGGACCCATGGCGCAGCGGTAGCGCGTCTGATTCCAGCCAAAAATCTGTCTTGGAAACTCCAGAAGGTCTTCCGTTCGATCCGGGATGGGTTCAATTCCTCAATTTCTTTTTTTCTTAGATTTTTTTTTTTTTTTTTCCTCTTTGTTTTCCAGAAAGGTCTGGGGATTCTCTCTTATTTGGGTGCTTTTTTTTTGTCTGGTTTTCGTTGTGGTGTGAGTCAATTGGTAGGTGACGCCAGTGGGTGAGACTCAGTGAGGGGTAAAGACCTCCAACGCTCAATCTTCCGTTTACACCACCACCACACCCTCGCACAATCCCGGTCTCAGCCAATTGGTTTCAGTGCACCGTCATGTCCGCCGACTTCTGGGCCGGCTACATCAGCGGGGCGGTCGGCATCGTCATCGGAAACCCCCTCGACCTCATCAAGGTCCGCCTGCAGGCCCGGGATGCCATTGCAGCCCAGACGCCCTCGGCCTACTTCCGCCAGTTTGAGAACACGGCCGCCCTGGTGACGGGCACCGCCGCCCCGATCCTCGGCTACGGAGCCCTCAATGCCCTCCTCTTCGTCTCCTACAACCGCACCGAGGCCGCACTCAACCAGGCCCTGAACACCCAGTCGAGCCTCTGGACGACGTGGATCGCCGGCGCCGTCGGCGGTCTCGCCACATGGGTCGTCAGCACGCCCACGGAGCTCATCAAATGCCGCGCGCAGCTCTCGTCCCCTCCGCAGTCCAGCTGGTCCATCGCCAGGCAGACCCTGAGGACGGAGGGCGTCAGGGGCCTGTACTTCGGGGGCGTCGTCACGGCCCTGCGCGACAGCATCGGCTACGGCTTCTACTTCTGGTCCTACGAGCTCAGCACCAGGTGGATGGCCACCGAGGCCGGCAAGGAGACCTCCATGCAACAGGAGGCCGCCAAGGTGCTGCTGTGCGGCGGGCTGGCGGGCATCGTCACCTGGGCGAGCGTCTTCCCCTTGGACGTCATCAAGACGAGGGTGCAGACGCAGGCCTTCGACTTGGTGCCCGAATCAGCCCGGCTGCTGGGCCAGGGAGACCGTCCGGCGTTGCCAAAACGGCAGGGCGCCATCGAGGTCGCCCGGCAGGCGTACCGCGAGGAGGGTGCCCGCGTCTTCTTCAGAGGCCTGACGGTATGTAGCGTCCGAGCCTTCATCGTGAACGCCGTCCAGTGGGCCGTATATGAATGGGTCATGACGGAGCTTGGGCAGGGCCGGAAACGGGTACCGCTGGAGACCGGGACGCAAATATGAGACCTGAGGCCGCGGGAAACACCTCCACCAACGCAGTAGAGAGCCAAGCTCATCTTTCATGGGAGCCGCTGAAGGCATCCAATCTGCTTCCCAGAGATGTCCATATGGGTAAAAAGAGGCCTCGGGATCCACCTCGAGCACTCCTGTCCCTCATGTGTCTCAGCAGCTGACTCCGGGGACATCCGGCGGCAGTGGCATCTGGAGATCTGGACTCAATGAGCGCCACGAAATGCACACAGCCTGGAAAGGCAGTCGGGCAGAGAACTGCCGAAGCCTCACTCGCGGTGTGCCTCACCGTCGTGGTACGGAAACAAAGCTTTGTGGCATGTCAGACTTGCATGGTGGCGAACGGGACGAGACATGGTCGGGGCTGTGAAGGAGTGCAATCGCACCTCTTCATTGGCGCCAGACCGATGGCCCTGGGGCCCCGGATCGACAACATGGCTTGGCTGCAGTGCATCCGACATGTCTCGCATCGTGGTATCGGCCGCGGTGTTAGCTCGATCTGTCGCTGAGGGAGCAGGCAACCCGAGCAGACCGAGGATAGAGGGCCATAGACTCAGAATCAATCCTTTCTTCTACTCAGCTGATTGATGATGCCCGAGCAATCAAAATGCCTTCCGAATCTGAGTCAAGACTGGCGTAGAGGGGGTGAGTCGAAGATGCTCTTGTAAACCGCCCAAGCTGTCAGCCCGTCATGTTCCCCGAGATCTGCGCTGCAGTCCGGTAACCCGGTCGCTTTCATCGGGATTCCAGGGGATTCGGGACGATTGCCTGCAGCAGCTCCGACCCGGCCAGTCGTCACTCCAAGCCGCGCTCTGCCTTGCCGACCTCATCTTACTGAGAGTTCCTCCGACTCGGCACCCACCATACGCTATTCTCCGTGCTAAGACGATACCGTGACTTGGCATCGAACCTGGCTGGTGTTAATCGGCCCCGGACCCTGCAGCCGTTTTGAGTCTGCCTGATTTTCCCTGCGACTTCCTCTCAGGTCGACTCAGTGCGACATGTTACACGAGACTGGCCCCAGAGATCACGGGTTATCCATGCCCCATGTTTCTCCTTGGCTCCTCCAAGTCAAATCAAAATAAGAAAGTGGCGATGATGTTGTTACGGGACCTAAAAATGCCAAACGACTTGACAATCAAGTGCGACTCGACGTGATGAGCAGCCTGAGTCACTGGAGACACCTCATGGACGCTTGCAGATCCCAGAACCAGTGTCCTGAATGACAACATCGAGCATGGCCATCCCGTCCAAACCGACCAAGGGCTTCTTTTGCCAATTCTTCGGCTGAGTCTAGCGTTCCGGAATTAGACCTTTGACTTTAACATCTCAGACCAGCAGATCCTTCCAGGACAATCCTTGACTCGAAGGGTTATGATCTGAACATCTCAACGTCTAAAGCCTCCACCGCGGATCTTGGACGACGCAATTCGGGCAGACAGCTGTCTTGGTGAGGCTCTCTGGCACTAGAATCCATCGTAAGTCTCACCCCGCTAGCGGGTGAATACTCCCGTGGATGGAACTTGGCCACTCAACTGGCGATGTCATGCCTTCGACGTAGTGACGGAGTTGAGATGCGTTCCTCGTCCCAGCAGTCGACAATGACGACGGCTCTTGGGGATTTGGCGTTGCCCAAAATCTATAAAGACCCGTTCAAGCCCCGTCGATTCTGTCGAAATAATCCAGCATCTTCATCACAACATCGCAACTCAAAGGCAAATCTTCAGCACCCTCAACCACAGCTTCACAGCCCATTCTTCACATCTATCAAACCTCAAAGTACGCATCAACCATTACCTCTCCCCCTTCTCTCGATCCCACCGCTAACATCACCCAGCATCCAAAATGAAACCCTCCAACATCCTCGTCCCCGCCCTCGCCGCCGCCGGTATCCAGGCCCAATCCCTCGGGCAGTGCCGCGCCGCCTGCCGCGGAGGCACCGCAGCCATGAACGCCTTCTGCCGCGTGATCCCCCTCCTCCCCGTCCGCGCCGCCTGCTGGCCCATCGGCATTGCCCTCCGCACCCCGGGCGCCCAGACCGCCTGCGCCAACTGGTGCTACAACTACTTCGGTGACGGCGCCAACAGGGCCCGCGGCCTCGACGCCCGCGAGGAGGAGGAGATCTCGCTGGCGCACGACATTGAGATCCAGGGCCTGGACCTGTCCGAGTTTGAGGAGGATGACGAGCTTGATGAGAGGGACTCTGTCGGCGTCGAGTGGTCCGCTTAGAGGAGAGCCAGGGCACGGATGGGATGGAGAGCAGGAAATTGTCAGGACAATCTTTGCACAGGGGTCGGAACAAGCGTTGTAGTTGACTATTAGCTGCCGTCTTTAGTCTCCTATGAATGTCACATCCACAGTCTTTTCCTTATGATTTTATCACCACGAACATTTCCACCGACGGTGACGGCAACAGAGCAAGATTTCATGCGGGGACCACGCTGGACGTTTCTAGATCTGGCTTCTGATCAAGTTCTCCCTGTTTCTCTCCAACCGAATAGCTTACAAATGCACCAGGGCCACGTCGCACGAAGACGGCACGGGCCGGACGTGCGACGGAAACGTTTGGAGCACTCGGGTCCGGCTCGGCGACTTTTCACCGTTAGTCTCCGGGCCTTCGGGGCCGATGTGGGCCCACCACCCGCCTCAAAGTCTCCGATCGCCGTCACGGAGCATCGGATATACTTCGAGACACCCTGTCCTGTCAATGCTGCCAGGAGCTAGTTCTAAATAAACATGACGGGAATCCTTCATGATGAGTCGATGCGCCCAATTTCTGGTCTGACGTCAGAGCAAGTCTTGCGTGGGAGTCGGTCTTCAAACCCCTGCACCAGGGTGCCGCGCTTAGCCTGTTGGTGCTTCTCGTAACATCGCCGTATGACAGAGAGGCCAGATGCAAGTACGTGGATCAAAGTAAGCGCGTCGTTTGGTCTCACGTAATTTTCAGCGATCCGTGATTGAACTGCACCTCCGGGACCCTGAGTCACCCCGGACCCCGGCGTCTCGACGGCCTCGCTCCGCCCGGAGACTTTCTGCCGCCGCCTTTCTGGCTGCGTTGGGCAGCGGAATGTGGCCGGCATGATCGCTTCTCGTGCGTATAAAACACCAAGATTCCAAATCCATTTCTTCCAACACTCAAACAGCATCACAGACATTTCACAGACAACCGCCAGCGCCCCTAACCTCAGCATCATCATCCTCACCCCCTCCCTTCGCATGCGCCTCTCGTCTCTCTTCACCCGCCCCTCTCTACCCCCAACCATGGCCAACACCAAACCCGTCCTCCACGACGCCCTCATCATCGGCGGCGGCCCCGCCGGCCTCGCCGCGGCCCTCAGCCTGTCCCGCCAGCTGCGCACCGCCGTCCTCTTCGACTCGGGCCTCTACCGCAACGCCCGGGCAGCCCACATGCACAACGTCCTCGGCTTCGACCACGCCCCCCCGGCCTCCTACCGCGCCAAGGGCCGCTCCGAGCTCACGGGCCGCTACGCAACCACAACCATCGTCGACCGCGAGGTCGTCTCCCTCGCCCAGCACGCCCCCGGCATCTTCAAGGCCGTCGACACCGCCTCCGAAACCCACTACGCCCGCCGCGTCGTCCTCGCCACCGGCGTCACAGACATCCTCCCCACCTCCATCCCCGGCTTCGCGGACTGCTGGGGCCGCACCGTCTTCCACTGCCTCTTCTGCCACGGCTACGAGGAGCGCGGCGCCCCCTCCGCAGGCGTCCTCACGGGCGGCGCCGCCAGCTCCGCCGCCATGGCCATGCACGTCGGCAACATGGCCCGCACCCTCGCGGAGACCGTCACCATCTACACAAACGGCGACGCCGCCATGGCCGACGAGGTCGCCAACATCGCGCCCAACCCCCCCTTTCAGATCGACCCGCGACGGATCACGCGCCTCGAGAACCTGCCTGACAACGCCGGCGTCACGCTGCACTTCGAGTCCGGCCCGGCCGCCACGGAGCGCTTCGTGTCGCACATGCCGCCGACGAGGGTCAATGGGCCCTTCGTGGAGCAGCTCAGCCTCGAGACCACGGAGGCGGGGGATATCAAGGTCAAAGAGCCGTTCAGGGAGACGAGCGTCCCGGGGGTGTACGCGACCGGCGACTGCGCGTCGATGATAAAGTCCGTCGGGCTGGCGACCGCGTCGAGCACCCTCGTGGCGGCAGGCGTCGCGCACTCACTTGGCGGGGAGCCGCGGCCGGAGTTGGTGGTGTAATTGGGGGGAAGTCGTACTGATACGGGACGTGTCCTAATCGCATCATGCATTCATCGGCGCGCGGGATAGCGGCATATCGGCATCAGGGGCGGAATCACACGGGGTCATATTCTTCCGATGTAGTTATTAGCGGGTATAATTTCAATGTACGAGACCATTAGAGATGCGTAACCTTTCTGGATCTTGCGTTGAATATGCCCGCCAAGCCGAGGCATTTCGGCAGGCGTTCTCTCCTGAGCATCCGCCGGAGCGCCACCGCACGCGATTCTCTCCACTCCCACGTGTTGGCGATGCGCCATCGACGGCAAGGCGTCCCTTAGCTGCTGTTTCTGAGGCCGGCAATGTCTTGCTCGGGTCAGCATAGACCCGAAGAGCGTTGGTGGAGATTGCACCCGCTGCCCAGATAGTGATAATTCGGTGCGGGGGGTTGTGGCTCAGTCCTGGCCTCGGTCGAGGACCGTGAACCGATGAAGAGCCCCAGGCGTTGGACATGGTGTCGATCGGCGTATCAACAGCCGGGCAGACGCATTGGCAAACGGGCCTTGAAACAAAGAAAGTTGTATTGGCTGACTTGGCCATGGTATGAGCATGCAGCTCAAATCAACTAGAGTATCGTCCAATACTGTAGTATCCAGATGGCTTCTCGTGCCAGGATATATCCACCGAAATCAACGCTTTTGTGTGAATAATCATACACATCCCCATCCCTGATTATGTCCCCAACGCCTTTCGTTATCCAATCCTAACCCATTGTGTACGTGGTAGATGATTTATGTATTAGGTTGCTGCCTGTCACACAGACATGAACAGCTCGTCAGATCGCAGGGGCATGGTGTGTACCCGATCCATTCCGCTGGGCCGCGGACTCGTGGCGTCAGACGCGGTGATTGGGGAGACCGTCGATGTGTCGAAGGTGTTGGCTCTGTGGGGTGTGCGCATATCGTCGGAGGGGGAGATGATGCTGGCCAAGTTCTGCGAAACTCGTTGAATATTTTGAATGGGTTGCCTGGAAATGGACCACTCCGACGTCCTCGAGTCCATGGGACTGCTGGGCAGCGAGGTGGTTGTGTATGGCCCTTGGCAGAACAGTCGAGCGTACTCCTCCGGAACCGAGACGAGCTCGCCGGTTTCCAGCTGATGGGCCATGAGTTCACGCTCTCCTTGGTACCACCACTGGCCCTCGAAGCCGTTGTCGACGGTCGCCATGGCAGACCCCAGCCTCTCAAGCTCGCGGCGGGGCTCGGGGTCTTCGTCGGGCTGCGTGATCCTGATGGCGGAGGGATGGGAGGGTGCCTCACGTGATCGTCGATCCTCTTCAGCGGCGTCGGGGAAGCCGTACTCTTCGGGCCATGAGAATGGGGACCAGGCAGGACCGTCGGCGAACTGCTCGCTCAGGCGGTAGGATGTGGGAAGGGGAGGCAAGGTCTTCCACACGTCGGCCCTCGGCCTCACAGGAAGTGCTGAGCTGCCTAGTGGTTCTGGCTCCTGCTCCCAGGGGTTGTGATTCCAGGGTGGAGGTGCTGAACTTCCCCGCTCGTGAGACGACGACCCTCTCGAACCGTTTCGTGACGGCCTAGCGGAGGCTTGCAGCGGCGGCACCGACTGGAACTGGAAATAATCTGGAGAGTGCGGTCGTTGCACGGCGAAGGCACTGGGTGCCGGGCGCGAGGGCTGCTGAGTGTGGGTGTTCTGTTGAGCCTGCATAGGCTCCGAGTGCTGTCGCCAGGGATGATACGCTGGTACGGACGATGGCACCAGAAAGTTGGTCGAGGGCGCCGGGACCGAACGAGCAAGGTTCTGTGCGTCCTGGTTATACTGCTTCGAGGTATATGTGAAGCTTCGTCGGTTGAGCGGCCGGGTTGGAGACATGGTGACACCGAACTCAAAGTGAACATAGATCTGAGGCCTGGGTAGCCGGGACGGGCCCGAGTTGGCGCGGTCCCGAGAAGTAATCGAGTCTGTGGACACGGCGGTGATCTCTGCGTGAGGGCGCTTTGGTCGGGCCTGTGAGGCCTCGCCCTGGACGGGCTCTGTCCTCCATCGGGTAGCCATTACTGGTGGTGTTTTCGTCGTGAATTCGGATGAAAGGTGTTCGTCAAACAGGAAGATCCAGAGGAGAGGATGGTTGGATGATTAGAGACGGCGGAGGAGGGTTGTGGGAGTCGAGGTGGGGAATGTGTGATCTGAGGAGGCAAAGACACTGATCGTCCAGTGATGTGGCCACCCGGCGTATTAGTGTACTTGAGTTGATGTACAAGTACGTGACGGGAGAGTTCGGGGGCCTCCTTGGATTGGCTTGAACGGGCTTTCTATTTGCGATACCAGCAAGTGGGCGAGTCTGGCGAGGATCCGGGATATAAGAGCGAAGGCACAGCGTGATCAGACCGGGGGAAGAGACGGGTATGGGTTCCTGAGGTCGAGTCGGCCCCTTGGCAAAGTGGCTTTCGGACCCAAAAGAGGGAAACGGACGTGGAGATGAGAGAATAGGAGCCGCGCGATCAACGGGTGGGCGAGGTGACGGGGGTGCCCTGTCGAGTCGGGGGGAGGGGAGTGGCGTACTCGCGAAAGGAAGCACGGGACTCCTTTTTTGGGTCGCAAGCCCTGAGGATGCCCTGGGGGAGGCCGTATGAATAGAGCGGCAGTAAGAACTTTGAACGCGATCCCAGTCCGGATCACAGTAACAGGGTCGTCGGTGGCTTGGCTGACGGTACTTTTCGCTCTTCCAAGAGGGAGCCGTGAGGCACAGCAGTTCCGTGCCTCTTGTAATCAGGCTTGACGGGCCTTGTCGAGCGAGGGACCCCAAGAGCTGGCTGGCTCCAACAAGCGGCGCAGAGGCTCAGGAATAAGACTTTGTTATTAGCGAAGGATTTCCATCCCTGGAGGCGGTGCAAGGTCCCGAAGCGTTTCTCGACGGCGTTGACAGTCCCGTGCCGGGGGTAGGGCAGGCAGCGAGTTCGATCGGAGGAGGTAGGGTAAGCAGCGATGGAACGAGGCTAGCCGGTCTCGGTGCCGAGCGATGAATACGTCTGATGAGATCTCGGGCTGTGGAGGTCGGGGGGATTGGCTGTCTGAGGCGAGGTGTGGGAGGATGATGATCATGAGATGGATGGTGGATGGAATTGAAGGAAAGATGGAGGAAAGTTGCGACCACTGACCATTGACAGCCCATATGCAGCGGGACCCGCGGACAATTAAAGGGGGCAGGGGTTCGTGCAGGGCCAGATGCCGCTAATTCAGCATCTGGAGCCCCTAGCGCGTCTCGAGCAGGTGCTCGTCGGGGCACTCCTTCAGTAAGAGTGCCCTGGACTAGGTAGCTTCTTAGGCGGTTTCGAGGCGGGCATGGATCTATTCCATATCCTCCGGGCCTTCCATGACATCCGCCCACGAACAACATTGGATCGACTCCTCTCTCGGGCCGGAAGAGGTGGAAGCACGGTCCACGATAGTGACCATCACCTTCCTCCTGCGTAATAGTCGGCCCTTTAGTGTTGATGTGAGCATGTCGGTCCTGCCAGGCCTGGTGTCTCCGGCTCTCTGGTCGTTTGGTGATCAAGCATGCCTAGGGCGAGGGAACTTCCATGTGAATGGAGTTGCTTCTGGGCAGTTTCACTTGGCGCCATCACTCTGGATGACAGGTGCCGTCCCGCTGAATGTAACCTGAGGTGCCCTGATGGAACTGGAACCTTGGATCTGGCTCCATTGCCCCAGGGTTTGCTTCTGGAAGTTCGCTACGCCTGACGTCATTTCCGTTGTTATGCCGTGCCGTACGGGGGCTTCAATGCATCCTTGGATGAGGTGCCCGAAACTGAATCTCACCCCAAGACCAAGACCATGACCATCGCATTCCCTTTCTGGCCCTCGTACGTACAACCAACTGGTGCAGTCATTGAGAGGGCTCCCTTCCCCGACAAACCCACACGATCGTCATCTCCCAAGCCCGCAAAGCCCGCAGCCCGGTCACGCTCAGACGATCGCCCCCGCCACAGCCAGGTGGCTAAACTCACTAGACCGGGTCCCCTGGTTCTAAAAAAAGAACCCCTAATCAGGCGAACCCCTGAGCGTGATCTCCTGCCCAACCCACCATCACGCTGCCCGCCTCGTTCTTCATTGGCCCGTCCGCGATATCGGATCCGTCTGCTGCGGCGCAGGACAGGACTTTGTCACTCCTCCGAGTGTCCAGCGGCGTGCCAACACTCTTGACTCACATGATATTCCTCAACTCCAAATTCCGGGTACAAGAGGACTCTCCGCGCCGCAATCTCCATTCACCCGCTTCCATCCCGCTTGACCCGCGTATTCAGCATCAAACTCCGTCTCTCGCATGTCGAGATCCAAGAGCTCGGCACGCTATCGACCCTGCCGGCGCATAAACTCATGACGCCCTCGGGCATGCCGCGCGGGTGGACGCCGTGACCAAGACCGGGGCGGGCATCAAGACCACAAACCTTGGAATCACGATGTGTCGAACCAGTCGGCGCTCGCCGGGCACAAAACATGCAGACATGTCAGATCTAGTGAAACAATTTCCGAAATGAAACACCAAAGATAGAAATACTGTACTTGCCCTGTATAGGGGGGCTTGGGGGGTATCCAGATCCGGTTGCCACCACATGCCAGGGAAAAAAGGGGCAATTCCTGCGGCCCATCACCACTTGGTACCACTCGCTCCTCTCCCACGCAACCACAATACCACGGAGAGACCAACTGCAAAAGAAAACCCTCAGACCGCCTCTCCCGCACCCGTCTTGCCACCACCAGCAGCAACAACGGCGGCAGCACCAGGGCCTGGCCCCTCCCTCTTCTGCCTGTCAAACTCGCTCTCCTTCCCCCTGGACCGGAGCATGCCCCCGATATCAAACGGGTCGACAACCGTCTGCCACACCGGCCTCGGGTCCTCCCACCCCCTGCCCTCCACCTCCGTCACCCCGTCCCGCTCGAGGTACACGTGATAGTCGCTCGGGAGGTACCTCCGCGGGTGTCTCACGTTCCACATGACCATGTTGACGAGCATGAACGCGGCCTCGAAGACGTAGAAGTACCACTCGTACCTGATGACGGGCGAGATCTCCTCGGGCACCATGTTCCACCAGTCGACGCCCGAGAGCCCAAAGTGCTCCACGATGCGGTAGACGGTCCGCACGAGCAGCAGGGCCACGCTCGTGTACAGCGTCAGCAGCGGCTGGCGCACGCCGCGCGCCCGGCCGAGCCCGGCAGCCGAGCAGCGCCGGTGGAAGGTCGCGGCCAGCACGAGGAAGCACAGGATGACGAAGATCTGGATCATCAGGCTCGCCTTCATCAGGGCGTGGCCCGTGGCCTGGCTGGCACCCGGTAGGTCCAGGTTGGCGGTGTACGAGGCGCCCCAGCCGTTGAGCATCTCGACGATGATGGAGAGGAAGGCGAACGTCGAGAGCACGCGGCCGGGGTGCAGGGGTGAGTGGTAGGGGACGTAGTAGAGCACGCGGCCGAGGATGTGGTAGTTGCATAGTTCGAGGAGGGGTCTGTGGCGTGCCAGCTCATCAGCACATGCAGCAAGCAACGGGGAGGGAAGGTGGGAGGTGTCAGAGGGAGGTGTCACACGTACGGGCTGGCGTAGACAAGACAGACGCTGGCGATCATGGTGTCCAGGTTGTCGTAGTTCCACGACCCGTAGATCCGCACGCCGAAGCCGGCGGTGAAGAGCAGGCCGCAGAAGACGAAGAGGCCGGTGACCTTGGCGAACTTGTACCGGCTGCACACGCGGGGAGGGGCGATGTGTCAGCGACGATCGTCCCGGTTGGAGGAGATCAGACAAGAATAGAACGTACTAGCACTGCCAGAAGTGGTAGGCAGTGGTTGCTGCGAAGCCGACAGTGAAGAAGATCGCCGCGCCATGGTTGGGTGCGTAGAAGAACACGCTTCCCGGGACTGTGGACGTGTCAGAACAGACCTATGCTGCGTCTCGCAGTGGACCGACATACCCGGCTGTCCGTCACCCATGCTGGCTGCTGATGATGGGTTGGTAGTTTTGGGGATTTTGTGGTGGAGGGGTCTGTCGACTTGGACGTGGTGAACGCGCGGGTGAGCTCAGGGGGTGGTATCTGATGATGCGGACCCAGGGGTAAAACACCAAGAAAACTCGAGTGCTAGCTTCAGTTTATCTATCGCTTCCCTTTTCGAGCCCATCTTCAAATCGAGAACAACGGCCTTCTTATACCTTTCTCGAACGTCGAGATCAACGTTAAGCTCGTTTACCTTTCAGAGCCTCAAGACGGGTACCGGTGGGCTCTCGGCCAATCGCATTGCACCGTTGTGATACGGCGCCACAGAAGCCGCGAGATACGTCGACTCTAGCTCCCGTCGTCTTCATCGCATCTCCAAAACCCATGGCGGACCGAGGAATACGATCCAATCCCGTGCCTTGAAAGCGATCGCCCATCTCCACATGACGCGCCGGCGCGGGTCACAGGGCTGAATCCGCGTCACGGAAAATATGGCCGGTCCAGCTAAGTTGCCCTCCAGATGCGTTGACCTTGGATTCTCTCTGATTGAGAATGAGGCTATAACAAGACAGCCCCAGTTCACCGACAGCGTACCGGTCCTGGTATTCACCCTTAAAAACGAGCCTAGCACAGGATATGCCTCCGACAGGCGACCCGTCCATGTCATCTGACTCGTGACACTCGAGCTTGTCGCCCAGCTCGAAGCTCTTGCCACGATACGTGACGGTGCCCTTGGGGTGCTTGTCGCCCTTGACCTCGATCTTGACCGTCTCGGGCAGGTGGCCCTTGATCTCGACGTGGGCGTCGTCCTGGGTCGTCTCGTAGGCGGACGTGAGCTGGCAGTTGTTGTCGAAGAGGGCGAAGTCGCGGTACGGCTGGATCATGATCTCGTCGCCGTGGCCCGAGGCGATATAGATTGTGCAGATGCCGGGGCCGCCGGGGGTGCAGCGGGGCCACGTCTGGCGGGATTCGAGGCGGGGTCCGGGTGCTGCGAAGGCGAGGGCGAGGGCGAGGGAGGCGAGGAGGGCGGCGGAGAGGATGGTTGTGATGGTCTGGGACGCGTGCATGGTGTTTGAGGGAGAAGTTGAGCTCGAGCTCAGGGATCAAGAGCAGCGAAAGGCAGAACGACGTATCGGACTTGGGAAGATGGAGAGTGGAAGATAAAGATGAATTTAATGATGGCTGCGTGGGTGATGATGGAAGAGAAGCAGCAGAGTCCCTGGAGAAAGCCAGTCGTATTAATACGCGTGGAGGAAGGCAACATGAAGCTATCCGAACATGAAATGGATGTTCCAACGTCGTCACCCCAAACTTAGCAGTCTTTCACATGCACCAACACCACCACCATGATCATGGCAGAGCCCCCAAAGGGTCGTACATGTACAGCCGCCCGCGGCAACGCTGGGGCGGAAGACGTGCGGGCTGCACCGGATCTGCGGCGGCCAAACCGTCGATCTGCGGCGGGACGGGACGGCGGAAGGATCTCAAGCCGCCGCCAGCTCAGGTGCTCGGTGCCAGTGGTGATGCTGTTCGCGCAACCACCATCTCGCTGTCCGACCTCATTTGGCAAGGCACGAGATTTTGGCAGTTGGCCCTGGCCTGATATTCGATAGAACCCGTGTGATTGAAATCCTTCTCCCCCAACCGCCCGCGAGTTGGACGCTGCGCGCCCGGCCTCCCTTACTTCCTTCTCGCCGCAATCGCGCAGCACTTGAGCACCAACATGAGGAAGCAGATGACACCCCACCCGAGCAATCCCTTGTCGTACATAGTCATCCCCCTCCAGTCGAGTCCTTGGTAGTTGGCGTAGGCCAGGTATGCTCTCCAGAGGCCAGAGAAGCAGAACAGGAAGTGAAGGACGTCTGTGAATACGCCGGGCGTGTTTGTGTCCACGGCTGTGAAAGTGTCAGAACGCGGCGGTCTTGAGCTGTGTTGGGGGTGGTCGTCGCGACCGAAGTGGTACCACCTTTTGACGGCCTGACTGGGCGCTTGTCGGTGTCCATTGTCGGGGAATGGTGTAGCACGATGATGAGAGACGATGAGGCGACGCCAAAGTCTTGCAAAAGTGTAAAATGCGTCGTGGTTGTGGAATCTTGGATGCTTGGAGATGATCAAGTCATGGGCTAAGTGATAACGGATGAGTAAGGAGCCTGAGGTAGCCGTGCTTTGGTGGCTGAGGGGCCTGTACCTAAGTACGACCTCGGTCACCAACCGACCGTTGGGCCCTAAGGTCCAACGGTCCAACATGAAGATGCATGCAGTCAGTGGCGTGTTTCATGGTGACTATTAGGGGCAGGGAGAGGCGAATGGTTAGGTATTTTTGGTCGTACCAAGCAAGGCTGGGAGATCTGGGAGCCGCGACTGAAGCGATCGACCTGTGCAGTGTGGTGTAAGTCGGGAACCACACTGCCCGATGGTTGAATATAAAGTCCTGTCGAGTTGCTTCGACTTGAAAGACTGTCAGACCAGACCAGCAGACACAAACCACACCGCATCAATCTGCTAGCGATCTTTAATATCTTAATCCTCTTTATCGTCATCTCTCGCATTTCCTTCTCGTATCTCCTTCCCCAACTCCAACATGAGGTCTCAGCTTCTCCTCCTGGCTCTGACGGCGACGGCCAACCTCGTCATTGCGTCGCCCGCCGGGGACCAGCACTTCCCCCCCCCGATATGTCTCTTCTCGGAACTTCAAAGAGGACCAGTTGGTTTCCCTTCAGAAAGCCGCTGCCGGTATGCATGAATGAAACCCTGAGCCATGATACTTGTCACTTTTCTCGGCATCACTAACACGGGCGGACCTCCATAGACGCCACCAACTTCAACGTCACGCTTGCACAACAGACCCCCCACCAGGGCCGCTTCGACTACGGCATGAAGTGGGTGACGCGTGCCACCGCCCTCCCGGCCCTGGGATATGCTCTCTACGGCCTCGCCGGCGACTGCAAGGAGTACTACGAGAACGGCGACTCTGTCTCAGGCAACAGTTGCGTCGGCAACGCCGTCTGGACGGCCGTCTCAACCATCATGTGCATGGGGGCCTACAGCGAATGGGCCATCGAGTTTGGCAGGTACGGTCAAAGCTGGGCCATCAACAGGAACAACGAGATGGTCGGCCAGATGCTCAACGACCTCAACATCGGGCCTTACCTCCGCTCCGGGAACGAAGGTAACCCGAACCCGATGATGCGGAAGAAGGAGCTCGTCCTCCGCGAGGCCGAGGAGAAGCTTTCCGTCAAGCTGGGCCTCGAGACCAGGCACATCGGCATGTGGGACGGGTCGATGACGGGGATCCCGACCAAGCGCGGGGCCAAGAAGCAGCGGCATCCCGTCTTCGCCTTCAAGCGCGACGGCCAGGACTACCACGTCGCCTTCATGGACGTCGACCCGGCCTCCGGCGAGGGCAAGATCAAGCTCGGCCACGGGCCCGGTCCGCGGACGGAGCTGAACAAGCGCCGCGATCTTCTCGAGGGCCGCCAGGACGGGCGGTATAACGAGCAGTACTTCGACCGCGGCGGCCCGGACGGGTTCGGCATGACGGCGCTCGGCGGAGACGAGGGCGACCTGACCCTGGAGCCGGAGAACGACATGCAGTGGCTGCACGATGAGCTGTTATGCTCGCTCGAGGTCGACGGCCCCGGCAGCGGGCACAAGGGCCTGTGGTGGGGGATCCTGGACCACGAGCACCGCACGACGTACTCGATGGGGGCCCTTGCTGCGTTTGCGCCGGGCGTCGAGTCCATTATCGGCTACATGGACTACGAGGGACACCTGTCCCAGGTGGATCAATGTTTGGTGGCGGATGACTTTTACGATCGGTCGTTGTGATGAACTGGAATGGAGGTACCAAATGCCTGACAGATGGCGACAGCTGGTCGACTATCCCCTTTGCCTTAGCGGTAGAATAGCGGCTTCAGATCTTAGGACCAAAATGATGCATCTCAAGCGTACCCGTCGTGCCTGATGCCGCTTCAAATTGCCATAAATCAAGGACACCGCAACACGGGGTGGGGAGACTCCAGGGAGCAATCACGCTGCATCAAGGA
Organism: Furcasterigmium furcatum; assembly: GCA_001599815.1. Classification (NCBI taxonomy): domain Eukaryota; kingdom Fungi; phylum Ascomycota; class Sordariomycetes; order Glomerellales; family Plectosphaerellaceae; genus Furcasterigmium; species Furcasterigmium furcatum. The sequence goes on from BCIA01000001.1 coordinate 395,379, forward strand.
ACAGGGGGCAAACCCTGGTGAAGGAAGCACAGACTAAAAAAGAAGACAGCAAAAAACATACAACACCGGGTATTCGCTGGTCGTCACCGACCCAACTACTAATCCAGCCCTCACTGGCTTATCTATGGGAGAGCGGACGGGATCCCGAGTTTTCCAGTGGGTATGGTCGTATGTGCTAAGACATGGCATAGCGCAGGTTTATGACGCTATTCCCATGAGGTAGTTATTACATGATGCCCTGCTCCCGCTGCCGCTGCTCTGCAGGAGTATGTCCAGCTGCGGCCTCCTCCTGCCGGCCTACTATACGACGCAGCACCAATGCCAGGTTGCTCATACTCCTCAGAGTTTGGGGATGGTCCGCCCCAAGCTTTGCCCGAAACTCTTCCAGCGACTGGACGATCAGCTTCTCGGCGTCTTCCCAGCGTCCGTCATCGCTGTAGAGCCCCGCGAGATTACTCCTGCTGTATGCCGTGTCGAGACCGTCGTCCGCGAGCCGAGCCTGGGGCGCCTTCAGCACCTGTTCAAGCAGTGCCCGAGCATCTTCCGGGCGGCCTAGTCTCCTGTACGTCCCGGCCAGGTTGCGCATGACTGTCAGTGTCGTATGATGGTCAACCCCCAGCTTCTGCTTGAAAGCCTCCAACACCTGGGCCTGCAGGGCCTCTGCCTCCTTCCACCGGTCCTGGCGCATGTATGTCACTGCCATGTTGTTCGTGTGGATCAACACTGTGGGATGGTCGGGGCCCAGCCTCCTCTTCGAAGCCTCCAACACCTGGAGCTGGAGTAGTTCGACCTCCTCCCACCGGCCCTGCCCCCCGAGAGTGAATCCGAGGTAGCTCAGCGCAGCCGACACGTCGTCGTCATCAACCCCGAATTTCGTCGCGAAGGTCTCCATCAGCCGTGTGTAGATCTCCACGGCCTCGCCGTACCTGCCCTGGCAATGATATATCTGTGCCAGGTTTCTCATGCTGACGAGCCTGCTGCGGTCGTCGGTGGTGCACCCCTCCGCCTCGTGAGCCTCCAAGACCCGCACCGCGAGCACCTCGGCCTCTTTATATCGAGCCTGAAGCTGCAGCGCGTTGACCAGGTTGTGCATGCTGGCCAAGGTCTCGCGATGTTCCTCGCCGAGGATGGTCTTTCGGACCTCCAGGGCATCTCCCGCCAGCTCTGACGCCCTGCGATACTCGCCCATCGCCATCATGTACTGCGACACATTCATCACCAGTGTGGTTCTTCCGAGCCGGTCAGCCTCCTCTGCCGGCTCGGAGTACACCACGGACTGGACGTGAGGGAGCAGCCTCTGGCACTCTTCCCAAGTATCCAGCCTGCCCGATGGAAAATGCTTCGCGGCCAAGCGGATGAAGAGGCTCTCCCATCGCTTCTGGTCTCCGAACTCGGAGATCCACGCGCGAGTGCAAAACTGCACCAGGGAGTGCATCTCGCAGAGCCCCATGTCCGCGAAGGTGACCAGCGAGTAGCCCTGGAGGACATCCATATCGTCCTCGAAGTCTTCACACTGGTCGTCCCGGGCCTCTGCGTCGTCGTCATACCCGTGCAGCATTCTCTCGGGGATGTTCTGGGGCTGGAAGCAGCTCATCAGCGAGAGTAGGTTGGAGGCCCGTGGATGGTCCCGTCGGATCTGTTCGAATGTGACCTGCCAGGTCACGGCCACGGAATTCGACACGTCGGGGTGCCGCCGGAGATCCCCCTTGTCGCTGCGCAGCAGGCTGTCCTTCCGCTTCTCGCTCCCGCGGAACTCATCCACGTACGAGTGCATGGTTACCCGCGGGCCGCGGCGGTTGATATACGCCGCCGCCTGGTTCAAGGCCAGCGGGATGCGGTCGAGGGTCTGGGCTAGGTCAAGAGCCGCGTCCTTCTCCACGTCGTTGAGTTTATTGCGGAGGAGCTGGAGTGCTTGCTCGTCGTCCATTGCCGGAATCCGCAAGATTGCTGTTCTAGTACTGGAGCTTGTGAGTTTCTCCGCGGCATCCAGACTGCGCGACGTGAATAGGATCTTCCCCTTCGTCGTGGGCAGGTATACCGCCCTCGAAGTGTCATCGGCGCTGCTTTCAGGGAAGAATGTGCTGGGGTCATCCGCGTTATCGACGATCATCAGCCACGAGCTCGCGTTGTCTTCGCCCTGGAGCCAGTCGCGCACGAGTGCGAGGATGTTGACCTCGGGGTCGTGGCGGCAAGGAAGCAGCAGGGCGTCCGCAAGGGCACGATACGATTCCTCGAACGTCGCCCGGCTGCGGCCGTGGACCCAGAAGACGCTGGTATCGGGAGACTGGGCATGGACCTCATGTGCGAACTGAATTGCCAGCTGGGACTTTCTATCGCCTCGTTAGCCAGGCCCCCTAATATGGACTGAGAGCGGGCATGGTCTTATCTCGTACCCAAAGCCTCCCATGCCCACCAGAGCCATTCGCTGGTGATCGGGGCTTTCGAACTGATCCATGATCCAAGTCCAGATAGTAGGACGGCGAACAAAATGAAGATCGGACGGGAATGGAACGACGAAATGAGGCTTCCGCGCTGTTGCTACATCCTCATCTTGTTGAACTTTTAGATTCTTGAGTCTCTGTTGGATGTCAATGAGCACAGCCCTGGCGAAGCGGTCAGTCAGTCAAATTGACCTTGAGACATCGCATGGCTGGACGCACGCCTGGTCGATCTGGAGGCCGAGGGAGATGACTCTCCCGTAGCGATCCAGGTTATCGACAGCCTGATTGACCTCCTTGCTGGTGAACGGCCATTTCAGCGCGCGGAGGCCGAACCGGCGCATCGCCTGGCGCGTTCCGCTCGGCGCGAGCTTATCCTCCAGCTTCTGCAGCTCCGCGGCGCACTCGTGGAACGACTCGATGAGTTCCTGAGACGTATCGAGGGAACCGGCGCTGGGCCCGTCCGCCAGGCGCTTCGCAGCCTGTAAAATGGTGTTTAGCTGCTTGACATGGCTGTGGAGGCGCTCGATGTCTGTCCGGGCGCCGACGACCTCTTTGGAGTATCGGAGACACAGGGCTGCTACTTTGGCGGAGGTCGACGACGGCGATGATGTTCGCCGCGGCCCCGAGGCCCTCCATGGCGAATGTCCAGTATCGGGGGTTGTGTCGGGCGGAAACCGAGACGATCTGGTGATGATGGAGGGGGCAGAGCACCACCCACTGCACGAACAGGCTGAGCTTTGAGAATCTACGATTGGACCATTCATCCCGTGCCCAGTCGGGCTTGCAGGCAGCCCGACCACCTGAGCCTGCCTCTCTTGTCGATCCGATAGTCAACACCATGTTTGGCTGCGAGCTGTCACGTCAATATCGGAGATGTCCTCATATTCATCCGTCACCTGTCTCATGATACCCCTGCCTGACCGGTCCTGTCCGACATGGCATCAAGCAAAACGCCACCCCGGCTCAATAAAAAGCGCAGACGTGCAGTCGTACATGTGACAGAGGGCCCTTGTTTACATTCCCTGGCTCCCCCTCGAGCCTCGCTAACGCCGATATCCTTCCGAAACGTCGCCATGCAGACGACGCGGCGCAAAAAGAAAAGAAACCCAAAACCAGAAATATTTGTACATGCGAGGGTTGTGTTTGCCCGCCTATCGACAGCTACCATTAGTCGACCTCCCAGCCACGACCTGTACCGGAGTGGCTGACGCTGCGATCGCCTCCGGGGCGCGCGCCCTCGGACGGCTGCAGGTAGTACTCGTCGTCGTCGCCGCTGAGCTCGCCGTCCGAGTAGTCCCACTGGACGGGGATGGCCTCGCCCCCCTCGCCGTATCCGAAAACCATGCCGCGCCACTCGCCCGCCGCGATCTTGGCCGCCACGCGAAGCATGAGGTTGATGAGGTGACTGGGCGGGCTGAGGAGGATCTCGCAGGTCTTCGCGACGATGGCCATGGGCACTCTGCGCACGAGCTCGAGGGGGCTGCGATTCGGCCTTCGTCGTGATGTCGCAGACGTGGGCGAGAAGAGGTTGGCGGCCGGGGGCAGGGGCGACAACGCCCGCCGGCTCATTGTGCTTGTGGTGGCTCGGTGTCGGGCCTCCGAGCGCTTAGGTGCCAACGCCGTCGAGGTAGCCTCGGGCTCGTCAAGCTTGTCGGGGTATTCTCCGATCACCACGTCAGGGGCTGTGGCCGCGCTCTCCTGCGAGCTGTCCTGGGTGCCAGACGAGGCCACGTCCCAGGTGCGACGCGTCTCGGGCGTCACGGTCAGGTCGGACATCTCATACCGCGATACTCTCTTCGGCATGAGAATGTTGTTGTGAGGGTAGGGAAACGTGGATGGGGTGGTAGGGTCCGAGGCAGGGGGAGACGGAGGGAGCGGAGTGATGGGCGAGTGCCACGATTGCACGCTGTGGAACGAGTCTTGCGAGCCCGTTGGTGACGACGACTCGGTGGACTGCTCTGGCTGCTGGGTAGGGCTTCGCTTCGACGCAGCCGACTTGGACGGCGGTGATGTGACCAGAGTCAGCTGCGGAGGAACCGCGAGAGAGCGGCTCCCGTGGAACGCACGCAGCTTCTTCTTCCGCCGTGCTCCGATCGTGCCGCTTCCCTCGTGAGTTTCGGCTTCCGAGGGGCCTGCAGTCAAGGCCTCCTCCTGAGAGCCGGATAGAGACAACTCGTCGCTGGAAGAATGGGACTTCTTGTCTTCCTCAGGTGCGAGATCGGGTGGCGTCTCAAAAGTGACTCTCGAGGCAACGTCCAGGCTAGTTAATGTGCCGGCGGCGGATTTCTGGTCGTAAGGTCGGATGCCATCGAACTTGTCGCTGATGAGAGACAGCCTCTTGGTCGCGGTGGCAAGCGCACGTGGTTCAGGCTGCTCGTCCGAGCGATGATCGTTCAGACTGGAGGGTCGGTCGTCATCGAGCTTGGAGATGTCCTCCGTGGCTCTGGCAGATTCTGTTCTTGCTGTCTTTTCGGTCATGGATGGACTTGACGCGACCTCAGCAACAGGAACCGACGATGCCTTGGAGGTATCATCCTTTGCCACCAGGTGGTTTGCATCAGAGTCGCCGACCTCGCCCTTCTCGGCCACGGACGTCTCCCCCTGAAGATCCTCCTCCACAGGTGGTACGCCACTCTCCCCAGTGATGCCCTCATCCTTGGGCTCTGTGACCTCAGATATTAGAAATGTATCCATAGAATGCGCAGACCAAGGCTCTTCCTCGAGCGGCGATTGTGCCGGTTCCATGTCCTTGGGGGTATCGACAGAATGTGCGGACCAGGGCTCCTCGAACTCGGTGATGGTCTCTGAAGGCAGGACCTCGACATCCTCAGTTATTGCTTCGAGGACAGCTTCTTCAGGTTCCTCCTCAATCTTTTCGATTAGCGCTTCTAGCGGTAGGTCTTCGGATACCTCATCGATGCCGTCAAGGGGTGATTCTAGAGCTTCATCCGCGTCTGTATGGCTGACGTTTTCGAGGACGGACGTTTCTGCTTCCGGCGCCACCTTAACATCTGGCGCGACATCTTCTGCTGTTGAAATCGAGGGCTCAGATTGAGGAGCGGCGACATCGACGTCTTCCCGAGCCAGTGTTCTTCCTCGGGCTTCCTCGGTGCGGTCGTCGTCGAAGGGGCTGGCAACTGATGCCTCTGGCTCTATCTCTGTCTCTGCTTCAGCGGGCCTCGAAGTCGACTCGCTTCTCGTCCGGCTGCCATTGTCTTCGCTATCTGACGACTCCTTCAGCAGTGTCCGCTCCCAGCCAGCAGATGACCGGCGCGCCAGTGACTTCTTCTCGGCCGACCTCAACGACTTGGGCGTCGGCGTCGGAGACGTGCTGAACTCGGGCGTGGACAGGGGCGGCAGAGGCCCATACACGGGCATCCACGGCTTCTTCACGACGGGCGTCGACGGCCGCTCTGGTAGTTGCACGGTGAAGGCCCTTTTGAACGGGCAGGGCGTCTTTTCGAACTGCAGGATCTGGTCGAGGACGACACGCAGGGCCTGCGCGAGATCCTGCTCGTGGGGACTCTCGATCGGCACCTCGATCCTCCAGTAGTTTGGCCTCCGGATCTGCAGGACGAACTTGCTGGAAACCTCGTCGATGCACCAGCATTGGCTCTTGGGGAGGATCGGCTGAAGGGCGGAGCCGCAGTTGAGGAAGGCGACCGATCCGGGGGCGCGGTAGATTCTGAAGGGTCCTGTTTGCGCATTGTCAGTATTTCGATGCTGGGGATAGTAAACAAAGAGTCACTGACCAACAGCGATGGTCCTCTCCAGTCCTGATGACCATGCCAGCGAGCCCGGTTCCTCGTCCGGTTGTGCGCGACCTGGGCTTCGTGCTCTCCCCCGCCCCTGGGCTGAGAAGGCAATAATTCTTGCGTTTGGGTGGTTGTACAGGGTCTCGACCAGGCCGTTTGTTGACGACGACGACGGCAGATCAGCTGTTCTTGCAACCGGCGCCGTCATGACCCGGCGGGGGGCCGGGAAGGACGTCCTCGTGGACGTCTCCATCATGTTGTTGTCGTCGGTCGAGTCCGCGGTTGATAAGGCCAAGAAAAGGGCTTATCCTCGCGAAAGGCCGAGGGAATCCGTGATCATGTCGTCGGGAGATTCGGTGGCATGACAGATGGGAGGGTGCGCACCCCTCGTTTCTGGCGCTTGTTTGGTCCGTTCGATCCCTAGTCAGCGAGGGCTCGTTCCAGGCGCTCAGCTGAGGAATGCTTCCGGCGACCGTGAGACCGTTCGTGGCCAAGGCGGGTGAGCTGAGACAGGGGCGGCTCCCTCTGCTGCTGAATGTCTCTCCGTCGGCCAGGGGCGCGCTCTCTTCGATGGAGATGGGGCGCCGTTGAAGGGTTCTCCGTCGAGATGGAGTTTTCGGGAGGAGGGGGGAGGTCCAAAACTGACGAGAAGCTGAGCAAGGTCCGGCGGCTGGGATGGGAGCTTGGGGGTGACGGGGGATGGACGTGGATCCGCGCGGGTCCAGTGTGTTTGTTGCCCGGTGAGTGATCAGTTTCCAGGCGGGTGGGCCCCTGGACAGCTTTGGGTTAGCCTGCTGCCATTTAGGGCGATTGTAGGCTCCCATCTTGGGAGAAGGTTCATCATTTTGGTTGCCAACGGTCCTCGAGAGATTCTCCTACCCACATAGCGCTATCAGAGTGCTTGTAAGCCGGGGTGTATCTGTGTTTCCGAAGTTCCATCAGGTTTCTCGAATTATCATGATAGGCTGGAGGCGACGTGCAGGTGCATGACAGGACGGGAACCCGTGCATCTGCAGCCGTCCAAGGGTCAAATAACAGACGGTCCGGCCCGGAACTCGAAGTCTTGAAAAACTGCGCGGGTTGCTTAAACAATTGAGAAGGTGTCTCTGTTCAATTGAGAGAATCAAGCAATCCTCAGATAAATCGCGATATTGTAAAACAACTAACTACATCTTATCGGTCAAGCAGCAAATGTCCGGGTGAGGAATCGGCATGGTCTTTCATTCACCGGGGCAGGGAAGCCCCGACTCGGGTTACCGCGGTCAACCGTTGAGAACACCGCTAAAACGCTCCCCGGGTTTGGCGGGGGCGCACGAGCCACCCAGCTGGCGACGCCCTGCCACGTTCGGTCTTCTCGGGACCGCATCCCAGCTGCTGCTGTCGTCATCGGCCGCCCAAGCTCCCGCAGCCAGCCATCACAAAAGTGTCCGAGTAGAAAGCTGAAGGCTGCCCTCGGTGCCCAAACACCACCCTCCCTACTTACAGAACTAATCCAGCACCACCTTACTGCCGACCATGGACTCGAGCGAGAAGCTTCACATAGACAAGGAGAAGCTCAAGAAGCAGTTCGACGTCTCCCACTTCGGCCTCAACGCCGTCTTGCGGGGCATCCAGCTGACCTTCGTCGGCGGTGAGATTCAGCTCCCAACCAGAGATTCCGGGACACTGCTGACAGCCCGCAGCTCAGAGAGCTCTGCAGAACCCTGATATCTTTACCTCCGAGCACTACAAGCAGGCCGCCGCCGCCGTTGTTGCCGGCCTCGCCATCCGCCTCGTCGTGTCCGTCCCTGTACGCTGCCTCTCCCGAGTGTCGCGTGCCCCTCTCTGGCTATGGAACCGCGGCGACTGACAAGGGTTTTGATACAGGTTATCGGGGTCAGAGTCTTACTATGGTTCCTCTCGTTCTTCCTGGACCTCCAATCCGCGACGTGGGACGACAACGTCGTGGAGGGCCTCAACTTCATCGAGGAATATGTCCTCCAGGTGCCCTTCTTCCTCATGACCCTCATGCGCTACGTCACGCCTACACTAGATAACCTGTGCGTCTCCCCGTCAACTCTTCCCCGTGACCACGCTGACAGACAGCCATCCGCAGCTTCATGAACTCCCTCCAATGGGTAGACATGACCTACGTCCAGAAACACAAGGGCGAGAGCCCCAACGCCCTCCGCGACATGTACTACCCCAACCTGACTGTGTATAAGAAGAGCGACGGCAGCACGCACTCAACCAGCACCGCAGAGGCCATCTCCATGTTCCTCTACCGCTTCGCCCGCAAAGGCGGCATCTCTCTTGCCATCTTCGCCCTGTCGTTCCTCCCGCTCGTCGGCCGGTTCGTGCTGCCCGCGGCCAGTTTCTACACCTTCAACAAGGCGGTCGGTCTCGGTCCCGCGTCGGTCATCTTCGGCACCGGTCTGCTCCTCCCGAAGCGCTACATCGTCATATTCCTGCAGAGCTACTTCGCCTCGCGGACCCTGATGCGAGAGCTCCTCGAGCCCTACTTCTCGAGGATCCGCTTCACCAAGGAGGAGAAGAAGAAGTGGTTCCGCAACCGCGAGGGTATTCTCTTCGGTTTCGCCATCGGTTTCTACACCCTCATCAAGATTCCTCTCGTCGGAGTCTTGGTCTACGGAATCGCCGAGGCCTCCGCCGCCTACCTGATCACCAAGATCACTGACCCCCCTCCGCCGCCCAGCGAGTCTGCCGGGTTCGCGGCCAAGCAGGTGGAGTGGAAGAACGCGCACGAGTTCCTGAACCTGTCGCTGGACAACCTGGACGCCATTCACCTGAAGCGTCGCAGCTCCTCATCCGTGCAGGCCGAAGCTCCCGCTGCTTCGCCGGCCGAGAAGTCGGAGTAAGATTAAAACGGCCACGATCAGTCGCTCGGATATCTCCCGGAGTCATGCTCCGCGGACGCAACAATCCCAGCTCGAAACGAATATTCATTACGTAGCGATGTGATAGGCACATTTTGGCCGAGATCATCGCTGGCCAGTGGAACGTTGGCCGCCGGCCGAGCTCTCCTCATGCACCTGCGCCGAGGCGTGCGGGGGCGCCGCGCGATAAGCTTCCAAGCTATGCCCAACCGTAGCTCCAGCCCGCGGCGGCGCTTCTTTCATCTGCAGCAGGTTCCGCCGCGCGAGTCGTCGTATCTCCAACTCCCGATAATGCATGCGCGCGCGCTGTTGTTGGAGGCTCGCCCTGGGCGCCATCATGCTGAGCAGGGAAAAGGCGGGGTAAAGCAATGAGTTGGTATATAGTATGGGCATTGGATGAATACCTACTGGGTAGTCTGTGATCAAAGTATCACCTCAAGACACACATTGCTCTCGCAGTGCAGAATATCACCTCGTCGTCCTCAAGCATCTGATTTGATCCGTCTCTGCTTACCATGGGTAAGACCGGGATTCGCAGTGTGAACAAAGTGAGCTTCGACAAGCCCGCTTCTGAGCAGCCGGACCTCCATGTAAGTGCGAGAACGATTGAGAGGTGGCTTGCTTTGAACTGACATCCGTAGAATCGCTGGCACCCCGACAGTAAGTGCCTTTTCCTGGCCCTGATAGGAGAAGTTTCTCAAATATGACCAGTCCCATCCGCCGCAACCATCAAGGATGGCGAGACCGTCAAGATTGAGTGCCTTGACTGGTAAGTAACCTCCATATAGACACCCATCCGAATTCTTGTTGACAATCTCCAGGACCGGCGGCCAGATCGGCAACAATGACTCCGCCGACGACATCCTGAACGTCGACCTGACCAAGGTCCACTACCTCAGCGGCCCTTTCGATGTCGAAGGAGCCGAGCCCGGTGACATTCTCCTCGTCGAGATCATGGACGTCCAGCCTTTCCAGGACCAGCCTTGGGGGTTCACTGGCATCTTTGACCGGTCGAACGGCGGCGGATTCTTGGATGAGCACTACCCCTCGGCGTAGGTCCTGCCCATATATCACCATCACAGGAGTAGTCAACTAACGAACCTCATCTGCAAGAGCCAAGGCGATCTGGGACTTTGAGGGCATCTACTGCACATCCCGCCACATTCCAGGCGTCAAGTTCGCCGGCCTCATCCACCCCGGCATCCTCGGCTGCGCGCCCTCGGCCGAGGTCCTGGCGACCTGGAACAAGCGCGAGGGCGAACTCATCGCCGCCAACAAGCTGGACCGCCAGGTCGCCCTGCCCCCCGAGCCGCAGAGCGTGCACGCCGGCGCCGCGGACGCCTCGACCACTGAGAAGGTCGGGCGCGAAGGCGCCAGAACGGTACCTGGCCGCCCTGAGCACGGCGGAAACTGCGAGTACGTGGTCTCAGGAGACAATTCCTGACGAGATGGGAGCTGACACCGCGAAGCATCAAGAACCTCAGCCGGGGAAGCAAGGTGTACCTCCCCGTGCACGTAGCCGGCGCAAAGTTCAGCGTCGGCGACCTTCACTTCTCCCGTACGTGCCCCCCCTCCCCCTCATGAGGGTCGCAGAAAACATGGCCGGTCCAGCTACGATGCCCTTCTGGATATGTTGCCCTTGAATTATCTCAAATTGAGAAAGAGGCCATTTCGATTTTATGAAGTCGAGAGAGAGGCCATGTCAATTTCCTGAAGCCAAGAGAGAGGCCATCTCGATTTTCTCGGGCTCGATTTGATGCCTGTTGGTCAACGCGGCGTCCCGAGGGCGGCCATCTTTTCTGCGACCCTCCTGCCCCCCCTGCCTCGCCTCTCMCCCGCCATGCTAACCCCCAGCAGAGGGCGACGGCGAGATCTCCTTCTGCGGCGCCATCGAGATGGCCGGCATCATCACCATAAACTTCAAGGTCGTCAAGAACGGCGTCGCCGACCTCGCCCTCCGCTCGCCCATCTACATCCCCGGCCCCGTGGAGCCCCAGTTCGGCCCGGGGCGGTACATCTACTTCGAGGGCTTCTCCGTCGACGCCCACGGCAAGCAGCACTACCTCGACGTCGCCGTTGCCTACCGCGAGACCTGCCGCCGCTGCATCGAGTACCTCCGCCGCTTCGGCTACAGCGACTACCAGGTCTACCTCATGCTCTCGTGCGTGCCCATCCAGGGCCACGTCGCGGGCATCGTGGACATCCCCAACGCGTGCACCACACTAGGGCTGCCGATGGATATTTTCGAGTTTGACATCTCCCCCGCGGCCGGGAAGGTCGAGAAGCGCGATCTGGGGCAGTGCGCGTTCGCGGGGGGCGCGACGGAGGGGAAGGTCGAGAATGGAGGGGAGAATAGCGAGTTTAGTTTCGGCGGCGGGTTGACGTATAAGTGAAGGGCGGCGCTGTGGATGGTGAGGTCAAGGTCAAGGTCATGGGGGGGACGTAGGGCGGCGAGGCGGCAACAAGTGACATGCGCTTCTTCTCAGGGGGTATCATGCAACATACGGTACCTATCTGCAGTGCACGAGTGAGATGAGTCGAACCGCAGTTTCCATAATTCCATATCCTTGGGGAATCGTATGCTAGCTGTAGGTATGCAGAAGTGCGCCATGACGGTTGATCGTGCTGCGCCTAGAAATCAGGGATGACTGCCAACGACGAGTGTCCCGAGTCGCTCGTGTGTTTCTTGGCCTCCTTCTCGCCGCTGCCCAACCAGTCACACCCGGGCGCGTTGCACTTGAGCAGTGCGTTGTCCTCGATCTCCGACAGGTCCGTGTGGCCCGACTGCTGGGCGTGCAGTTGACCGGCGCGCTGCCCGCTGCCCATCCACTCACATCCGGGCACATTGCACTTGAGCAGGATCTCGGCGGGGTCGGTGTAGTAGTGCATATCGTTGAGCTGTAAGACGAGCTGCTTGGCCTTGTCCGTGACCTCGTCGTCCGACGTGGGCCAGATGGTCCGGTCGAGCTCCGGGGGCAGGTCGGACTGCTTGTACGGGGGTTCCGAGGGACTGAAGGCGACGCGATCGTAGTGGATGCCCGAGTAGACCAGGATGCACCGGGACTCCTTGTCCTCGCCGAACTCATAAGGAAGCTGTTCCTTGACGTCGAGAGCGTAGATTTGCATGTCGAAGATCTTGGAGAAGATGGACATCTCGATGGCGCCGCCCCAGCGGTCCTTGCCCTGGATCTTGTCGGCATACTCGTGAGGAGGCATGCCGAGGATGGCCTCATTGTACTCATCCTGGTGGTTCAAGACGTAGTCCGCCACCATGCCGCGGAGCTGCGGCACCGGCAGCTGCTTGGGCAGCGCACCGCCGAAGGCCGTGAACAGACAGCTGTTGTCATCGGGCATGACGCGGAGTACTGTGGTGGTCAGCCGGCGCGGAAGGCTCATCGACGACAAGAACAACTCACATAAAGTCCCTTCCCGCTCAGGCCAAGCGGTGCTCACGCCTTCCGGACCCCGGGTAGGGGGCTGGGGGTCTCCAAACCCGTACATGCCGGACGACTGCCCTGCGGATCTGTATGAAGCGGAGGGTGCGGGCTTTGGTGCAGGTGCAGGCTCTGGGGCGGGAGCTTCGTCCGGGACGACTGTGAAGGTCTCGCCGTTGAGACCGAGGGACTTGGCGTTCTCGCCGTTCTGGCTGCTGTCGAGGCTTTTCAGAGGCCAGCCGTATTTGAGGGTGAATTTGGCGATGCCGGACTGTTCTCTGATGACTTCAAAAAGGTGGCCGACCGTGGCGTCGTCCTCCAGCGAAAGAACGCCGGTGCCCGCGGGCCCTTTATATCTGGCTCTCATGATTATGGCGCGTGCGTGACCGTGGCAGGATTTGGGCCGTCGAGCAACTCTTGGGCAGGGACGGACAGAAACACGGGATCAGGTTCGTTTGGGTGATACGCAAGCCCGGGATGACTGTGAGCGAGTTGAAACGCTCAAGTAACGCAGGAAGGTCACTAAGTTTCGCCCGATAGCAATCCTTTGTGGTGAGATGTGTTGATATGTCAGTGGAAGCTTCGAGACAAGCGATTTTGCCCCTGGTGCTCCCCCTAGCCCACGTATCTAGCAGACGGGAGTGACAGGAACCCCGCGACGATCACAAGACGGTGGAGCTCCCCGAATCAAACGCGCCCGCCCCTCATCCGGAGTCAGGCCAGGACCGAGCTGGCACGAACGAGGCGGTCTTGGCCGGCGACTGGCGGCGCTGTGTGTAGCTGTAGCGCAGCTCAGGCGGCCCGGGGTTAAAGCTGCGGGTGGATTTGACGCATGTACCCTCCGGACGAATCTCTCGTGCGTGGGAAGCTGGACGCTGCGAATGTGCCGACAGGATGAAAGTTTCACAGAGGTCAAAGTTGAAGAGGTTGAAGATAGAGACCGAAACTGCTGTTTCCAGGTTGAATTCAGTGCCAACAGAAGCCGCCCGAGGCTCTTTCCCTCCAGTCCGTTTGAACCCTTCAATCCGCCATGGAAATCCCGTGACCTCCCTCCATCGCCCCTTCCCCAAGTTCCAGGTTCTGGAAGTACCAAAGAAACCTGGGAGAGGCAGAGAGTTGAATGGTCCGAGCGTTGGGTACGTACCCTTCGTTGCAGGGTTCCATCCATTGGTTGGCCGATGGACTCCAAGCCCCCCGGCGCGAGATCCCAAGGTACAGCCGCTAAAAGTTCCCCCAGCCATCACCGACTCAACAGTGTCAACCCTTCGCGCAAAGGCCCTCCACGAGGCTGATCTTGGCCAATCCAGCTTCTCCTGACCAGGAACTCCATCGTTAATTCCTGTCTGACTCCCTCGCCTGTCCTGGCTTCGCTCGAGGGCAATCCCCAGACGCCCAGCATGGCGGGCACGCGCAGCAACGCGACCGACGTTCGCGACTCGATCGAGGCCAAGATTGACAAGGACAACGATGTCGAGATGGCCGATGCTCCAGCCGACGAGGACGACGTCGCCGACAAGCCTGAAGATGAGGGAGATGACGATGACGGACCCGACGGCGACGCCGATGACGAGGACCTCGACCCGTCCAACTTTGTGCAGCTCATCGACAAGCTGCAGAGATTCCTTTCCGAATACCAGGAAGAGTACGTCCCCGGCGCAAACCAGCCTGCCCACGTTCTGACGTCGTCGCTAACGATTTGCGAAATGCAGCGGCGAGGAGATAGCCGCCGGATTCCAGAGAATCCCCAACAAGCGCGTCCTCCCCGACTACTTCACCATCATCGACACCCCCATCGCCTTCAGCACCGTCAGGGCAAGTCAAGCCACCAAGCACCCCACTGCGAAACAGAATAGGCTAACATCAGGTAACAGCATAAACTGAACAAGAAACTGTACACCAACTTTGCCGAGTTCGTCCGCGACGTCGCCCAGATCTGCCACAACGCTCAGGTCTACAATCGCCCTTCGGCAGGCATCTTCAAGGCCGCGGAGCGCCTGAGGGAGGTCTTCAAGGAGCAGCTGGGCAAGCTTGTAGAAAAGAACGTCATCAAGCCTGCGGAGGCCGTGCTGCCCGTTCTCGGCGACCTCCCCCCGGCGGACGAGTCGCCGGAGCCACAAGAAGGTGATGAAGAGGAAGAAGAGGACGAGGACGAAGATGAGGAGGATGAAGAAGACGAGGAAGATGAGGCCGAGTCGGACGAAGGCGGCCGTCGCACTAGCCGCCGTGCGAGGCCCGCCCGACGTCACTCCGAGGCCGACGACGACGAACACAGGAGGAGGGGCAGGCCGCCCAAGGTGCTCTTCCCGACCGAAATCAGGATTGATGCGCTGCTCAAGGGGCTGCGGAAGTACAAGAATGAGGACGACGAACTTCTCATCGGCCCCTTCGAGAGACTGCCCGACAAGCAGGAGTTCCCCGACTACTACGAGACCATCAAGATCCCCATCGCCATCGACATAATCAAGAGGAAGGCCAAGCGCAAGATATACTCCTCGGTCGATCTTGCACTTGCAGATCTGGAGCTCATGTTCAAAAATGCCAAGACGTACAACGAGGACGATAGCCCCATCTTCGAGGCCGCCGTCGAGCTGCAGCAGGCAGCCCGCAGCCTGGCCGCTGAGCAGAAGGCAAGGCCCGATGATGAGTTCCGTGACGAGAACGGCAGGCTTCCCCTGGTCGAGATCCAGCAGGGCGGCCAGGCGTATCGAATCGGTGAGTGTGAACACTGGGAGCCAAGACAATCATGTGCTGACCCCTGACTTTCAGGCGACTGGGTCCATATCAAGAATGGCAACCCCGACAACAAGCCCATTGTCGGACAGATCTTCCGTATATGGCAAGAACGCAGCGGCCAGAGGTGCATCAACGCTTGTTGGTACTACCACGCCGATCAGACGGTCCACCACTTCGAGAAGCACTTCTTCCCCCAGGAGGTCTTCAAGTCCGGCCAGTACCGGGACCACCCCGCCGAGGACGTCCTCGACAAGTGCTATGTGATGTACATCACACGCTTCTTCAAGGGCCGCCCTCGTGGCTTGCCCGCCGACAAGAGCGTGTATGTCTGCGACACCCGGTACAACGAGGACCAGTGCCGATTCAGAAAGATCAAGACCTGGCTGAGCTGCGTGCCGGAGGAGGTCCGCGGCAGGGACTACGAGATGGCTCTCTTCCCGTACCCTCAACCGCAGACCAGGGTGGACAGTCCCATCAAGCACCTGCTCCGTCCAGGCGCGAAGCCGACCGACCCGATGCCCAAGGCGACCTGGGGCCATGCCAATTCCCCCCCTATTGTGGGCGCAGTTCATTGCCGTCCTCGTGATCCTAAGGTATGTTGTCATCGGCGCACTTGTTTTTCAGGATGATGCTTTGTGGTTGTTTCAACTCGCGTCCCTGGCCTTTGCCCACTCTGCGGCGAGTGCTGTGAGTTGGATGCCTCAAAGAAGGATGAAGTATGAGTGATACAGCAAAGATGCACAGCTCGTCACTGCTGCTTCTTGCTGAAGCAGCAGTTGACGAGGTGGTATGTATCAGCTTTGAGGTGCAGGTTTGTTGCTCTGCTGGAAGAGGGCTATGAACGCGTCGTGTGCGAGCTGCGGCGCAGGCTCTGATTCATCGCTCTGCCTGAAGCGAAATCGACATTCACTCTATCGATATCGATGTTCAGGTGTTGGGCATCGGGCGCTAGGCGAAATCAGGGCGACTCCAGTATCAACTTGCTGCAGTTGAGCGCGCTCTTCCCGTTGTTGCAAAAGCTCACTGCCCTCTCATCCTTTTTCTTCACAACGTGTCCTACTTTGATTTTCTTCACACAGCAAGTACTGACTGCAAACCCTTTCACAACAGGAACTCACTCCTCCACCTCCTCCCCAACCCACACAACCTCTGACAAGCTCGATGCCTTACGCAAACGCTTCGCGCCCATCACCGTTTGTCAGACAAGCTCCCAACGATATCACCATGTCTCAGTCTCCCATCGCTTCCTTTAACAACGTCATGCCAGCTCCTGGTGGCATCGCCCCTGTCCCTGGCCCCTCGGCCTCGCCTGTTCAGTACCAACCCCAAGCGTACCAGCCGGGCCAGCAGACCTTCTCCGCTGCCTCCCCCGTTGCCCATCACCAGATGCCGGCCCAGCACCACCAGTCGCCTGGCATGGCCGCTAGCCGTCCGGTCCAGCACAACTCGTTCCGCCAAGTCTACCCTCAGCAGGCCCAGCAGCAGCAGGCCTACCAGCAACTGCAGCCGGTGCCTCAGCAGGGCTATCAAACTCCTGGCCAGAATGCGCAGACGCAGTTCCAGACTCAGCAGCAGGCGTACCCGCAGGCGATGCCGTCCGGTGGCACTCCCCTTTCTCAGCACCCCGGCGCGAMCCCTGCCGCCACTCCCGGCTACGACCCTCGCATGAACATGCCCAACGGTCGCACCCCCATGGCCCCAACCCCTGCTGGCGTCCCGGTACTTCCCCGGGGTCCGTATGCCTACCATCTCCCCGATGAGGTCGAGAACTCCATCCCCCAGGAGATCCGCGACCGCTACCCCAAGGACGCTCAGGGCAAGATGCTCTGGTTCACCACTCCCCCTGAGGATCGTCCCGCCAACGACCTCGCCCCCGAGAGCCAGGGCATCGGCCACAGCATGACGTACACGGATCACCTCGAGTCCGTTGCCAATGAGCATCTCGGCAGCATGACGGCCGTTAAGAAGAAGGCCTACCTGCAGCGCATGCGCAGGCGCGTCCAAAAGAAGGCGATGCGCGAGAAGCTCACCAATCCCACCGAGCAGGACACCAAGGAGCTCGCCGAGAAGGCTGTGGAAGGCCTCATCCACTGGACCGTCAACTACGAGACGGAGACGGAGATCATGTTCCTGCAGAACGGCATCCCGTACTCGAACACCTTCGACAACATGGGCACCACGCGCTGGACACACGAGAACGCCAAGGAGATGGCGAAGGAGCATAGGGAGCTGCTTCGCGAGGAGTTCGAGAAGCTGATTCGTGCGTCCATCAAGAAGTGAGGGTCTTGCCTCACCCCGTCGATCGACCCACGTCACACGACGAGGCCGCTGTACTTGTATGGAACGCTGTGGGAGGTTGGGTTGATGCTGTGGACTGGATGAACTGGCACAAGGTTGGGGCGTACGGAAAGCAATGGAATTGTTTGAGTTTGAATTTCCCACAGAGGGCGGAAGGCGAATCAACGGCGCGGAAGGGGGAAGGACTCGAGATTCTTCATCGGCGTTGAGGGAGCAAACCTTGATACCTTCAGGCATGGCCCGTCCCCCTTTCGGGGATGAGGCTGATTCCCCAGTGTATACTGTATTTCGCCAACCTGCACAATGTATCATCACAAAACCTGTCTCTGTCGCTCTATCCAGTGATGTCGGGTTCTCTCACATTGGGCTGGCCATTATCTTGGTGCCTGAGAACGTGCCAGTGGCGTTTCCCACTAATCAAGCTGCACCCTGAAATTTCGGCGGGGCTCGCAGAGCCGGTCCCTCCTATTCACTTGAATAAAGGTTGACGTGCCTTCCGGATTCTTCACAACAATCGCATGGCTGCCCAACTTTGTGGTTCAGTCCATGCATGGCCAACGGGAAAGAGCGGGACCCGCTCCCCTTCCACCAATCACCGCCCCCACAAAGCGTTCCTTCCCAGTGTCTTTCCTCAGGTCTCGGGGCCCAGGCCACTGGCCCAGGCGTTAGTCTTTCTGACTCAGCCGGCGGCGGTTGGTCCCGTCCTCCTCTGACTCCGACCTCTCCCCATCGTTCGCCGCCACTCTTCAACTCCATCCCATCCATCATCAACCCTCGAATCTTGTTCTCTACCGTTGGTCCTAACCTTCCCTTGTTCTTTTCGTACTTCTTTTTGTGCGCTCATTCGCATTCAAGACGACAAGAGATAATCCATCGGTTCTCCTTCCCAAGCGACTTCGACTTTTCCCACCGCTCGCCATCTCTTCACCTTCAACTGGAAGCGCCACCGCTTTTTGGCCGACGTTTCCTTCAGCCCTGTTGAGCGACCACATCATCCTTCGCAAAATAAGTGAGTCGGACCTTTCCCCCTCTGCAGCAGCTCTCTGTGTCGGTTTGAGCGTGCTGAGCTGGCTCCTCGCTTCTTCGGAATCAACGGCGATCTGACTCGGTGAGGGTTTGTGTCATGATCATTCCATCCCATCGGCTGGATATCTTGACGAATCCCTCACATTTGCTCAATCGATGACCTGTGTGTCAGCCCAAGCTGCATTCAGGGCCTGAAATCTCTGTCCCTGCTCTCCCACACTCTGATCCCCCTCCCTCCACTACACCCGCACAACGCCTCGCACCCTCATCCTCACCAGCAGCTACTTCATCTCCAATCCCAACACAACATCCTTTCTCTCTTCACGCCGGCTTCTGTCCACTGCGACCTGTGTGCAGCTCAATAGGCTAACCAAGCTTGCAGACGAAGGAGTATTGGCCGCCATCATCTTTACCCACACCCCCAGGGCATCATCATTGATGCTCAACATCGCCCACCCGCCCACCACTCTGATGGCCGCCTTATCCTGTCCCATTCTACGTGGCACCAACCTTTGATCCCCGAGACACTGTTGCATCTGTCGGGACACTAGGGCCCCAGGGCCTCCCAAATGCGCCACTCCAGGTTTGCCAGGGGCGAGGCTCCCCCGACACCTCCCGTCATGGAGCTCCCCCATCACTCTCCAGCCCGAAAGATTTCCGGCCAGAGATCATCTTCCCCCAGCCCGAATCGACACAGACTCTCCAGCGCATTGCCGAAGAACCAGCTTGGCAATTTTGCCAAGCTCTTCGCAGCTCTCGACACGAAACTACATAATAGCCCGGCAGAACAGCATGGTCTTGTCGAACCAGGCGAAAACACAGCGTCTCCTTCACTCACCCTTGGCACCCTCCAACGGGCACGCCACTCGCCCTCCGCGTCTTTGTCTTGGCAGCGTTCGCCTAAAACCCCCGACATTTCGCGCGGCTTCACCCATGGTTCACATATGTCAACCAAGAACCCATCTGCCCAACACACTTCTCTCCTGCATGGCCAAGAAGACACACACGATAACTCGCGCGCCATTGTCAGCCCAAGCAGAAACCAGTTTGCCCTTCTAGCGGATTCGGACGCGCACCCACCCATCACACCACCTACGTCCGACGATGACGATACTCTTTTCCCTCCCTACGACGATGACACCGACGGATTTCCCACAAAGCGGAAGAACTCGGCGACTTCGACTTGCATAACCACGCCAGGCACCAACCCGGTCCAGAGGACCAGTACCATCATGCTCGGTAGTAACTTGGAACAACTTCTCTCTTCTCAATACGGCGCATCCTCCAACGTCGGATCGGCTGTCCCGGATGCCGCCGTCTACCCCACAACTCCCAAATCAAAGATCACCACCAAAATTTCGCCCTCGTCAGAAAATGGCCAGCGGCTTTTCGATCATCGTTCGTCAGCGGCAAAGTTGGCCCCTTTGGAGAAGAGGGTCATTGAAAAGATGACCATCGAAGCTTTCAAGGGACGTGTTGACAAAAAGTTCATGCTTTATGATGAAAATCTCAAAGCAGAATTTTCTTTTCAGCTGCGTAACGGTGTATACATCTTCATCGACTGGTCGAACTTCCTCATTGGCTGTCGCGAGACTGTTCGCCAGCTTCGTGGCATGGGCCCGCTTGAGAAGCTCGGCTTCTGGGTGAACTTCGATCGAGTGAAATATCTCATCGAGCGCCAGCGGCCCATCAAAGTTCGCGACCTTGCGGGCAGCCGAGGCGACAGCCAGGCTGCAAACGACCAGCTCGATTACATCAAGACGAAGAATTATCATGTCATGGATCCTCAGCGCCGTCGGACGGCCTCGTCGTCCGATACGGAGGACACCGTGGGCCGCAAGGCGGAGCAGTGTGTCGATGAGCTGCTCCAGCTTCAGATGTTGCACGCGCTCTATGACGTAGAGCCGGAGGACAGGGGCGTCTTGGTTTTGGCTTCCGGCGACGGACAGGACGCCGAGTTCTCTGCTGGTGGCTTCCTCAAAATGGTGGAGAGAGCCCTGAAAGCGGGCTGGTGCGTCGAGCTCTACGCCTTTTCTTGCAGCATTTCATCCGTCTATCTCGATCTCGAGTCCCGGTGGCCGAGCCGCCTTACAGTTCACCTTCTCGACGACGTGGCCGAGGCTTTGGTGGAGCAGGAATAGGAGCCCTGCTCGACCCCCGATCTTTACTCGCATTCTTCGGGATACACTGAGCCTACGACGACCATTGCCGACTACGAATCACCCTTCTTCAATGCTCAATACTTTTTGAAGCCTCAGCGGAAGGCCCGCAAGCGACCTCGTTACCGACACTATGCACACTATGCTCCGAGGCATCCCATATTTGGCATGTCTCGCTGAAGCGATCTTGGTCCCCGGCGCTTACGACGCTTTCTGAACTGCACCCTGCTTGATGGCGACTTTGCGGCTTTTCTTCTAGCAACAGCACGGGCACATACATCCCAGCGTGGCAGCCGGCGTTTTTTCTTGTTTCTCTGTTCTGTTTTCGACGACATAGCCCACCGGCCGGGCTGCTGGGTACGCGCGCGTCCGGCTTCTTGCAGAGAGAGGCTGACGGCTCGTTGGGCACGATTCGCTTGGGCGCTTCCGGGTCGGCTTGGGACGTGATCTGGAGAACGGGGTTCATGATACCACGAGCACATTGAGCATAGGATCAGGGAACATTACGATGATGATGATGACCAATACGCATACAACTGTCTGTCAGACTACACCTAGTTAGGACGAGATGGTATCTTTTCGGGGGAGAAGGGGGAGCTTTTGTACGTCCTAGATGGGCGTGGCGGTCGAGATGTAAATTCGACTCGGCGATTGCTCTTCCGCGTGTGCTGTTGATTGTGGTGATACTGCCGCTGCTTTGGAGTGAGGATTCATTTGTCCGTCGTTTGCTCCTCCATCTGAGCATGAGAGTTGAGCAAAGATGCGACTCTGGAAGATCTAAATCGAGGTGCTCCAGAGCCAGCCTCAGAAAACTGGATGGCCGCCTTTCTTCACTCAGGGAAGAGACAGTTGTTCCCATCAATCAACAGTTGTGTACAAGTCGCATCACCACTCAGCAAACACCCGACAGTCCATCAACATGCACGTGGGCATAGAACGTCGTATATCATAGCTCAGGCCTATCATTCTCCCAGGGCGTCCTCATTCTCACCCGCAGGCTTCGCAGCGCCGCCTCCAGCTCAAGAGCCTCTCTAACTTATATTCCCTCCTCTCCGAACCCTCCTGCCACTCCTCTCGTCCAGGATCTCACGCTGGGCCAACCCCAGATCCCGTCACCGCTCCAATGCTCGCGGCAAAAGGCAGATTTTCTAAAAGCCCATGCCCATCCCTTTCCCGCGAGCGCCAAACATGTACCCCTGCCAAAGCGTGATGCAACAAACAACCCCCCCCCCCCCCCCCAAAGTTGAATCGCAAGTCGTCAGCGGCCACGCGGGGCCCGTGTACGTGGTATCCTAACAAAAACGTCCCATGAAATCGAACCGGAGAGAATCGTGAGGGAAGTCCGGCCGGGATACCAGACGGCTTCTCGAAGTAAACAGCAAAACCAGAATCAGGAAAGAGCAAGAGACAAAGTGGTATCTCCGGGATCCATGCATGCAAAGCAGCCGTCAAGTCTAGATAGGTGATCAAAGCAGAACGAAAAGGAGATTGCGCGTCGTCAAGGTCAGGAGCTGTACGTCTCGCGTTCTTCGCGGATCGAGGTTACGGCCGCGCCACTGCCACCTTCGAGCAGGGGCTGGCTCGGCGGGGGCATCATGCCGTGGACCTTGGCTGCGGAGTTGCCACCCGGCGTTGTGTTGCCCATGGCATCGCCGCCCTGGCCCTGACCCTGGCCCTGGCCTTCATTGCTGCTGACCTCGCGGTGCAGAGGCGACGAGTGGACGGGCGAGTTGGATCGCTTGCTGGCCGTGTCCTGGCCGTTTCCGCCACGGGATGAGTTACGGGGCGATACGCGGCCGGTCTGGGGGAGTTAGGACATGAGCGCAAAGATAAGTAAAGCTGATGAATCAGAAGACTGACCTGTTTTGCCCAGCGGAGACCGCAGCTGTTGCAGAGGTCTCGCTGACCACTTGGGCCTCGACGCCACTCGGGCGTGTTCCGGGTGTGGCAATTGGCGCAATCGCGGACGACGTTGCCGACACCCTTTCTCCTCTTCCTCTTCTTCTTGTTCGACAACAGGCCGCCAAGCTCCTCGGCCAGAATCCTGTTCACCTTCTCCATCTGCCTCAGCTCATACTGCCAGCTGGAGCACTTCGTTGTCCTGAGCTCGTCGAAGATGTTGTCGTCCGCGGCCAGGAGAGCGTCCTGAGACCCCTGGACTAGAGCACTACCTGGAACAGAGACGATGCCACCGTTTTGCGGATCAGACTTGTTGTTCGCCGACCTGACGCTGCCTGGGGGAGTAGTGGCAGGGGCGATGGCTCTTGACGACGCCTTCAGCAGCTTTGTCTGCGCAAGCAGGAATGTCGGCTTTTCTCCTTCTCCGGCATCACCAGGGTACAGGATTGTCTGTGCCTGCAAGACCTGTCCTCTGCGGTTCTGGACTTCGTGCTTGCATGAGACGATCCTTCCCCGCCTGGCCTTCTCAATGGTCCGCCCAAATTCAGCCCTGGACTCCTTGCGCATGAGTTCCTGGATACTCGTTCCAATCAAATCGTTGGGCTGTAAATCCAACAGCGACCTGACGTTGGAGGAGACGAAAAGGAACATGCCCGAGGTCGACAGCTTCGTCCACAGCTCGCTGTCACCGATGCCACCATTCGCGTCGAGGTCTCTCCTGCTCAGTGCATAGACAGGCCGCTTTCGGCCTACCAAGATGATGCTCTTGCGGCCCTTTCCTTGCTCCACGAACAACGAACCGTGGCTCTCGAACCACGTGTAGCCGCTGTTCTTCCGCCTGATCCTGAATACAATGTTGACAGGGTTGCCATTGGTCGTATCCTTGAGCTCCCGTGTCACGGGCACAATGTCGGACGGATGGCACACTGTGGATAGCGAGTTGCCAGCCAACTCGGCAGCATCGTACTCGAGCACCTTCTTGCAGGAGGGGGAGAGGTAGAGGAACAGGCCCTTGAGCGACAACACGTGCACGACGTCATCCGTATTCTCAAGAAGCATCTTGTCCCAGGACTGCTTGTGCCAGTCCGACACCACACCCTTCGGGTTGAACTGCTGAAGCAGTGTCGACACGTCGTCCACGCCAAGGGTCTGGCCGTTGTCGGGCTCCCACTGGCCCGAATTCGGTGGTGTCCAGATGTACTGTCCAATATCGCTGTGCTTGTAGTTGACCTGCACTCCTCCGAGATCCTGCCCCGAGGCAATGGCGTCAGGGCACTCGACCAGGTCGATCTGGAAGCCGACAAAGAACCGAATCTCGTTCGCGTCGTCCCAGGGAATGGGAATCATGGTGAGCAGGTTGAGGAACGGCTTGCCGCCCTTGCGGTAGTTGATCAGACTCTGCTGGACCTCCTTGCCTTCGTGGATCTTCTTCTTCAGGTTGTAGACCGCGCCGTCGTCGACAAACTCTCGCTTGGACCCTGCCTCGACCTTTCCGTCTGGTGCCTGGAGGAAACGACAGTTCTGGCCTACGATTTCATGCCGGCTGTACCCCGTGAGGTTCTGGAAGTTGTCGGAGACGTAGATGATGGGACAGTCGTTCAGAGACACGTCGCAAACGACGAAGGCGCAGGACATATCGACAGCACCAAGATGGATTTCGGGATCCTTACGCGTAGCCACGTACCACAGAGCACGAAGCATATCGAAGCCGCTCTTGGAGTACACATTCTTCTCCTTAGGATCGGGCCGCGGGGTCTGGGGACCGGCGGCCGGTGTGGTCGTCGAAGATGGGGCGTTTCCTGCAGAGCCAGCGGTTTGTGGCGTCGAGAGGGCCGAGCCGTGGGCAGGCGAGATAGACGCGGCGGAAACCTCGCGGGAAACGCCCGAACGCGTCGGCTGCTGCTGCTGCTGGAGCTGCTGGGCCGGGGGAGCTGCATTGAGGCCCTGCGCCTGGTTCTGCTGCGTCTGGACGGTGGTGTCGAGGGATTTCATGCTGGCATCCATCGAGGCGTTGTTCATGCTGGTCGGGTTGCCGCTCATGGGGGTGTCTCCCTGGCCCATATCCATCTGCACATCTGCGGCGGGGGCGTTGTTCATGGTGGCACTGTTCATGGCGTCCTGCGGGAACTGCGTGGTCAAGGGCGAGGTGGCGAACATGTCGCCGCCCATGTTTCCCATATTCATGTTGGCAAAGTTGTTGGGCATCAGAGTCAGCATGTCGGTGCTGAACGGGCCGTAGTCGTTGTTGGGCATCCCCTGCAAGACTTCCTGGTTCGAGAACGTATCCATGGTGCCGGGCACGTTCATGCTGGTCATGCCGCCCATGTTGGTCTGCATGGCGTTGGGCATGGTGGTGGGCGGCATGTTGGCCATCTGGAAACCGTTGCCTATGGTGTTGCTGCCGAAGGGATAGCTCCTATACTGGTCCTGGCCGTTGCTGTACTCCATCATGGACATCCTCCGGTCGGGCTCGGGCTGGACCATCTGCTGGTTGTATGGCGGGGGGATGCTCCTCCGACGGTGGAGCTCGGAGCGGTTGGTGTTGAGGATCATGTCGTCGACGGGGACGCCGGCCATGGTGTTCATCTGCTGCTGCTGCATCTGCTGGGCCTGCTGCTGAGCCTGCTGCTGCTGTATTCTCTGCTGCAGCTCCTGGGGGGAGAGCTGGGGTTCGTAGTAGGAATCCATGTCGGGCGCATCTGTCCTAGAAGGCAGGCGGCGACCGACAGAGGGTGTTTGCTGGAGAGACGCTCGGGCGAGCGCTGACGACCGGGCTCAATCAGCCACGGGTGGAGGCGGTGATGCTGGAGTCGAGATGGGCGCTGGGGAGTGTCGGTCGCATCCGGGGGAGGGGATACGCTTCGACGCCGAAGTGGTAGGCGATAAGGACGACGGTCGGGTTCAGGCAGAGCGGCGAGGGAGCGGGTCGGTTGGTCGGACGGTAACGTGAGATGTGCCGCGTACTATGTTCGTGATATGGAGTTGCCGGGGACGATATGCTGAAATGCAGGTCGGACCGAATGTCCGAGGTGTCGTTTCTGGTCGTAGATCGTCGAGGTATGTAGATGGCAGTCTTGGTCGTGGTGTTGTGGGGGGCAGAAGTTCAGTTCTCATACATCGGGAGTAGGTGCTGTACCAAGTCAGGCAGAGGGGGATTTTCAGTAGACTTGGGCCTGTAGTCGGTGCACTAGTGTCGAAACCTGGAAGTCGGGTGGGATCCTGGCACCTGCCGGGATTTTAGACACAGCGGCCCGCCCAAGTCACTCAGTTGTACCGGATGTACACTCTGGCGGGTGGCTGCATGCGCCTCTCGAGGTCTGAGTTGTGCATCCAAGCAAATGCCGACGGGAGAGACGAAGACGATGCTATCATCGCCATCCAAGGGGTTCGTGTTGAGCGAGTCGTCGGGCAGTCAGGTATAGCGAGGCCCGAGAAGACAGAACGGCATCTCGGCAGTCATGGGATTTGCTCTCACCGCGGGCACCAGCGTGCTTGTTGTGTGTCAATCGGGCAATCAGTGTGCGCGAGCGAGATGATGGACTTTTGGGATCGAGAGAAGTGCTGGTCATCGCTGCTCCTGCATCTGCCAAGATCCATGTCCGCCCACTCCAGAGAAGCGGGGGGTTCCCTTCAAATGGCCAATCGCGTCCCCGCACCCCGTCCATTCGTCATGTTTCTCCCTCTCGGGATGCACTTTCCAATTCCCATCACATCCCCATTCTGTGGGTGCTCCCCGCCACCTCATGACTCAGCTGGCCTGGGCATATGTCCATTCCAGGCGCTCGACCGCTGGAGATGGCATGCCATGGGCGGGCTGCCATGGACACACATGGAGGCGGACATGCAGGACAGCGGGCGGTACCTGACAGACGGGACTGTCAACACCAAAACCGGAGCATCTTGACTCTGGAGCCTGCGCCGGACTCCATGGATCCATCTCAAAAAAAGAAAAACCCCATCAGCCCCGATCCCCGGGCCCTGGTCCTCCCCGTCCCATCGCGAGGCTACGCGCCTACCACCACCGCGTGTAACAGCGCACAACCTACTATTATCCTTCCCCTCGTCGGCGCCCAGGAACCCGGGGCTGGCTCTCATTCCCCTGGAAGAGCCCAAACACCACGGCTGGCCACATCCAACTCCCGATCTTCCCACTCTCGTCCATTGTTCCCCGGGTAGACCGGACGACAACCATCACAACACCACAAGACAAGGCGTCCACTGCATGTTTCAGCCCTCTCCGTCGTTCCACCGCGTCATGATGGGAAAAAGGATCCTGGGACTCGCATTACTACTACTAGAATATGCCATCAGACTCGTCAATGTGTCTCCTCGCTTTCCTGCAGGCGTGGTTTGGTATCTCCCTCCCCCTCCCTCCCTCCCCCTTTCTAATCAACTCCCCCCTTTGCTTGCCGTATGGGCGCCGAGGCGATGCTGGATGGCTACGATCCATCCAGCCAGTGTAAAAGATTCAATCAATCATTCCGTGACGTCTGTCTATCCTTTCGCTTCCTCTTCTTCTGCGTCTTCTCATATCCGGGTGTTATTTTCCTCCACTCTCCCCTCCACCGTGCCATGCCATGCCGCCTACGAGAAGACCGCCGTGATCTTCCGCTGGCCCTCCGGCGTGAACTGCTGCAGCAGAGGCGTCGGGTCAACGCCCGCTCCGCTGATAAGGGCCTTCGTCGCCTGCACCACCCGCCTGGCCGTCTCGCCCGTCAGCGCCGGCTCGTCCTCGAACGCCTTGGCCACCAGCGCGAAGATCTTGCCGGCCTGGCCCGTCACGGCGGGGTGTTGTCTACAAGTCCACGTTAGCAAGGGCTGGTTTCCCACCACGGCACGCTGTGACTTACTGCTCCATGAGCTCTGCGAGGTATGCATACGCGTACGGCGCCGCCTCCTCGTCGTACATCACCGGCAGCGTCTCGATCCACTGCGGCACGACCACCTGGGCATCCTGCACCTGGCCGTTGTTGAAGTGGAGAATCTTTGCGATGGCCGCCGACGCATTCTCCGTGGCATACACATTGTCGTCGTTGCGCGCATCCGGGAACTGCGTCACCTGGAACAGGTACGGCAGGGCACCGCTCACGAACTGGCCCCAGGGAGCACCGCCGCGGTGGGCAGCAACGCCGATGCCGTAGGCCGCGGCTTGCCGGATGGCAGGGGACTGCGCCTGGCAGCCCTCGACCAGGGGTGTGGAGATGACTTGGGCGTAGCGGATGCTCTCCGGGCCGCAGTACTCGAGAACGTCGTCCATGATGCAGAGACCCCACTGTCGTTGCGTGTCGTCCTTGGACCGCAGGAACCCTTCATACGTGCTGATGAGGCGCTCCCACGCGGGCAGGAAAGCGGCTCCGTGGTGCTTGAAGATCGAGTGGAACGCCTTGTTCATATCCGACAACAGCGTCTGGTCGTCCTCGATCTCCAGCTGCACATCCTCGTCGTCATCCTCCGCATCCTCGGCCGTCGCCTCGTCCCTGGCGTCCTGGCGTGCCGCAACACGATCCTTGTAGTCCTCCAGGGTCGACAGAGAGCCGTCGATGAAGCGGTTCATGTGATCGGCGTTGAGGCAGCCCTTTCCGGCGACTTCGACGGACTCGTAGAAGCACTGGTACATCTCCGCCAGAGTGTCGATGGCTGGCTCGGCGCTGAGAACCTCGAGCAGCTTGTCGACGGTGGCCGTCCAGAGGCCGGCCAACTCGTTGGACTGAGGTCCGTACGCCTTCTTGTACGAGCTGAGGAGCTGCGGCACCAGCTTGGCCGCGACATACCTGACGGGGTCGTGGAAGAAGAAGGACAGGCCGGGGATGGCAATCTTCTCCATGATCTCGGCCGCGTAGGGCGCAAAGCTTCCCTCCAACACCTGGGCGTACACGACGAGCAGCTCGATCGCCATGTGCTTGTCCTCCATCACGCTGGTACGGATTCCGATCATCTTTCCCTTGAGCGGGACCAGCTCCCAGCCCTCCTCCTGTCCAAGGGCCTCGGCCTGGGTCTCGTCGTCGAAGAGCTGAATGTCAGCCTTGGCACTGGCGTGCTCCAGCAGCGGCGGCATGACGTTAACGAGGAACGGCAGGAAGTCCTGACCGAGCACCCTGCACATGCGGCCCCAGCAGTGCATGAGGTACTGGGCCGACGGGTCGTCGGCGTCCACGATGTTCTGCTGGATGGTGGCCAGGAGCTGGACCAGGGTCATGGCATCCTGACCAAGGCGCTCTTTGCCAACAGCCAGGGCAATAAGGGTCGCGCACTCCATGGCCTTGGCGCGCAAGAGGCGGAATTCCTTCTGGTCGTCACGCTGCAGAACGTTGACGAGCAGGGGCATGAGGGAATCGTAGTACTTGGAGAAGGCGGTCTCGGCAGCATCGGCAATCGTGGCGATGGTGGACAGAGCCTGCTCCTGGACGTAGCGCATGTCGTTCTGGAGCAGCTGGAACAGATGGGTGAGCAGGCTGTCAAGGTGAGGCTCCAGGATCGCCTTGTCGGCGTTCTCGCAGAAGTTCACGAGGGCAGCGGCCGCGTGAGACTTGACACGGGGCTCGGGCGACTCCAGAACCGGAACGATAGCGTTCAGAACTCGCTCGTAGTAAGTGGTCTGCATTTCAGGGGTGAAGTCGGTGGACATCTGGCCCAGAGCGTTGCATCCTGCCCAGCGGACACGAGGGTGGGGGTCTTTGAGGGCCGGCACGACGAGGTCGAGGATGTGGTTGAGCTCCGTGACCATGAGTTCCCGGCAACCTTCCGAGATGGCGGAGATGGCCATGAGGGCGGCATGCTTGTCCTTCCACGCGGCCGAGGTCATCATTCTAGGAAGCCATTCGAACGTGGGGCGGAGGATACTGTCGCCGCCAAGCCTGTTAGCGAGGCGATCCATGCACTGCTCTCCAGCGACGTGGTTCTGGTCGCTTTCATCTTGTTCCAGCTATTATCTAGTCAGAGGGGGCGGGTTCGAGAGGGACAGGCGGTAGATGAGCAAACTCACATCCTCAGTGTTCAGCCACTCAGCGCAGTCATCGTCGTCGTCTCCGAGGTCAGTCATCAAGCTCAGGCACTGTGTGATCATGTCGATAGTGTAGCGCTCGTCCTTGCGACACATGTTGGGCGCATAGTCGGCGAAAGTGGCCATGAGCTCGAGCGCGTTCTGACGGCACAGGTCGTCAAGCTCCTGGTCCTGGATGACAGAGATGCTGAACTGAACGAGGCTCCTGAACATGGGCTTGAACAGCTTGGGGGCCAGCTCGGCCATGTCAATGAGCGAGATGAGGGCGGCGCTCAGGTCCTCGGAGTCGTGGCTGTCCTTGATCGGCGGCAGGATGTTCAGGACGTCGGCGAGAAGGGGGCCAAACTGGGCGCGGGACTTCTTGTCGACGTTGCGCAGGAAGGCAGCGAAAGCATCCATGGCAGCGAGGCGCACCTGCACCGAGTCGTCGCCCTTGAATCCCTTCTGGAAAGCGGCGGCGATGGGCTCCTGGTACTGCTTGCTGATCACTCCGGGGGTGGATGCAAAGACGCGGAAGGCCGTCTCGCGCTTCTCGGGCTCGGGGGCCTGGCTTAGTTGGAAAAGGCCGGTCAGCAGCTCTGGCCAGGCCTCGCCTAGTGAAAAGTAGTTAGCATCGCGAGGGGACGCCGCAGTCGGGGGTGGATATCGGGGTACGCACCCTGCTCGTGGTACTGGCGGGCAACCTCGGCCACAGCATCGCTGACTTTGTGGCGGACGGAGCGGTCGATATCGGCGGCGAGGGTCTCAAGAAGCTTCTGGCGGATGACGGCAGCCTGGTCCTTGGAAAGGGAAATGAAGAGGTCGACGCTGTCGCCCCTGTCTGTCTTGCGCTGCTTCGAGGCGATGCGGCGGAAGAGCACGGCGGCAAAGGAGCGGATCTGCAGGACCTTGGTTAATCGTCATGGCGTAGGAGGAGAAGGGGAGGAAGAAGTTGAGAGACGCACGGCGGGATCGGAGGCACCCTGAACCTGCTCGGCCAGGCCCATCAAGAGGACCTCGGGCCGCGTATTCGTCCAGTTGTTCTGGAGGTGCTCCTCGGCTTGTGTTCTTGTGTCATTTTGGGGGGACTGCAGAGCTTGCAGGAGCGTCGTGAGCTCTGCGTGGATGTCGGCGGGAAGCACCGACATGGCTGCGGATTGTGGTCGTCACACAGCGACTTATCGCGCCTCGGGTTCGAGAGGGAGAGACGTGGCGGTGTGTGGTTGCCGTGGTGGTCGTCGTTGACGTTGATCTTGGTGGGGGTTCCCTCTGGCGGTGGGAGTTGGAAAGAGGGGTGAAGTGAAGCCCAAAACTGTTGCTGGAGGTCCAAACTGGTATGGTACGGACAGTATGGACCAGATTCGGCCGGCGGAGGGGTGGGATGATACTTTGCTAAGTAGTACGCGCTGGAGGCACAGCCGGCCGGGGCAATCGCTTGCAGGGAGGGCGACGGAGGCGGGAGTCGTCTGGAAAAGGAAGACGTAAAGAAGGAGCAAAGGCCTCTGTGGGTTGGCTTGCTACGGGCTGCGAGTACCCTCGTCTCGTCGCGTTGGGGGAGGAGGCACAAAAGCGAGGGGGGTTAAGGCGGGACAACAACAAAAAAATATCGAGGGGCAGAATTATTCAGTTTGGCGAGCGGAGTCAGGCGGGAGGGGAGGGGAGGAGCGCGTAAAGCAGTGTCAGTGGGAACGGCGGGTAACGGGGCGCGGGGCCATGACGGCGGGGCACTAGCGAGATAGTGCAGAGGGGGCGAACAGGTGGCAGTCTTAACAGATGGCCGTTCAGACCTCCACGACGCGGTGGAGCTGGGAACGCTGTAGGTTACCGTGGTGGAGTTGGGGGAGTTTGAACGCCTGTGGATTTCACAAACTGCCCTATGAACATTCTGTCTCAAGGGGCGGAACGCAAAGCCAGCCAGTCTCCTGTCCATTCCAGCCTTTGCGTTCGCTTGCTGGCAGACAATGACAGACAAAGAAGGGTAAATGCAGAACCCCCGGACGCCCAGGGGCTGTTAGGCAAGCCACTTCTGGCACAAAGGCAGTGCATTCCACTCATGCCGAAGTTTTGGATTGTACATACGTACTGCCTATGTAGCTACTGGCGGGGCAGGTAGGTGCCTTTGATGTCTGATCCCACCGGAGGGAGCATGTGATGAATAGCTTATATCCAGCACCCTGACGACAAAGCATAAGCAGCACCAAGACGCAGGGAAACTCAGAAAATATCCATCTGTCCTCAGTTTCCCTCCTTTCATTCATGATGACCCTCCGAAGGACAGGGCGATGGTGTATGATGGCTGGCTACGTGAATGCACACTTCCAAGTTCTGCATTACCCCGCGAATTGAACATCCATGCATGTCTTCTGGTGCTAGCGCAAACAGCTGATAAGATAACCCCACAGGCGGTGACGTTGTGGTCCAGCCAATGACGATGCTCCTCGCTGTACCCCTCGGATTGAGGCGCTGGATGGAAGCTCCTCCACCAAGAGTCCACCTGCTGCTGCTGCGGCCAGCCCAGTGCTTCCGGGCTCGATCCCATCACCGGCGGGGTCTCCTTCTTGTCCGTTCCCAGAACACAACACACCCTCCCTCCTCTTCTCATGAGCATCACCCCGTCCCCCCCTTCTTGATGCCAAGGATTGCTCTGTTTACTACCTAGTCCTGCAATACCATCTCTATTCTCATTCCTCTGATACCACCAAGCTCACCCCGCCTCGCCATCTGGCATCGTTCTTGATCCGTTGTGCCCGACGAGCTCCCTCCGTCGCAGATCACTCAGACAACCACAGATCAAGCGACTTCACTCGAGTGCCTATCGTCGGCCCATTGACCCTCGCCCTAGCGATCTGCGATTACCAGGCTCGCCGGCATGGACGCCTCAGCACCAGGCTCCGGCCCTCAGCAAGGAGTCGCCGATCCGCCCGCCGCGTCCGCATCCGCATCCTCGACGTCGCCCATCCCTCCAGCCGCGCCGAAGCGATCCCCTTCCCAGACGAGCATCACAAAGTCCACATCGCACATCTCCTCCCACAGGCAGAGCTTTGCCGAAAACCTGCGAAATGCCCCCGGCTCTCCTCGCTCGCAGCGCCACCCCTCCTTCACACAGGCCGCTGTCCAGGAACTGCTGAACCACCCTCCCGTCCAGCACCGGTCTCACCAGAACCTGCGCTTTGCCGGCCGTGACTGGCGCGACATCTCCGTCAATGAGCTCGTCTCCCATGATGATATCAGATGGGCCAACCTCGACTCCACAGTCGAGGAAGCTTCCATGGTATGTCTTGGTGGTTCATGACTGTGTCCTCTCTCTCTGCTCGAGATATCAATGCTGAGCCCAATTAGTCTCTGGTCAAGAACAACCCGACCAATGCCGTCCTCATCCGCGAATCCAGCGACTCCCGAACCGCCATATCCACCTTCGACTTCAATGACCTCAACTCCTACCTCCTGGTCGTCGTCGGCCGGGCCAAGCCCGACGAGGGCCAGATCCCCCTTTACGACGCGATCGCGCGCAAGGCGGCCGAGGGGAAGGCCATCACTCTCCGCGATATCCAACCAATCTGCAGGAAAGAGACTCTTGTCTCGCTACCCTTTGACGAGACGCTGGACAAGGCGATCGAGGTCTTTGGGAGCGGCATACACCGAGTGCTGGTCTGCGGGGCGTCTGGCGATGTCGCGGGTGTTCTCAGTCAGCTCAAGCTGGTCGAGTTCTTCTGGAACGAGGGCGTCAACTTCCCAGCCATTGACCGACTGTACCCTGTTGTCTTGCGCGATCTTGGCATCGGCACCCATCAGATCATCGCGGTCAAGTGAGTATCCTGTGTCGACTTGTATGTGTTAGGCACGTGGCTGACAGCCCCAGCTCGGATACGCCCCTCGCCGAGGCCCTCGCCCTCATGAACACCGAAGGCCTGACGAGCGTCGCCGTCATCGACAACGGCAAGAACGTCGTTGGCAACATATCCACTGCCGACGTGAGGCACCTCACCAACGCCGCCAGCGCCCCCCTGCTCAAGTCGACCTGTATGCACTTCATCTCCGTCATCCTCACCGAGCGCGGCGTCGAGCATGGCCGCGACTCCTTCCCCGTCTTCTACGTCAACCCGTATTCCACCCTCGCCCACACCGTTGCGAAGCTCGTGGCGACTCACGCCCACCGCATGTGGGTGGTAGAATCGGCATCTCCTTCGCCCTCCGCGCCGGCAACTCCGCTTCTTGCGCCATCTGGGGGCTCGGTCCTGGTCCCAGGCCCAGGCTCAGCGCCGCCCTCTCCGCTTCCCCAGCAGGCCCAGCACAGCGTGCCTGCTTCCGCCCTGCCCGGAGCCAATCTCTCCGGCCGCTTGAGCGGCGTCGTGTCCCTGACCGACATCCTCAACCTCTTCGCCAAGTCGTCGGGCCTGAACCCGTCCGACCCCGGCGAGCAGCGCGCGAGGCGGCGCAGGAGCTCCAGCAGCTCGGTCCGTCCCAGCATCGAGGGATCCCGGGCCAGCATAGACTCGCGGAGGTGATCGAGACACAGACGTCTAGCAGTCGAGAGAGGACGGGTGGTAGATTAGATGAGCGCACAGGCGGACATATTTTTCACCCAGATGGACCCTTTCATATCTAACCTGACACGTCGCAATGGGCGGGTGACTCGAGTATTTCAGCTTATTTATTGGAGTCGGTCGGGAAATATAAGGCGTTTCCAGATACCTTGCCGTTCCGCTGATTGCCCATCCTTGCTCACTTAGTCTGAATCCTCCTCCCAGGCTTCGCGGAGCGCTTGGTTGAGCGCGAACTGCCGCCGGTACAGCAGCTTGACTCTCGTCGTCCCGCCAGTCGCCCTGAGCTCCCGCAAGGTCATACTCCGCCCAGTCTCCTCCTCCACAAACACGGTTCGGTCCCCGGGGCACTTCAGGGTTATGCCGTCGTCGTTCCACACGCCCCACCAGTCCTCGATGGGCTGGCCGTGCAGTATGAACTCCCACGACCTGAGGGCCGGGAACTCCCTCATGGCGTAGCCGCGCCTACCGTTCCCGATGTACCTCTCCACCTTCTCCCGCACGTCGATAGCCGCGTGCCGGATGCGCGGCAGCTCGGCGGACAGCAGGCCCACGAGGGCGGCCAGCGGCAACGACCCCTCCGCGCGGACGCGGTCCTGGTCGAAGTTCACCCAGGTGTAGCCCTGCGGGTGGTCGGTGGCGAAGGCGCGCACGTAGGGACTGTGCCTGCGCGACTCGCGACAGGCGTGGAGGACGCCCGGGACAGGGGCGGCGGTGTAAGTCTGGGAGGAGCCGCCCTGGGCCGATCGCTGCCTCACGGGGACGTATCGGGGCCATGCGGCCTGCTCCCAGATCTGGATGCGCAGCTCTGCTGGGAGGCGCGGGAAGGGGTCGAAGGTCATCATGGTGTTTGCTGGCGAGGGTGTGTAAAAGAGCAGCCGGGGAAGGATTTCACATGGTGGAAATGGGCGTTGAGGGCTGTGCAAAGCTGGGGGCTTAGATTCGGACTCAGACGTGGATATTTCAAGCGCAATTTGCCTCCGCCTGGTCCTGGGCTCGCTGCCATGATCATATATCCAACCCGGGCTCTCCTCGCCTCCTCATGCCGCGGCCCCTGGGGCCTTCATCAGGATCTTCCCTATGCCCTCAATTGAGTTGTTCTCTCCCCAATATTCCCTTATACACACCCAGATTCCCACGCAGATATGCGCCTCTGGGCTTTCGGTCACTGCAAGTCTTGTCCGTGAACCCGTACGGCTTCCATCCAGGTGGAGTTTTATTAATCCCGTGGCCGAGTACTCTCGCGAGCAAGCGTCCGCCTTCGCGAACCACGTCCGTCCCTTGTTCGTATGAAACTTTGTCGCGGTTAGCTGAGTACAGAGAGAGAGAGCAGCCCGCGGACGTCGGGGGCAGGTTGTTGTACTTACAGCCAACATGTAGCCCTCCGGGCTACCAAAAATGGCCTCTTCCAGCCGAGTTGGGACCTCGCCCTCCTCCAGGACCAAGGTGTGCCGCTCGCCGAACTCCATGCCTGCGCTCCTTCTCATCCTTCCCCCGCCATACTCGAAGACGAGCCCGCCGAGTTCGGTGTCGTTGAAGACGGCGTGGATCTTCGAGACGTGCAGCAGACGCCCCGTGTCGTCCACATCCCCCCACAGCAGCTTATACGCGACGGGAGCGTCGGAACCTGATCTTATCGTTCCATCCAGTATCAGAGGGCTCGCGTAAGGAGACTCCGGGGGGAACCTCGCCACCCGGACGTAGTCGAACATCTGGCTGAATCCCCAGACCAGGCCGAGCTGCACCACCGTTAGCAACTATAGCCAGCCGATATTGAAAGAGTCCTCTTACCAGCTTCTCCTGGACGTTCTCGCGAAACGAGTGCGCCCGCAGCTCGTTCACGCATCCGATGCGGAGCTCAAACAGGTTTGGCTCGGAGCCCTGCCACTCGATCCTTACCCCGGAAACCGGCACCGCCATCGACGTCTGCCACTCGGCCCCCCCGAGCGGGTGAGTGTCGTCCTCAGGGGCCAGCCAGAACGTGAGCCCCGTGATCCTGTCGCCGAGCTCGAAGCGCACAACCGCGGCCTCTCGGAACCACTGCCCGACATAGACCGGGATGTCCGAGTCGAAGAACTCGACCCGCAGGCCGGAGACGTGCTCCTCACCGCGCACCGCGCCGACGAGGCCGGCAGAGACCGATATCCTGCGGATGCCGGTCAGCGAGACGGAGGAGAAGCAGGTAGGCGTGAGAGAGCGAGGCGCGTTTATCTTGAGATGTTCACAGATCGGGACCGTGCGATCCTCCAACCTCCGGGACGGGGGATGGCTCGGCGACGACGGGTCCGTGTGCTTTTCGCCTCCTCCCAAGATCCCGTAGGTTTCTAAGGACTTGATTTCCCCTGTCGGCATCTGTAGCGCAGCTTTTGGTCAGATCACCGCTGTCAAAAAGAAAAGGGGGTAGTCATCTCGAACCTCGACTGCGGCAACGATTCCCCTGATTGCCTCCGAGGCGCATGTGCCCTCTGCTTCATCAGATGTATCTTCGGCGCCCACGCTGAAAACCAGCTGTCTATTTGCATTCGTCCTCATCTTTAGGCACTGCCGTTAGCACCAACACCCGTAAACTTACTGTGTTGCCCGCGGAACTTGAAAGCACTCACTCTGACCGTCGCTCCGGCACCCTTACGGCCGGGTGGGATCTCGGTGTACCGGACGTCAACGACACGTTCTCCACCGGGGCCGTCAATCGCCAAAGACTGTTCCAGGCAGCTCGTGCGATGGGAGGCTGTGATAGTAATGCCCGTCACGCCATAGCTCGCAGAAGTACCGTCGGCGTAGAAGAACGCGAAGCCCCTGATGTATACGTCCACGTTGTCGTGGTACGCCACGATCCGGGTGAGCGCAGGGAGCCTGCTCCCATCCGGGCCGCCGAAGTCCATGTTGAGGAGGAAGCGGTGCCCCGTCCCGGAAATGGAAAGGTCCAGGGGACCCGGGGCTGTGCCGTCTCTGGGTGGTTCGTCGGGATGCCAGAGAGGCAGGATAGTCAGCGGCCCGGCGTCCTGAGCGTCTTCGAGTTTTCCCGGGCCATCACTTGCATGTTCCAGAAGGCGTACTGATACGACCCTACAGACCTAGAAACTGTGAGTGTTGCTGTCCACCTCGTCGGAGGGAACGTGGACTCACATCAAAGCCGAGCGCCACCCCGGCCGCTCGTGGGCATCGTCTTGCCGTCAGAGCGGCGATCCCTGCGCCTGCTGGGAGGTCGTGGACGATTCCTGCAGAGAGAGTGGTTATCATCTCTCCACGGCGAAAGCAGAAAGCCATGCCGATCACGCCGCTCATCGAAGTTGCGACTCGAAGCCCATCCAGACTCGATGTCGTATCAACTGCCAGGATCGTTTCCGAAGTCGGCAGAATGAGTCCGGCACGGGATATCTCCTTGCCAGCACCATTCCCATCTCGTTCCAGCAACCTCAGCCCACAAACGAAGCTCGCACAGTCAAACGTGATGAAGGAGACCCCAATGCCAATGGACCCGGACGTTCCAGCTGAAAAGTCGAAAAGCAGGTGAGTGGTCCCGAAGCGGCGGAAGCCGCCCGCAACGGCGTCCAACGGACGGGCACAGTCGACCCTCTCGTGTCCTTCCACGGCATGTCCGATGTCGTATCCTCGCGAGCGCAGGCAGGATGTCAAAGAGGGCGTATCCTCCAGGAGCAAGTCTTGTTGAAGGAGGGGTACAAGGCAGCTGGTGACATGTTCGAGACATTGCCAGATGCGTTCCCGGTTGCGCACATGTCCCGAGATGGACGTATCCGCCAGCGCTTCCTGGACGTCCGAGTACAGCCTTCGCCAGTCGAAGCCCTGTCCTGCGGTTCCCGGGTGGCCCAGGACGTCTAAGAAACCCATTTCCCTCTCTGGCGAGAACCGACTGCGCCAGAATGACTGAGGAAGATCAGCAGGCGCCGAGAGACAGGCTGCGGCCCTGGATGCGAGGCGTAAGTTGCAGAGGTCCGAGGAGCACAAGGCGCTCATCACGACAAGGGCCACCTCGGAGGGCAGCCGTGCGAAGAAGTCTTGGGGGTCCGGGGGTCCGAGCAGTCTGATACGCGAGAAGGCCGCTTCTAAGGATGACGAGGCCGGCCGCTCATAGAGGCTCAGATCGGGGATAGTCGGTTCGGCGCGGAGGAACATCCAGTCCTCGGGAAGTTCGCCAACCTGGGGCGTGTTCTCGAACCCCGAAGGCGCCCAGAACGCCGAGGCCCCGCCAAAATCGTGAGCCGGGAAGAAATCCGAGAAGTCGTCTGTCGGAAGACAGCGGAAGAGGTCCAGCAGATGGCGGGCGACCTGATGCTCGTCCGGCGGCGCACCCAGGGATGCGGCGAGCTTCCCCAGGAGGAGATCCCAGCACGCACAGTGGAAGGCATATATCCATTCGTCTTGAGGGCGTGCCCCCGGGTCCAACTCCTCCAGATTGGCTTGGGATTTGACATACGACGATGTCACATCGTCGGGAGCGTAGATGAGGTCCAGTGATATGTCGACGTAGC
The DNA here is from genome assembly GCA_001599815.1 of Furcasterigmium furcatum. Classification (NCBI taxonomy): domain Eukaryota; kingdom Fungi; phylum Ascomycota; class Sordariomycetes; order Glomerellales; family Plectosphaerellaceae; genus Furcasterigmium; species Furcasterigmium furcatum. Next base: position 434,010 of record BCIA01000001.1, read on the forward strand.
CGACGCCCGTGAGCCTGGCGGATCCCTGCGCGGATAGCTTCTTGACTATATGTGTCCCGGAGGTGTCAGATACTCTCGAGAATCACTCGTCTGAATCACTTGTCAGTAAGTACCTGCTCGCACTTCGTAGTTCCAGTCGAGAACCAAGCCTATCTGGGGACGTTCGTTCAGGTCGATGAAGACATCACCACAGAGGCTGCAGATCAGCGCCGACGGGTGTAGATAGCCCTGATCGTGATGGAACCTCATTACGGAGGATACCAGTGGAGAGGGACTGAAATGCGATGAATTTATGTGGATGGGCCTGAGGTAAAGTGTGGTACACTGGAGAGGTTATGAGGACGTTCAAGTTGGTGAGTGACGCGACTCCTTGTTAGGCCAGTACTAGGTAAGAATGAGATGCTTCCACTTGCATACAACCTAGTACATCGTCTATGCGGCCTCATCCGACCTGCTTACTCTTTAACTGGTCCGGCCGGCCAGCTGTTCTGCCGCGCCAGCATTTATCTCCACTGGTGGTGAAGAATGTCTCCCGCAGGACTGGCCCAGAGCTCAAGCCAGTTCTTCAAGTAGTAGAAGCTCACGTCGTGTCGAATACCAACTGAGGTAGTAGTTCAAGAAATAGGGGGATTTGTACTCGAGCTGTTAGCCCAGTGCTTGCCATCCACCCGCGGCACTAACACCACTAACACCGCGCGCCAGTCCTCCAAAAGCCCGGGCCCCACCGAAAATCTTCGACCTCAAATTCACCTTCACTTCACCTTCAAGTTCACTCTCACCTGGACAACTTACCCTCAACCATCGCCCCTCACCCCTTCACGCAAACACCACACCCCCAGTCATGTCCGCAGACTTCCCCTCCTTCTACCTCCAGCGCGCCACGCGCGAGTTCGCGGAGGACCTCGACAAGATCCGCCTCGCCGACGACTTCAAGCCCGACTCCTCCATCCCCTTCCTCGTCCACGCCCTCCAGCAGGGCGCCGCCCTCTACCCGGAAGCAGACCGCGCCCGCGTCATGGCCCCGCCAGAGGCGATCGCCGCCGCCTCTGCCACGGAGGAAGACGACGCCGCTGCCCCCGCGGCGGTGGAGGAGGACGCCAAGCCCCGGAAGGAGGCCAAGGAGAAGAAGAAGAAGCGCAAGAGCGAGGGCCGCGCGTGAGTGCTCTGTCGGACTTGGGATCTTCCCGGATGAGGGAGAGCAGGGTTGGGATCTTCCGCGTCGCATGCCGCCATGACGGAGGCATCACGGCGCCCACATCCACCCGCTGCGCCATCCATCTCACCCCGCGCCCTCTCGACGGCTCGGAAACTTCACCGAAAGGGACCCAGCTACCGCGAAGCCAGGGGTCGGGCACGACAGATGAGAGTGGCAAGGGCATGTCCCGACAACAGGGCGACAACATGCGCACCCCGGCGGCCATGCCCCAAGCTTCTCCGCCTCAGTTACCAGCACGCCACTGCTGCAACAAACCGAAGAACATGCGCTTCAGACAGCCGACAAACCATCTGCGGTTACAAAAGACCCACGGCGGTGGCGTAAACCGCCGGTAATTCGGGCGACTGCCGCACAGCACGAGACTCCAGAGGGAGTGCCACACGGGTCACGCACCGTCTCGTCACGGAGGCTTAACTTCGACGCAGGGGATGGACTTGATGAAGGACCTTGTCTAGAAGGCACAGGTGTAGCTAGGGTACCTTATACAATGAGGATCTAATAGCGCCTCGTCTAATCGAAACTGCCGGGCCACAAACTTCTGCGTCCTCCACCACTCACCCATTACTCTTTTTCATCCCCTCGCCGCGAGCACTGTTGCCTCCTCTCCAGTGGCCTGTTTTTTAATGTTCGACCCGTCGTAGGGCGGCCTCCTTGCGCACAGCCCAGCCCTTGATGGCCAGAACGGTGATGACCCAGGCCATCAGCAGACCCGAGAGGCCCATGGTTACTGTGTACATGACCATGGCATCGAGCTTGTAGTGGACCATGCCCTCCACGGTATCGCGGGCGCTGGCCATGAAGATGACGCCGCCAGCAATCAGGCCAAAGGCGGCCAGCAGCTCCGTCGGCGGCCGGGAGGGGTACACCGAGCGGGGGGGCTTGAGGTAGATCAGGACGTACGTCAGGCCGCGGGCAAGCGACGCGCCCGCCAGGAGGTTCCCCCACTGCTTGTGCACCATGCTAGAGACCATGCGGCCCTGCATGTGGGAGCTCATCATGATGCCCAGCAGCAGGATGACCAGGGCAGGGATCGGGTTGACGGAGAACTCGTACGATGGAGGAGCCTCGAGGACGCTCTCCGAGCCGCTGATGTTCTCTTCATCGGTATAGGGATCTTCCCGAGTCGGGTCGATGGCTTCGTCAACGGTGGTGTTGAGCAGGTTGCGGATCCGGGTCGATTCGATAAGCATGCCGAACTGGAGGGTGGCTGTGTCAGTACTACAGTTCTGTCTGGTCCGTGTTGCGGGGTAAAAGGGGTAACCTCGACACTTACCAACCCACCACCGATGAACAGCACCGTGATGGAAATATGCTCCAGGTCTTGTGCATTCCACGCTCTTTCGCCGCCCAGACGCTCCATGAAAATGTTGGTCGCGCCATAGAAGAAGATGAGGAAGCTTTCGACAAACTCCGCCGACGGGCGCCACTTGCTGCCATGCTTCTTGGGTCGGACGTTCCATGCCTAGGGATCTCTGTCAGTGGGCCATCCATCGCGGAATCATCGGGATCATCATCACTCACCCATCCGAGCTCGCCGAAACTGCCCGACCACCGGCCGAGGGTGAAGAGGCCGAGCCAGAAGAAGACGCCGCCCTTGATCCAGTGGGCAAGCCCGGAGTAGACGGCTTCTCCCTCCTGCGGAATCAGTCAGCTGTTGCTCTTCGCTCTCCCGTCTCGAAGCATAAATCGAACTTACGAAGAAACGCCCATAGGTGATGATGCCCAGGCAGATTACGATGAATCCGAAGGGGAGGATGGCTCTGTCGATGGCTTTGCAGGCCAGAATCAGGACCCTCCACGCGCGCGTGGAGATCTTATCGGCTACCCTTCTCGAGAAGGAGGGCTTGCTCTCCGTGGGCATCGGCATGATCGGGCCGTCCTCGAGGTCATCGGCGTGGTCGCGATATTCCTTGCGGGCCTCCTCCGACAACCGCGGCGATGACTGCTCCGCCGGCGAAGCGGACTGGCTGCGCAGCGACGCGGTGTTCGGCTCGGTCCCATGGCCGCTGTCGTTCGAGAGCCTGTACGGCTGCGTGAACTCCGAGCCCTGCAGCCGGCCTCTCTCTGCCATTGAGGCTGCCGAGATGGGCAGGAAGGGCTGGTACTCGCTGGTCCGAGAACCCGACTTGTGGAAAACGCCAGCGAAGCGCCCAAGCAGCTCGATGCCGGCCTGAGTGCCGACGACGGCCGTGGCGATCCAGCCTACTTTATGGTGAGCGTTTCCGGGGTAAAGATCTACGGTGTTCGCGTTGTAAATGACGGCCAAGAGCACGCCGGCCGTATTCACCGCCATGAAGAGGAACCGCAGGGCGAGGGTATATCGTGAGCGCGCGATGGAGAGCATGACGGCTAACACGAGGTCAGGGTACGATTCAACAGACTATTGCTTTTCCTCCAAATACTCACCGACTGGGAGGACGAAGATCCACGCAACCGTCATGAGCGCAATGTGTGCGTATAGGATCCCAGCGTGATCGGCCAATGCAAAATAGGTCGGAGGGTATTTGCCATCTGGCTTGGGCTGGTCGGAGGAGCCGTTGCCGTGGCCATGGCCGCCCATGTCCATGGTCTTCCCGGAATCATGGCCATGCTCGTCCCCATGGGCCAGTACGACAGAGAGGAGGCATAACACGGCGAGTGCGGTGACCGAGGCGCGAATCGACGTCATTAGGATAGGTATGAGATGCTGAAAAGAAGAGGTGGAGAAATGTTGGCGCCTTGGCCGGTCAAGTGAGAAGCGGCGGCGCAAGCTCGAGACAGCTCGCAGGCAGTGTTCCGCTTTCAGGTGCGAGGCGCCCGTCTGTCAGTCGCAGCTGGCTTACACCGGTCCGCGGTTTCGAAAGGAGCAGGGCGAGAAGAGGAAAGGAAAGAAAAAGGGAGGCAGTGTCGGAGCACTCCTCGACGACGATAAGAAGCTCGAGGCTCGTTACAACGATGCAAAAGTGCAAGCAGGCTTGGGGTATCACGGCATTGAGTATGGAGGTGTGGGAGAAGCAGAAGCAGAGAGTCTGGCTGGGACCATCACGAGGGGAGAGGAGGCCTTTTGATCTGCTTGGCCTCGGAGACAGAACCAGGCCCGAGCAGGGACCAAGAGGGAAAAAATAGGTATCAGGTACGTACTCCAGCTCCATCTGTCCAGGCTTGGAAATGCCATCATCATGGTGGGTGGTGGAGGCAGGACGGACTTTGAGTCGCGTCCATGTCAGGCCACCGCGATGCGAGTCCGGCATCATCAGCCCGCAGAATGCGCCTGGCGGCAGACCGCCATGCGCCGGGCACCGGGGCTTGACGACGGTGGGTTTCTGGGCGTCTTAGGCAGGGGAAAAGCGCATCATCAGACCTGATGTGTTGTGTGTGAATCATCGGGGAGGGCAACTAAGCAAAAGCGAATTCCGATGAGGTGGCATGGCCCGCCCGCGCAAAGCCTCCGAGGGATCCGAAGCAGCGAAGGTCCCAGTTAAGGGCCGTGGACGTATGACGACCACGGGGTCGGGCCAAGAGACGCCATATGGCCAAACGGATCATCGGTGGAGGGGGAGGTATCGCACAGCTCATCGGGAAATAAAGAGCCACATCGAATTGTTTGGATGCCGAAGTGGCCGAGTGTGGACGGAAACGGTGGGATGGCGCGAGCAGTAGGGGTCGAGCTGCGGGAGCTACTTGGGTAGCTGAACAGCGGTTTGAGGCACTACCTCTTGGGGGTCTGATGTGAGATGCTGTCACCGAGCGTATCGGAAACCGAAAGACTGTCCTGTCCACTCAGAGGGAGCTTTCTGGTGACATGTGAGCAAGCGGCCGTTTGGTGAAGCTTGGGTGGTGCTCGTCTTGGATGTCGAGAATGCGCGGACCGTTGACATGGATGTCAGACACGTTTTGGCCAACGTCATCAACGTCATCAGCGGTCGCGACTGTTGATCTCCGATAGGAGAGACGGACACAGGGCAGTCCCGGCATCAAGATATCCTCCCACCGCTACACGGCCGTCGAGAAAGAGGCCCGGGCCAGCGTGACGACCACCAAACGGAATGGCTGTCGATCGAGGGTCCTCTCCACCGTTTGGGTGCCTTAGCTGCCGTGGCCCGTCGGCGGCAGTGAAGGGAAGCCGATGCAGGGAGGGCGTGTGTGGGAGTGGGTGCTGGGTAAGGTGTGGCAGACCAGGAGTTAATTCGTTGCTGGCAGATAGTAGCAGATGGTGAATGTGAATGTGGATGGGGGGTGATGAGAAAGCGACGTGGACGTGGACCGCGGGTCGTTGCTTCGCTGGGTGGGGCCCGTGCGAGCCGGCAGGCTAGACTGTGCATCGAAGCGCATCCATTGCCACTTACTGCAGTCCATACCGCTGTACCTCCACCAGCACCCAGGCATCTGCCAGGATCACCTCAGTTACCCGGAGAATCTAAAATGCTATGTTTACATGCCAAGGATTCTGCATTGCCAAGATTTCACTAAGAGTATCCAGTGAAACTCGTGTTGTTACCAGCAGGAATTCTAATAGCACCGGCCGCACCCAAAAGGCGCGGAATGGGCCAGTTCTGTTCAAGGCTCAGGCTGTCTCCGGGCGTTCCGGGGCGTCCCTGGTCCCCACACCGCAAAAGCGCCCGGGAAAGTGGGCCGCCCGGAACGCACACTGTGCCCTGCCGGCGGCGTCGGGTCTCGAAACAATCTCGCTCCCGCTCGCTCTCAACGACGAAACCTAAAGGAGGCTGAGCAGACGCGAATGCGCTGTGGGAACTCGCTCGCAACTTAGAGCCGTTTGAGTATTTGATATAAATTCGAGGCGCGCATCTTGCAGCCCCTTTCGACTTAGCAGAGTTGTCGCATAATACTTACAAGCAGAGCCTCCCTTTTCCTCCTCCCAGCCCGGCTCACTCGGATGACGACAAGACAGAACCATGGATCCGATCGATACTACTTACCTTTTCGGCCACCATCTGCCGCCTGTATACGGCCGATTAATAATTTCTCGCCAGCACCTCCCCTCCTGACTCACCGCCAGATGCATTAACGCCTGCCTGCCTGCCTGGTGACCGGTCATAAATCCGCCCTCGGCCCGCCCGTTGGTTCTTCCACCACCTGCTTACAGCACTCGTCGGCCGTCTGCTCGGAGCCCGATACGCCCCGCCCCGCCCTACAGACGTCAAGCTATATGCGGAACTGCCGGTTCTGCATGGGTCCCGCTGCAGCAGCCTTTCTCATGACCATCTTGGCCTGCCCTCCAAGACGGCGCGCCACACAACACATGACTGCATCTTGTTGTCGAGTCGGGGCCGGGTTCGGGGGTTCTTACATCGGGGACAACGGAAACTCCGACACTCCAGCCTGGGTAGGGTAGGGTGCCTAAATGGAGGGCGGGATGCTGCATAGCCGAAGGCCGCCCTCAACTCTACCAAGTCCAGAAAGTCACCCACCAAAGTTCGACATCGGCAGATCTTCACGGCTTCACGGCCGGGGCCGGGCCGGGCCAGCTCCGGCACTGGTGAGTAACGTCACCATTTGCAGGAAAAACTCGCACATGCGAAGCCGAAAACCTCTTGCTTTATGAGATCCTGGATACATCATCATGTTTCTGCTCGTCCTCTTTCTTTCTGCATAGAAACTCATCATGACAGGGCAACTCACAACAACAGTAACATCATGAGTAAACCACCATACTTCCCAATGCTGCCCGCAGTTCAGGCGACTGTTAAATGCTGAAGACTCAAGGCAACACCGATCTCGAGTACGGTCTACAATGATAAGCTGAACCGCAGTGATGGCGACACTTATTCAAGGATATCGCGTTCTATTCAAGCAAGGCCGAGATAACCCACCACCAGGTATGATAGGTAAAGAACATGTGGCGCCGTGATACTGCATCCTCATCCTGAAAACACCCTCAAATGCAAACCTCCGTCCTGTGTTTCTAGTTTGCCAAACCATCTAAATCTATCCGTCTAGCCAACACCCTGCAATCTAGAATCCCTCAAGCCCAAATCGTCTGCTTCATCGCCCCCATAATGGGTAGACGCTGCTTCCCATAGAGCGTGGTGTACTCGTCCTGCCATATCACGCCGTCATTAGCATCCTCTGACCCCGCGGCCCCCTTGCCGAACGCCTGCGCCCTCCGCAGCGCCAAGCTCCACGCGAAGCTGCTCGCCCCCGTCCCGAGGACCTCGGCGGCCCGGAGCAATACCTCGTAATCGACGAGGGCGATCTGGTCCCACGACAGCTTCCTCAGCTGATCCAGCTCCTCGCCCTCCAGCAGGTCCCGCTTCGTGGTGACTGTCATACCGAAATCCGCCGCCCGGCGCCGGAAGGCCAGGATGTCCTCATGCGCTCCCAGGTCCCCGACGACGCCGGCCGCGTTCGCATCGTCCGCCCCGGAGGCGAGATACACCACGCGCGCCTTGGACGCGGTGAGATGGCCGAGGTAGGCGGACGCCTGGGTGGCGTAGTCCGGGAAGTGGTGCTTGCCGTCGACGTCGCGCTCCGTGCGGAGGTGGACTCCGGCAAAAGATTCGTTCGAGGCCGAGGCCCTGTGCGACTGGCGCGGGTCGATGGCCAGACGGTGCCGGCCCGAGAGCGTGTACAGCGCTGCGGCGGCGAGCCGGCGGGCGTCCTTGCGAATGTGGAGCACACGCCCGAAATTCCGCGAGACGTCCACATCGTCGGCCGCGACGGGGAAGGTGTAGACCGCCGACTCCATGTGCACGCGGATCGGGTACTTGCGCTCCGCGGGGGGCGATTTGGTATCGAGCCAGTGATGGAACTGGGGGGCGAGATCGTGCGGCCTCACCAGGACCGTGCCGTTGTGGAAGTGTCTCGTCAGATCCTTGATCTTGAATTTCTTCGGCTCGAGGAGGCTGGGGACGTCGTAGAGATCGTTGAGAGTGTCGTAGACCTTCATCTGGGGGCAGTGGGTCGACAGGATATTCTTGAGATTGTCGACATCGAACATGTAGGACAGGGGCACTCCGTTGATGGGCCCGCGAGAGTTGGGGACAGTCTTGGATATGTCTCTCTCCGAGCGGCGGACGATCTCAGGAAGTATAAGTTCGGCTACGAGGCCAGGTCAGCTTTGCAGTTCAACATCCGGCCCGAGAGACCTGGTTCGGTTCTGCGGCGGCGTACCTCCAATTTCCATGGCAACGCGGATGCAGGTCAATTGGGCATTGCGAACCTCCCCGACGCCACCGGGAGCAGGATCGCAGCTCATGATCAGGCCTGGTATCCATTGCTTGCTCTCGCAGAGCCTATCGATGCCAAGCCCGTCAAAGTCGCCGTCAATCTCGTTTTCGAGGAAGTCGTTGATGAACACCGTCTTTTCGCTCCGGAGCTGACGCATGACATTGTCATAGCGCGACTTGGAGAGGCCAAAGTAGAAGAGCATCCAGCAGATGAAGATCGCCGGGATGACGAACTTGACCAGCCGTGACGCGGACGAGAAGCTGAGAGCCGGCATCTTGGTTCGCTGTATCGGTGCGACGCTGGGGATTGTTCGGGTCGCATTGACGATGGCGCTCTCTGCTCGCTTCCCGAAGTTGACGCCTCGAGCAAAGCTGGTGGGTGCTAGGTAGGATGCATTGGACAGGTTGTTCGGTTTCGCAGACGCGAGAATAGACGTTTCCGGGACCTGGTGGCGCTTTTGATCCAGGTGCAGTCGCATTTGAAGATCGACAGAAACTCAATTGACATCATGGCTGGCAGCGGGTGCCACCAGCTGGTGATCCGACCACGGGCACTCCACACATGGGGTGAGTGGGAATTTCGCCTTCGAGCTTTTGTCCTGAACATTTTGATCATGGAAATACGTAAGGTAAGTGCTTGGTATGCTTGAATTCCCAGTCTCAGGGATCCCTAGTCGGTGCAAAGACTAAGGCTCATGCTCCAAGTTGGATCTTCGGCCCCATCCTCTCCTTACCCGTGACCGTGCTCCTTGGATAATGTCCGATCGTGGAGTCGGCAGTTCCTCCTCGATTGCTCCTCAACTCCGAGAGTTCAGAGTGTCAAACCCCACGGCTTGGCGGGTGGGTTCTAGGGAAGACAAGCCCGCCGACGAGGATGCTTCTAATGGGCAACGGGCTATCGTTTGACCAAGTTGCTTAGACCCCCGCAGGTCCTGTCCTGTACCATCCCATCCTGGTCTGCCGGATCGGCATGGAGCTGCTCAGCACCCTCCCCAGCACCCTTTCCTCCCCATCACGGTGCCTGCGTTAATGTGCTGTATGTCTCAGTCGGTTGCGAGGTGGCCTCTGCCGCGATGGACCCCGAAAGCCAGGGTCTAGGAAGACGGAGCCCGGCTCTGGGCCAGTATCTGCTGGAACTCTGCATGCCTGCTTTTTTGCGACTGTTTGCAAGAAAGGTGTCTCTCACTTCATCTGATGGGTTCATGTGGGTGAGGGTCATGGCGCAGGCGCCGAGATGTCAAAGGCTCGGGCCATCGCCGCTGCGGCCTCTGCCGTTAGTCGAGCTCGAGGCCTTCTTGGCCGGCGGCTCTAGAGTCCAACGACCGCTGTTTGGAGATGTGACAGACATCAACTGGCACAAGTTGTGACCTCGAAGCAGCGGCTAGTGAGCGGAATCCGAGGAGGAATCCAGGCTTGTCTGGCCATCCATCTGCGGGGTGATACGCGTTGTCATTGGTTGTGGACGCGTTGAGTGCAACGCTGGCAAGGTTATATGGAGCCGGGAGAACATCTAGCGCATGGCTGTCAAACGGCGTCCCTCTTCGTCTGTTGACAGTGAAGGCGAGCTCTCCCTTGCTCCCCTGCGTTTGCAGAGGCCAGGGTGCTTGCTTGTGTGCGTGGGTTGACATGACAAGTGACGAGAATCCCCTCTCGCAGTAGTCTGCCAACATGGCTGGACATGCGTCTGAAGCAGCAGGCAGCCATGAACAAATGAGCCTTCAAACAGCAACGCTGCATGGTGTCAGACAAGACATTGCTTGTTTGAGTTTACTGGTAAGTCAGGGTTGATGATCTGACCTGACCAGCTGGCTGAGCGCATGTTGATATTCCACTTGCACCACTGCTGTGGATGAAGTGTGACTGCCCGAAGAGAAACGTCCATCCAGTGAGAGCCAGGGAACAACGTCAGTCGGGAGTCGCACGGACCACCTGCAGGTGTGTGAGGGCGGGGCGCATGAATTAGTGGGTTAAAGGGGCTGGGGAAGGCGCGTCTTTTCGCGACTTCCTCGCGTCAAGACGCGCCAATTTTGCGCCTAGAGTCGCAAAATCAGGATCCAGTTCGACTTCGAGTATCTCGCGATTCCCACCCGCCTCCCACTGGCGGTCATCCCACCACCCGCCGCCCCTCCTCGCCTCGCCTCGACGCACCGCACCGCACACGGGCTTCGGACGACCGACAGCCCCTCGACGTCACCTCCAAACGGCTGGTGTCATCTGTGCCCCGATCATCGACACGGATCGTGATGTGCCTGGCTTCTTCTCGTCCCTCGTCCATTGCCATCAGCTCTTGCTCGGGCCGCTAGCTTTCCATTCTTGTCGTCGGGGCTCTCTTCTTCTCTAAGCGTTTCCTGCTGGTCTCCCGGCTGTTGTCGCTCTCTCAATCATCCGAGACACTGGATATCGTTGGCGACCGCCACGTACAACGGGAAACTCGCCTCAACGAGGTATTACCAAAGCAAAAGCGTCTCCTGCCGGTACTACACCCAACTGGCCCAGATTTCCTTTTCCCCAGCCTCTTGCTTTTCGTTGCCACGTTGGACTGGACCTCCGACGGGCAGACGCACGGCGCATTCGGCAGACGCCTGCCAGCCAGACCGACCCCATCCAGAAGAGCAAATCATCAGCCGTTGGCATCTCCAAGACAGCCAAAGGGCTCGGCTCATTGCTCAAACGGGCATCTGGATCCTGTCTCACTCTACAACACACCGGGATCGTCTACCTCAGGGTCCACCATCTACGACCCGACTTGCTGAGTCTGCTGGACTGCGCTCACCCGCCTCGCGACCTTCCGCATCGTTGGGCGTTTGGGCCTCGGTGCAAGCACCGCCCGATAGTGGTTGGCTCTCCGACTCTCGCCCTGCACGAACGAGAGCATCGTCGACGTCCAGTCGATTCTCCGTCCGTCGGTTTATTATTCTAGCCCCAGCCGCGCCCTCAGGCCCGCATCTGCAAACCCTCCAACCGCTGCTATCAACTGGTTGCTGCTCCTCCTGCGGCTTCCCATCGAGAGCCATCCGGCCACCTTACTTTGCCTGTTCGTCGGACGATCGCACCACATATGCACTGCTCCTGTGACAGTCAGCAGCAGGTCACTGGCTACTCTGTGCATCAGGAGTGCAGACATCCCGCAGTCGAACCCTCACCACGCCATCACCCGCGACCCACGAAGCGGTGTCTCTGAGCGGGCGAGCGAGCCACTGCTGCAGCTTTAGCACTCCAGCAGGGACTTTAGACCGCTGCAGTCGACCGCATAGCTCCACTACTGCTGCTCCGCCAGGACTGGTTGTGACGGCTCATTCGCGCTCCTCTCCTGCCGCCGCCGACCTCAACGCAAGGACCCCGGGCCGCTGGCTTCTTGGCTATCAGCTGCACGTTCGTGGGCCATCCGCCGCTCTTCTTGGGCTGTTTCAACCCTGTCCGCCAACTGCACACTGCGTCCGTCCCTCGTTTACCCCCGGGCCCTGGACCCCAGCAAAGTTCGCGCCGCCGCTGGCCTCGCTCTACTGGCGGCTTCAGTTCCACTCTTGGGGCCCGTCTCCCACGCTTTCGTCCCACCGCCCTCCCCTGGCCGCACTGGTGTGCCCTGTCCTGTCCGCTCTACATACAACCAACGCCGGTCGCCTCGATCCGTCCCCGGGCTCCCCCCTTCTTGACCTCCTCACATTCTTTCAACCCACTGCATACACTCATTTTTGCAGCTTCGGTCGCCGTGCGGCGGAGAGTGTGCCGTCTTCAATTCATCCACACTCTTGCCAGCGCCCACGAATTTGACGACACGGCCCATTGCCCAGCGACGGCACCATCCCCCCATTTCCTTTCACCCTAACGATCGCACGAACGCTCTACTTACGAATCTTGCGCCACGATCTCACGATTTCCTTTCCTCACCATCCGTCCCGCGAGTATTACCTCGATCGCCGGTGAAGCGCGCCCGATTAGCTTCGTGCGTGCGCTTCTCTCGACACTCGTTGGCGCATGCGCCTCCGAACTATTGTGGGAGCATATCAGCTTGATGGTCTGGGCCGTGTCTCTTCTATAAGCGATACGCTGCGCCCCGTCGCCGGCTCTACATACCAGTGCTGAGTCTTCGCATGCCAGCCCAGCCCAGCTCCAGACACCATGACATCCTCACATTCCGATAACCTGGCCCTTCCGGGGGCCTCGCGGCACCATGATTCAGAGTCGACACAGCCCAAGACGCCTGAACCCTTCGCCGCGCATGACGACATGCAACAACCCCCTTCGCCACCTCGCCCGAGGTTCAAGCTGAAAAGGCGCGTTGCCTCCAGCCTGAACGCCCCGACAGAGCAGTTCCTAGCATCAGTGGCCGCTGCAGATGTTCCGATTCCCAGCATAGAGGAGCCACACACGACCACAGACGACCTGATGAGCGATATGACACAAACTGAGTCCAAAGAACCCGGCTTCCTCGATGATAACTCTCTTCCCCGGGGCAGAACCCTCTCCCTCCCACGGACTCCAGCCCCGGGCTCTGCGCCATCTCTCTCCCCAAAACGCTATCCAGACTGGTCGATCGATCCGTACTGCAGCAGCATCGAATCAACGCCGGACTGCGAGTCCAGCCGCCCGTCGACGGCCGTTTCTACGCAAACCAGCGCTTCTCTGTTCAGCCGGTACTCCGTTACTTCTGAGGACTTGCAATGCATTGCCATGGACACCGTCGAGGTGGACGCCATGGCCAAATCCGCCGATGAGGACTCTTGCCTCGACACGTCCAAGTCCAAAGGCAAACGAAGAAAGGCCCATTGGACTCGGCCTATGAGCGACCACCTGTGGTCGACATATCTCGCCTACCTTGAAGACCCCAAGGTCACGCCTATCAGATTTAGCAGGAGCGGTATTCCGCCACACGGCGTCTGCGCCAGAGTGGCTCGCCAGGCGAAGAAGACCTGGAGAGGCGCCAGCATATCGCATGGCAAGCATGACGCCGGCATTGAGGGGAAGAGCGGCAGCGCGACGCCGACGGCAGAGTCGCCGGCCACGTTCATGCAATGGTCTCACACAGACTCCGCAGCTCGCGGTCATCTGAGAGCCCTGTGCAAGCTCAGGGCTACGTCCTCGACTACTCGGGCAACTCAGTACACGACGCATACTCCGACGCCATTTGGCAGGACAGCGGCACGTCTGCGTATGCGACGCACCACCCCTACCCCCTTTTCCTCCAAGGAGATGTGCATGTCGCTAGCTCTCAGCACTTGCGATTCCATGCAGCCGTCTGGGCCCCTGGCACAGCTTACCCAGGCTACACCGGAACCGATGGCCGAACGGGCACCTGCAGAAGACGCCCCATTCACTGGCCTGGACGTACCTACCATTGGACGTCGGCGGCTTGCGTCTCCGTTTACTGCTCGAAGCTACGGCCCAAGCTCAACCGACGCCTTGGGCGCCGCCCTGGCCCTGGGACTGCAGCGCCAGACCCACACTATGGGGGCACAACGTGCGCTGCAGTCTCCTGCTAGGCTGACCCGCAGTCGATCCAACACGCAGAAGCGCAGGTCTCGGCAGTCGTCCATGGAGCCGCGTCGCACGAAGCGGCCCAGCTTGGGTTCGGATCTGTGGGTTCGTCCTTCGACACCTCCTGGTCCTACCCCGGCGGAGTCGGTGCCTCCGAAACCTCATGCCGAGTTCAGCTCCAGCAACAACAGCCGCGACGATGAGCTGTTTGTGCCTCGCACCAATCTTCTTGAGATGTTCTCTGCTTCCACATCCGGCGTCGGGGACGAGGCTTCAAGCCGCCCGCTTGCACGGGGGTTCGGACCTGGCGACGCTCATCCAGCTCGTCTGGGCTCGCCCTTTTCCTCAAACGCTAGTATCTCTTTCCCCAACCGGCTCATCAAGGGCGTTCCCTTGAGCCTGGGTTCTACCATTCGGCCTTTTGCCACGGCGCAGCGGCAAAATGATAACGCCCCTGCGCCCACGAGGGACTTGGATGGCCGCATGGCCTACCTGGATCAACGGCTACGGGAGCTCCGTCAGCGCGATATCAACCGCAGACGGTCCGAGTCCCCATTCTAGACATGTTTCTTGTTCTCTTCTTATTCTTGTTGATATTTTTCTTCCTGCATCGACCGGCGAGAGAGCTCAGGTTCGGCAGCTGCCGGTACCCGACTCAACACCTCGGCTGCGACCCCTTTCTTCTTCCCTTTCGCTTTCCTGAACATATATTTGCCTTCGACCTAATAGGGGACTGTGTGGCTGCTTGGAGACCTTTTCACCCATTCAGATTGTCATCAGAGGCGTGCGATCAGCGGCCCTGGCCCTGTTCTGTTGTTTGCTTTTCTTTTCTTCCTCTTCTCCTTCCCCCGCATCTTCCGGGGGTTTTGGGCATTGCTGGATCACACGAAAACGAGTCACGAAGATATGATGAATCATGAATGAATATTGGACCATGACCTGCCCGGCGGGAGAGCCTGCGCTCGACCGCCGGACGGGTCGTCGATAGATAAGGCTCGATGCGCCCGTGGACCTCGGCTAAGGTTCGCGAGCCGGGCCGACGAGACTTTGCTACATACAGCTCGGAAGAGAAACGAGGGACCATTTCATGAGACTACGATGGATTGGTCCCGGCTTTCGAACCCAGGGGCTGATGGCTTATGAATTGACGAATGATATGGATACGTGGACCTGTTGCTCGTCGCCGTGTTGTGAGGAGGTGTGAACATTGGCGTTCGGGATCAACCTCGCCATAATATCACCACTCAACCACTGTAGCAGTCCAGCCTTTTCGAAGTCACCTTGACTGTTTGGCGCTCAGCACCACCGAAGACTGTGGACTCGGCGAACCTCAGGACCCAAAGGCGAGGTTGGTTGTTAGCTTGGCAACTTGGTCGTAGCCCTGCCGATAGGCCGACTGGGCCGTTTCACCCTAGTTCGGGAGGCGTACCCCGTCCGGGCCCGTGTCGAAAACCACGGACTACGCGTGGCAAAGGTGGGAAAACACCTCTATCGGCCGAAGCAAGTTTTGCCGGGTCCGTCTTCCTCGTCGTGGGGGACCGGGGCCGGGATGTGGTCCATGTTGCTGATGCGGAGTTAGGATGTTTCGTCTTGGGGACGAAGACGCTGGGACGAACATTTACAGGGTAGCCCGGGATATAGGTAGGGAAGAGTGTTTAGATTAATTAGGTCCTACTCTAAGCACTGCGATCTGAGTCTTCATCAGATGGCACCCCGATAATGTCTGCTCGTATAGCAGCGGCCGCATTATGATGTGCCCGGCCGTCCTTGTCATTACTCCCCGCAACTTCCAATAGCTCATGTACAAGAAGAGCAAGAGCCTCGCTCTCTCGATCGGCGGTGCCGAGACTCCCTGCTGTCGTGATCGCAGGGATCAGGATGGCTTCTCGAGGAGCGGAGCGAGATGCATCTGCGCATCACGGTGCTCGAGTAGGCAAGAAGTGGATTTTTTTTGGGGTATGTCGTGCGTCGGCTTTCAACTCGTAAAGGGGTCCGTCCGCCCGGACTCAGAATGCCGCCACCGTCTTGACCTTGGGTGTCTGAGGCCGGAGAGGTTGAGGGACGTGATCCGGGAATTCGAAACGAGGAAGCGAATTTACCGGACACGACGGAGACTTGACGTGCTTGATCGATTTCGGCAGCTTTGCGGCCGATGATATGTCGAGACACGACGGCGACTTGCCGTGGCGACCCTTCCTGGGCAGCCTGTTCGATCGCGTGTCCATGATCAGCGGCACTTCCATTTGAGCACTCTCCTTCTCGACAGCACGGGCAGTGTGTGGGCACCGCCGCTCGCCCACGGAGGCGCGGTGGGTGTGGAAGGAACATTGCCTGAAACCAAACTGGCGCTCATCGTTGCGAAGCCTGTTGGCATGGATTCGCAGCTGGGGGTTCTTGATTCGAGCATCCAACTTGCCGCTCTTGAGCTTCGCGACGTGAAGGACGTACTCCGTGTTGAAGTCATCGTAGAGACCGAACAGCTTCTCAAACTGAGATGGTTCGCTGTGCACCCTGAGTGGGCTCTGGCCACCAGCAAGTGACCAAGCCACCATTGCAACAGCCCATCGCCTCAGCCGTATTGTCACCCATGCGTCTCGTTCGCCGAATAGGAACGTGATGAAAGCGGCCGAGACGTCCCAGTCTCTCCGGAGGTAAAGGTCTTGAAGGGTATCGATGGATGTGTCCTGTAGTTGATCAAGGCCATGGCGAGCAGCAAAGATGTGCAAGTGAACTAGAGCCCAGTGGAAGCGCAGAGCTGCGGTCTCGGTGGCATCGCTAGCGGCATTCAGCTGTTCATCCAGATGTCGACGGAAGGAATCTCTGTGATGAAGCCAGGCGCTGAAGAGCTCGAACATGGCAGGGGACTCGTCAACAAGCCGGATAGGGGAGGTGGCTCTTTGAGCCGGCAGCCAGACAGGGACGGCCTTTTGTATGGATGACAGCCGAACCAGCCCTGCAGGACTCTCGTCAAGGCGGTCTCGAAAATAGGGTGCGGCATCACTGAGAAGCTTCTTGTTGACTTGAAACTCTCTGGATTCGGGGCCAACGATGACACGAGCAAGCTCGCTCATGGAGGAGCTGGAGGTGCATGTGTAAGCGCATAGTTCGCGAAAAAGGGGTGGCAGCCAACGAGGAACTTACAGGCTTACAAACGAGGACATGGAAGCATGATGAATCAGAGCCCTGGGTCTCGCCATGACGACTGTGTTTGATGAGGAAGGCGAACCGGCGCTTTGGAAATGAAATCGCACTTGAAGGTGAAGAAGTGAAGACGAACGAAGGGCGGGCCAAAGGTCATGTAGTACAGTACGCAGGAGGCCACTCTCTCAGAGAGCTTGGGAGAACCATCCAGGGCAGCAGGTGTGACGAGAGCTTGAGCTCGAGCTTAAGAGGCGGTCTTAAGGTGGGAGAACATGCTCGGCGAAAAAGATAGCCCCCGGCAAGGCGACATCCCTCGAGGAGACGGGACTGTTCACCCTTACACGGGATCGCTGGAGCCGGTATGCCAGCAACCTTATCGGGTTCTAGGCCACGATGGTTAGGCGCTTTAGCCGGTTTCAAAGAGCTCCCCCAGCCCAGGATCCAGCAAGCTGACAGAAATGCCCGATGTCATCGACCTGGCTTTGCTGGCCTGGAGGCTGTAAGCTGCTGTGCAGGCGGCAAGTGGAAGCGGAGGGGCGGGCGGGGGACAGGGGTCAGGTTTCATGCCGCGACTTTCAAAACGAGCAGGGCAACTGTGCAGCGGGAGAGAGAACAAGGCTTGGCCGCTGAGAACCTGAGAGGGATGGAGGGTTGCTTCAGGTGCTGGCCGCCACGAACGGACGGGACGAATGAGGTGCACCGGTTCACAATGACGGGCATTAGTCGCCGTCATATAGGCCGGGAAGACCGCTGCGGGATGCTGTCAAACGGTGGTCGCGCTCCATCGATGGTCGTCGCACCAGGGGCTCGGGGGCGGCATGCCACGGCACTTGCGCCGCAGGCGAAGGACGGCGGGACTGCCGGGTGGTCCGTTCAGCAGGAATCGAGTATTCCGTGTCTCTCTTCTTCTCCGTGGTGTTTTTGCGCTGCAAGGGACAGGTGGCACTGCAAGCAGGCGGCGTGCGGATCGAAAGCGTCCAGACGACGACCAGACGCCAAGTCGACGATCGCCTTCACATATTCCCCGACCCCTGGCCTGCCCTGCCTGCTTGCTTGCCCCGGGCTCGCTTCCAATTGCTGTGCATGTGGGAAGGCCATGGCCCATCGGTGTAGGTGGTGCGCACAGAGCACTTGCTCGGTCCGTTAACCATGTCCATAGTCCGTGAACCCGGCCTCCGCATTGATGAAAGCGCAATCAAGTGGCCGCCCCTCGACAACCGTCACGAAGGCAGGTAGCATTGGGTGTCTGTCAGATACCTGGCCTCTGCGGAGATGCAGTGACACCTGGGCGATCGCGTGCAGCTGAGATTGCGATCCTGCGTGATGGGCGGCCGGCTATCCAGAGGAAACAGGTCCGAGGGTACGAGCGAGCGAGCGATTGAGGGGCGAGTCCGTGGATAAGGACGAGCATCTGAGGCTCGAGACACGCAAGCAGGGGGGGGGATCTCTCTGAAGACTGGGAAGAATACGGCGCTGTATGCAAAGTCCGCGGGACCTGACAGTCAGGAGGCGACCAATTGAATGAGTGTTCACGATCCACGAGAGAATGTTTGAGAAGAAGACGATGGCCCGCGTTGAACTCCGGTCCGCCGTCAGTATGTAACAGGCCCCGGAAGCTCCTTCCTCCCCTGGCTGCTCCCTCCAAGTCCTGTCGAATTGTAGGTTGGGTCCCGTCCAGCCAGTCACACAGCCACGGAGAGCTCCCTCAGGGGCTCCAACATTATTACCTCAGCAGCGCCAGGCCGTTTCGGGTCCGTGGGAACTTCCCTTCCAAACCGGCCGGTTCTGCACCGGCTCACCGCCTCAAGTGAAGCTCTCGGGTGCTGGGCTGCAGAATCACCGAGAAGCAATTGGACCCTGAGGTGTGAAGTGAAAGTACCCCGCCAACCGCTCCGTGCTGCCATTGGCCCAATTCGACAGAGCTCGACTCGACCCCTCCTTCCACGTTCCCTGGACGCAGTCAATTGCTGAATTTTACCCCGCTAAGGTCGTCCCAATCTCGCACTAACAGAGCCAAACCCTTTCCGCAGAGCTTCACCACCAAAACCCCGCCGCGCCTGTTGCCAGGCGAGAGAAAAAAAATCCGCCGCGCCGACCTCGCTCTCCCGCGGTGTAGCCACTACGATTCACTGCCAGGCGCACGCAATTTACCCTTGGCCGTTCTCGCTGTGGTTGCCCCTCCTGCCCCCCGCTCTAGTCCAACTCTCCTGCTCTCTTCCTTCTTAACCTCTCCCCGCCTTTGCCTCGCATTCGATTTTTCTTCCTCCTTTTCCCTTCTCCTCCCAACCGCCCTACCCATTCCTCTTTCCAAATACCTCCCTTCCTCATCCACGGCGGGGTATCAACACGCGTTCTCTCTTCTCCCACCACATAATACCCTTCTACAACACAGCCAAGATGGTTCAGTCTTCGGTTCTTGGTTTCCCCCGCATGGGTGTGAACCGTGACCTCAAGAAGGCCACCGAGGCCTACTGGGGCGGCAAGCTCTCTCGCGATGAGCTCCTCGCCGAGGGCAAGAGGCTGCGTCTCGCCCACTGGAAGATCCAGAAGGATGCCGGCGTCGACATCATCCCCAGCAACGACTTCGCCTACTACGACCAGGTCCTCGACCACATCCAGCTCTTCAACGTATGTCCCTCATGACACATTGCCCCTTTTCCATCTAGCCAGAAATGCTAATTCTCCTCCCAGGTCATCCCCCCTCGCTACGCCGAGACCAAGCTCGAGCCCATTGACGAGTACTTTGCCATGGGCCGTGGCCACCAGAAGGACGGCATCGACGTCCCCTCCCTGGTAAGCGCCGATCCCCCTCTTTGCCAAGGCAGACAGATACCCCTCGTCCAAAAAAACACAAGAAGAATGTTGGCTGATTTTATATCCCTCTTCAGGAAATGGTCAAGTGGTTCGACTCCAACTACCACTACGTCAAGCCTACCTTCCAGGATGGCCAGACCTTCAAGCTCGCCGCCAACCCCAAGCCCGTTGCCCAGTTCCTCGAGGCCAAGGAGGCCGGCATCGTCACCCGCCCCGTCCTTCTCGGACCCGTCTCGTTCCTCCACCTCGGCAAGCCCGACCGTGGCCAGTCCGTTGACCCCATCACCCTCCTCGACCAGCTCCTTCCCGTCTACGTCGAGCTCCTCCAGCAGCTGAAGGCTGCCGGTGCCGAGAGCGTCCAGATCGACGAGCCCATCCTGGTCTTCGACCTGCCCGAGAAGTCCAAGGCTGCTTTCAAGCCCGCCTACGAGAAGCTCGGCACTGCTGGCATCGACATCGTCCTTGCCACCTACTTCGGTGACATCGTCCACAACATTGACGTTCTCGCCGCCACCAGCCACCTGCACGGCATTCACGTCGACCTTGTCCGCAACCCCGAGCAGCTTGACACCGTCATCGAGAACCTCGGCCCCAAGCAGGTCCTCTCTGCCGGTGTTGTCGACGGCCGTAACATCTGGAAGACCAACTTCAGCAAGGCCATTGACGTCGTCAAGAAGGCCATTGCCAAGCTCGGCGAGGAGCGCGTCATCGTCGCCACCTCTTCTTCCCTCCTCCACACCCCTCACACTCTCGCCTCCGAGAAGAAGCTGCCCGAGGAGGTCTACGCCTGGTTCTCCTTCGCCTCCGAGAAGGCCGTCGAGGTCGCCACCATCGCCAAGGCCATCACTGATGCCGCCTCCGTCCAGGCTCAGCTTGATGCCAACGCCAAGGACATCCACTCCCGCGCCACCTCTGCGCGCACCAACGACCCCAACGTCAAGAAGCGCCAGTCTGAGGTCACCGCCGAGATGCACAACAGGAAGAGCGCCTTCCCCGAGCGTATTGCCGCTCAGCGCAAGCACCTGAACCTGCCCCTCTTCCCCACCACCACCATCGGCTCCTTCCCCCAGACCAAGGAGATCCGTATCCAGCGCAACAAGTTCACCAAGGGTGAGATCACCGCCGCTGAGTACGAGAAGTTCATCGAGAAGGAGATGGACGACACCATCAAGATCCAGGATGAGCTCGACCTCGACGTCTTCGTCCACGGTGAGCCCGAGCGTAACGACATGGTCCAGTACTTCGGTGAGCGCATGGACGGCTACGTGTTCACCACCCACGCCTGGGTCCAGTCCTACGGCTCCCGCTGCGTCCGCCCCCCCATTGTTGTCGGTGACATCTCTCGCCGCAACAACGAGGCCATGACCGTCAAGGAGTCCAAGTACGCTGCCGCCCACTCCAAGAAGCCCATGAAGGGCATGCTTACCGGCCCCATCACCTGCTTGCGCTGGTCTTTCCCCCGTGACGACGTCCACCAGTCCGTCCAGGCCCAGCAGCTCGCCCTCGCCCTCCGCGACGAGGTCGTCGACCTCGAGGCTGCCGGCATCTACGTCATCCAGGTCGATGAGCCTGCCCTGCGTGAGGGTCTCCCTCTCCGCTCCGGCAAGGAGCGCGAGGCCTACCTCGCCTGGGCCGTCGACTCCTTCAAGCTGTCGACCGCCGGCATCGCCGACTCCACCCAGATCCACTCCCACTTCTGCTACTCCGAGTTCCAGGACTTCTTCCACGCCATCGCGGCCCTGGATGCCGATGTCCTGTCCATCGAGAACAGCAAGTCTGATGCCAAGCTCCTCCGCGTCTTCGACGACGAGGCCTACCCCCGCCACATCGGCCCCGGTGTCTACGACATCCACTCTCCCCGTGTTCCCTCGGAGCAGGAGATCAAGGACCGCATCGAGGAGATGCTCAGCAACGGCCTGCGCCCCGAGCAGCTCTGGATCAACCCCGACTGCGGTCTCAAGACCCGCCAGTGGGCCGAGACCAAGGCTGCCCTGACCAACCTGGTCAACGCTGCCAAGTTCTACCGCCAGAAGTACGCCGACAAGGCCTAAATGGTCGTCGGACGCGCGTGTGTAATAGGAAGGGGACGATGATTTAGCGACTTTTGATGACGACGGTGACGATGATTGGTCTTTTCAACAGACAACGATGTGGCAATACCCATGGGGAGATGATGATTTCGGCAAAAGCACCAGGGGCGGGGGGACACATTCAACATTGGCGTTCTTTTACATCCACCATCTCCATGGCGTTGCAGGGACGGGATGGGACAAATATTGGGAAAAGTGCATTCAACAGATACCGCTTTCAGGGAAGGGTGGTTCAGAGGTAGTAGACTAGAATGAGACGCCCCTTAACGGGCAGATAGTCTAACAACGAGCAACAACACGCTCGATTACTCTCGAGACCTGCCAGTTCGATCGTGTGGTATCTGTCATTGCCAACTGTCCGAGCCTGTTGTGAGAATGGTTGTGTATTAGTGAGTGAATAAGGGATGCCTGATGATGCTGTTTCTACCCCAGAACTGGTCTCCTGTGTGAGTAACCCATTGTATGGATCTTCAGAGAGTGGAACTGAAAATGGCGCGGTTTACGCCGGCGGCGATGAGTAACCGAGGGACAAGAAAAGGAGGAAACCTGCCTTACTAAGTTAGGGAACACCGAGAGGAGGAGGCGCTTATCAATCAACGGCTCTGTAAGTCGGCACTCGGAGCACGTCATTGACCCCTGAGCGGCGCCGTTAGGACTAGGGGCGACGTGGAGTAATAATTAGTAAGTTACGGCTTTGAGTGAGTTGCCTTGGCAGGAAGGAGTGAATGAGTGAGTGCCCGAGAGAGAGAGACAGGGCATTTCTGTGCTGGGCCATATAACGCGGGGTTCCCCTTTTTGTTCCAGAAGCTATTCTGAACCTTATCAACTCAGTCAATACACCACTCCGAGTTAGACTCCAATTTGTTTTTGTTCTCAAGAGACACCCTTCATTAGAACGGACGACATGGCTCCAGCCACTGCGAATAAGCCGGCCTCCGGCGTGCCGTATTACACGCCGGCACAGGAACCCCCGGCGGGAAGCGTTACCAACGTCAGCACGGCGCCGACGCTCTTCCGGCCCCTGCGCATCCGCGACGTCGAGCTGTCGAACCGCTTCATCGTGTCGCCCATGTGCCAGTACTCAGCCCAGGATGGCCACCTAACGGACTACCACCTCGTGCACCTCGGCCAGTTCGCCCTGTCCGGCGCGGCCCTCACCATCATCGAGGCCACCGCCGTCGAGCCCCGCGGCCGCATCTCCCCCGAGGACTCGGGCCTCTGGACGGACTCGCAGATCCCGCCGCTCAAGCGCATCACGGACTTCATCCACTCCCAGAACCAGGCCGCGGGCATCCAGCTCGCCCACGCCGGCAGGAAGGCGAGCACCCTCGCCCCCTGGCTGCAGACGCCCGATGGCAAGCGAGCGACCGCCCAGGCTGACGAGGGCGGCTGGCCCGACGACGTCGTCGCCCCCTCCGCCATCCCCTTCTCGGCGGCCTACCCCCAGCCGCGCGCCCTGACGACCGAGGAGGTCGAGGGCCTCGTGCGCGCCTTCGCCGACAGCGCGCGCCGCGCCGTCCAGGCCGGGTTCGACGTGATCGAGATCCACGCCGCCCACGGGTACCTCCTCACCGAGTTCCTGAGCCCGCTGTCGAACCGCCGCACGGACAAGTACGGCGGCAGCTTCGAGAACCGGGCACGGTTCCTGGTCGAGACTGTCGCGGCCGTGAGGGCCGTGATCCCCGCCGGCATGCCGCTGCTCGTGCGCATCTCGGCGACGGAGTGGATGGAGCACGGCGGTGAGCCGTCGTGGGACCTGGCGCAGTCGATCCAGCTCGCGAAGCTGCTGCCGGACCTGGGCGTCGACTTCCTCGACGTGTCGTCCGGGGGCAACAGCGCGGAGCAGAAGATCGAGATCCACAAGTACTATCAGGTGTCTCTCGCGGGGCAGATCCGCGAGGCGCTGCGGGCGGAGGGCAAGAGCCTGCTGATCGGCGCCGTGGGGATGATCTCGGAGGCCGAGATGGCGAGGGGCATCGTGGAGGAGAACGGCGTGGGCGCTGCCGGGGCGAAGACGGTGGAGATCGAGGAGGAGCACGGGCAGAAGACGCAGGCGGATGCGGTGCTCATCGCGAGGGAGTTCCTGAGAGATCCGCACTTTGTGCTGAATGTTGCGAAGGAGCTGGGTGTTGACGTGCGGTGGCCGAACCAGTATCACAGGGCGCCGAGGAAGCCGGTTGGGAAGCTGTGAGCTCGCCGGGCTGGCATTAGAGAGAGCAGCATTAGAGATAGAGGCGAGCGACGCGAGACAGATATCATGATGACTTCTACCATTGCCAATGGCTCAACGTCCGTCTAGGGGGGAGTGTTGACAGAGTTTAGAGATATCTCCTCCTCACCATGACCACACCCAAAGCACGAGCAGTCAGTTCTGCAATAAACATCAATTGCCAGACATCAAACACTCCTGATACCCAGTCCTATCATACGCCCCCCAAGAGTGATGCCACCAAGACTCCGCCAGCAATGCCCCCATGTACATAAACTATCGTATGTTCCCCAATCGTGACCCAAGACCATGCGCCCAACCGCTCGCTCGCCCCCCCTTTCGCCAGTCAACAAGCTTACATCGCCCGGACCAGCGCGGCGTCCTACACCCGCAGCTCCACGTCAATCTTGTCTCCCTTTCGCAGGTCCGTCTCGCGGTTCCTGCTGAGCTCGCTCTCAACCAGAGACCGGATCAGGTGCACTGTCAGCTCCTTGCCCTTCGCCACCGCGGGGTCGGACGCATCCGACGGGACGTGCAGGAAGATGACGCGGCGGTAATCGTTCTGCTTGTACAGGTGCGCCAGGCTGGAGAAGTAGATGAAATCGCAGAGGTAGCGGCCCGCATCCTCGGAGATCCGGAGGTCGGATCCGGACTGCGCGCGATACATGGTCAGTATTGGGGTTCTCTATGTAGTAGGGGGATTCATCCGGGAACGCACTGGGCTGTGCTCCCGCCACCGGGCCAGGACATCGCGCACGTCGAGGTCCGTCTCGAGCTGGCTCGGCACGCCCGACCAGACCCAGTCGTCGCCGTCGCGGCGGCGGCGGTCGTCGTCGTGGAGCTTCTCGCCGTCGACGTCGGGCATGGTATAGCCGTCGCGGTGGCCGCGGTGCTCGATGGAGTAGTACAGGCGGGGGTCTGCCATGCCGATGTGGATGCAGAGGTCGATCTTGCGCGGCTTCTCGCCCAGGCCGGCCCCGTCGTCGGCGTTCTCGCCTTTGGTCTCCCAGAGCTTGGGCACGAGGGCGCGCACGGTCTGGTAGTTGACGCGAACAGGCTTCGGGTACACGAGGATTCGGACCGGCGGGAGGATCGGCGCAGCTGAGGGCTTTGGTGGTGAAGGGTCGCTCGCAGACGGGACGTCTGTTGGGAGATACGAGGGGAGACGGCTGGCGATCTCCCAGGCCGGGTTGACAGGGTATGCGGCTTTGAAGGGCTGGTAGGGATATAAGTGTCAGCGCTATCGGATTAAACGGACGGTGGTCGATCAGGGATCCGGGGGAGACGTCGTCGGGCTCGGAGACGACGACGGGGAAGGACGTACAGCGAAGCCGGTCACGAGAACCGTGAACTCGTCCTCCGTCTTGACTTGGGAACCCATGTTGAGGTGTTGCCGCAGGATCCGGGAGCTTCTCAGAGGGTAGCCTCGCCGGTACACGAGGGGAACCTGGGGAAATTGAGCAGCCAGACTCGAGCCCACGCGATCTCTTGAAGAGGGGTGAGGTGAGGTGCTCAGCAGCTGGCGGTTTAGCGCCCGGTCGCGGGGCTGCGCCGCTGCAGAGAGCCCGTTTTGGTGCGGGGGTGGGGCCACCTCAGTTGGGGCTTTGTTGCTTTCAGCGCCGGCTTACGCCTCGGGCTTGCGCCGCATCACGGGCCGGGTTTGTATAAGTCGCCCGCATCATACACCCATCCCCATCAGCAGTACTTGCGAATAACAAGCTAAGTGAGAATCCAAGTCTTGCTTCTCGAATAGCACCCCTATGCCAAGGAAGGCTATGGCAAGTCTGGGTAAAATCAAAAGGGTATCATCATGCCGCACGCACCATATCTTACAGCTCATCCAGTGCGCGGCTCGTCCAAGATCCTCAGGCCACCGGTATCGTCATACTCAACCCGGCCCTCGTTGACAGCCGCCGCCATCTCCCGCCGCAGCGGCACCCTCTCTCCCGTCTCCGGATCCCACTCCCACCCCTCCTTCATCCACATCCACCGAAGACACGCCCGCAGCTCCTTGTCTCCCGGCCTCACCCTCATCCACTCGGGCTGGAACTCCGGCGCAGCACCCTTCCCGTTCCAGTCCTGCGCCCGGCCGAGCAGCTCGTCCCGGCAGAAGATCCGCCAGCTGTCGAGCGCATACTTGCCCTGCGTCAGGTGTCCGATCTCCCACGCGTCACCTGCGTCCGCTTTTGCGTCTGTGTCGCTCTTTTTCGAGGGTGAGTTGTCCAATTCGTCGACACCGAGCATGTTATAGTCGGTATCTCGCTTGTCGTAGCCTCTGACCCTGAACGTGACTCCCGCCTGGGGCGGGCTGGTCACCCAGCCCCTGGCATATCTCTGGATGGACGTCGTGCGGTTCCCGCACAGGCCGAGATGTCGGATCATTTGCATGATGATAGGAGCCGCTTCTGGGTCGGCCAGGTGAGCTGGAGTGGGAAATCTCTCCTTGACTGCATAGAACGCGGGAATGGCGAGTTTGCCGGCCGTTTTGATGAGAAACGTGACTGCTATGAGGAGCCAGAATGGTTCGTGGCAGAGCTTCTCCTGTACTAGACTGAAGCAGTCGGCGTCCAGGGGCGGGAACGGGATCGCTGAGACTGTGCCTGCCGGGGGACGCTTGGTCTTAGAAGGCGGCGTCTTGGGTGTCGGGGGCGCGAAGAACGGCGACTTGACCGGGCTTCGGGGTTTGGGGTGAGCTGTTGCTGCTGGTAGTTGAAGTGCCGTCTCTGGTGGGAGCAGAGGCTTGACGAGGACGGTGTGGATCTCATTCAGACGGTTGTCCAAGGTCTCAACTGCCTGGCCTAAGACGGAGCTGGTATCATGTCTCGTTCGTTTTGCGGGTGGCTCTCCGGCACCATCTGCTTGGGTATGACGGGCCTGCTCCTCATGTTGAGAGCCTGTCGGTGCGAGGATAGCCGGCAAGGTGTCGACTGCAGGCTTGATAGGTCGAATTAATTGAGGTCCAATGTGATCTTCTCCCGCCCGTAAATCAGTGCCCAGGCTGTCCGAGTGCGTGGCATCAGTTGCCCAGAATGGTGACTTGAACACGCGGGCACGGCGTGGCGACTTGCTAGTGGTCTTCCTGGACTTTGGTTCGGCCTTGATTTTTTGCGGCGCTACTCGAGAATCGGGAGACGGCAAGCTGGTCTGGAGTGATTCTGCAAGCTCGCGCAACAATCGATCAGTTTCGGCCCAAGGCGGCTGGGGTGTTGGCGGCGATGCATGATCAAGCTGGTCAGATCGAGATACGAAAGCCAGCAGGTCTCGCGCCTCAAGCGGCGACGCGTTCTGGAGATGCTTGTCCCGAGCTGCCGTGGCGCACTGTAAGCGCAGGCAAAAGTCGTCGTGACCGGTGGTCAGGCTGATATGCAGGAGACGAGCCGTCTCGGCAGCGGGGGCGTCCGGGGAAAAGTAGACATCAGCCAAGAAGTCTCGGGAGTCTTCGCCTACATCGAACGCCCCGAGGAGGTCTTCGGCAAGGTCAGGGGGCATTGCGGGCGGGTTGTGTCAGGCATCGATGGGACTGGCTGCCACTGGTAACATCGCGTGAGGTTGTTGGGAAGTGAACAGTGTTTGCTGGCTCCGTGGGGGTGCCGAGTTCCTTGATTGGGTGTCGAGGATAAGAAATAAACCGTTCTAGAGGCCAGTATTATCCGTCCATTGATGGAGTATGCGTGACGGCCTTGTTGGTGCAGCTTTGGACGTCGCAAGCGCGGGTTGTTGTCGGAAAAATCCGAGATGGTTCACAGCAAAATAACCATTCCCAGCGAGGCTCACTTCTGTATCCAACCAACTGCCCAAGTTCCTGCCATAAGCAACAACGAGTATCTATCCGGTTCCCCGATATGAAATTCGACGCGAGATGGGACGTCAGGCTTGGCTCCCCGGCAGACCGCCGATGACTCCCAAGGCCGACCAAGGCTCGCTAAGGCACGGTGCGCCGATGCCGGAAATCTCGGCTCGCAAACAGATCACATCGGCGGGGGCCCGGAGCCGCGGTCTCGAAACCACGCGGCCCGGAGATACCACAATATGTCGTGATGCGCCTCGGTCGGATACGTGTTTCTTCCAGGTGGTTGAGGCCTGTCGATCAATGCCTAGCTATCGAATGTGCCAGGCAGGCTCTGACCGGAGGATTCCAGGGCATCAATTCGCCCCAGCAGGCCGGCAAGCCGGGTGTGTGTGTGGGATTATTCCGTTGTCGTCACTGTGGAACGTCCGCCACGGCGTTTGTCCTGGGAGGCTTAAAATGATGGAGGCAGCGCTTGTGTTTTCCGAGTAAGAATGATGTGATGGATGCCGCAGAGGTACTGCCTTGTACCTCGTCGCAGGCGCTCGGCACGACGGAAAGGGCAAGTACAAGGCGCCCACTTGGTCGCGCCCTTGAGCCCTCCCCAACCCTCTCCGCTTGATTCAGAATTCAGGCCATCCAAGGCCATCCAAGGCCATCCTCAAAAAGCGGGGGTCACGTGGTCTTATCACGGAGATTTACCTCCTCCCATTCGCCAGCAAGTCACCTGCACTCTCGTGCTCCTGGTCCGTGCCCCACATCCTTCCCTCCGCCGTGGCTACGCTGCCTCCGCCCATGCCCGCCTCATTATCTCGCTGGCCCGTTCTCCATTTCCTACACCAGACTTGCAACATCCAACTCTTCGCCAGCCCGGCACCTCTTCTCACCACCACCCAACCACCAATCCCACCCACCGACTCCCCATCGTCTCTTTCCAGCGGCCATCCTTACGGATCTTTTCCTCATCAAACGAGCATCGAGAGATGAGTAGTCGCGGTGGTAAATTAGCCCCAGAAGTGAACCGGTACGTCCCTGCGGATTTCGATTCTTCCCTCCTCCCACTCTTCCACCACTGCCACCCTCGCTCGCCACACGCGCGCCATCCCAACCCTCCCGGGCCTCCCCGGTCTATGCCCCTCCATCAAACGCATCATGCGATCACATACGCTCGCACACTGCCCGGCCTCTTGACCTTGAACCTCTGCTAACTCGCTGTCCTCTCAGAGCTCTGTTCGTGAAGAACTTGAGGTAATCCATCGCCGCCGCCGCCGACGTCGTCACCCTCCAAATTCGCCCGAAACTAACCATCTCTTGTTCGCAGCTACAACGTAACTCCAGAGGAGCTCTTCGACCTGTTCGGAAAATTTGGCCCAATCCGGTACGCACCGTCCCTTCGTTCGACGACGCCTCCATCGTCCACGTCGCACGACGACTCGCCATTCAGCCATCTCGGATGCTAACTTCCTCACAGACAGGTCCGTCAGGGCATTGCCAACAACACCAAGGGCACGGCCTTCGTTGTCTATGAAGACGTAATGGATGCCAAGCAGGCTTGCGACAAGCTGAACGGCTTCAACTTCCAGAACCGTTACCTCGTCGGTACGTAACACTTGCCCGGCGTCTGCCTGCCACCCCTGCCTTCGTTCATCCCCGCCATCTCTAACGTGCCCCTCATATAGTTCTGTACCATCAGCCCGAGAAGATGGTCAAGTCAAAAGAGGACTTGGAGGCTCGCCGCGAGTCTTTAGCTAAGCTCAAACAGCAGCACGGGATTGATTGACAATCCGACGGGTCTGCGGCACCAATCCAGCCAGCCACGACCATCAACCTGGTGTCTGCAGGCCCGTCCTCCTCTCTCGAGACGTCCGCCTTCGCGGCGTCGCCCGACGCGACCGCGTCCTTCCGTCAGGATCGACCCAACGTCGCCGGGCACCTGCGCCGAGCCGTCGTCCGATTCGCCGACGGAGTCCGACCCAACGCTCTCCGACAACCTCAGACGTGTGCTTGATATACCCAACTTGTATCAACACTCCGCCTGGACGCACAATCCTAGACAGTCCAGGCAACCCACTTCTCAGGGAAATCAATCATCGCACACAACAAAACAATCACAAAAAAATGAGTCTTTGGTTTTCGGCTGTTTCGTCGGCGACACTCGGCAGAGAGCCCTCCGCGCAACCGGAGGGCTCTTCTCACAAAACGAGATACCTTTTTACCTTCTCGCTCCACTCTCTCATGGGGCATATCACGACCTGATATGAATCTTTGACGACGATGGCCGGAGGGGGGTGGTGGAAATGATCCAGAGCCCAACTCGGGGATATATCCAGTTGCTTCAGGGGGCGTCGCGGAACATGGGGAAATGGGGGACGATGACTCTGTAGTCGATTCCCCTATTCTTTGCTTGCTTTTTATCTGAACCTTTTTCTTCTCTTTCCTCCCGCCGGATCCTCCTTCCCAGACGGGGACGTGGCTCGCCAAAAGACCACCCGCTCTGCTCACCTGTCTGTGTCATGAAGGGGGGATGGATTGCGTCCTTTTTTTCCTCACTTGTCTGTCTGATTATTTCCTCGCAACCCGACCAGGCAGCGGCCATGACTGACTTGCGTGTGGATTACCCTCGTTATCCAGAATATTCACTGCGAGAGAATGCATGACTCGAGGGGCTACTGTAGCCCTGCTAACCTCCACCCAAAGATTTTGTGTGCGCCGTGATTGCGTTAGCTTGTGCCTGTCTGAGGCGAATGGATGAGCGTGCTAGTTGCCAAGTGACAGTTGAGCTCAAGCCATGAAACGGCGCAGGTGAGCTTAGGCATATATTAGTATCTAGGCCCCTGACGACGCAGACGTCATCAACTGCAGCAAGCAAGTCGGTTCCAACCGAGGAACATGAACGGAGATTCCGCCCCGTGGTTGCAAGCTGGCGAGGTTTGTCTCCTTGACCAGATATGTCCCTGGCGATTCTTCACCGTGAAGCCAGTGGTTATGAAGTCATAACCATCCACGAGTAGATACTCCCTGCAGCCAACACAACATTGTCACCGCCACATCAAACGACGGACGAGGATAAAAGTAAAAATAAATTTCTCTTTCTGCCTGCGTCTCCTGTCCGCCCCCCTGATAGAGAAAAGTAGCCGGCGCATAGAACTCCGTCTCTACTCCCCCCAGTACGTTCCCTCCACGTATTTGTTTCCCTTACATATCCCATCCACCCCTGTGCGTATAAGCGGGCAAGATGGCCCTTACAATCGGTGATGCCATTTTCCTTCTTCTTTTTCGTTTGGGGTTCCTTTTGGGTCGTTGATCACGTCAAGATTGGTGCCCCCCTTCCGCGCGGGCATCTGTGCGACCGGAACGAGATTGTGCTATTCCAATGGCGGGGTGTGCGCGTGAGGGTGGTTTTCTTGGTTTCGGTCCCCGGCCGGCGCTGCGTGGCGAGGCCGGGCCGGTTGGTGAGGGCTGCTTAGTAGACCTTCTTCTTCTCGTCGATGGAGAACTGGCCGGGGCCGCTGTTGACGAGCAGCAGGAGGCCGCCAACGATGGAGAGGATCTGGAAGAAGTCGTACTTGGCGAAGTCCTTGTGGGGGTGGTGCTCGTGGAGCTAGCGAGGGGGTTAGCGAGCGGAACGGGGTATCAAGGCAGGGAGGGAGGGGAACGCACGGTCCAGAAGTTGTTGACGAAGAGGTTGAAGATGGAGAGAATGACGACGAGCAGGGTGGCGCTGAACTTGGCCTTGAAGCCAACGACAACCATGACGCAGGCGACGGCGCCGATGGCAGAGACGATGACCCTACCGATCGTCCAGGAGCCGCTGAAGACGAAGCCGACGAAGAGGAAGATGAGGAGGACGCGGCCGGCGAGCTGGAAGTACATCTTGCGGTCCTTCTCGTCAAGCTCGGGGATGCCGGCGAAGGCCTTGGTCTTGCGGACCCACGAGTCGGAGAGGACCATGACGAGGCCGCCGATGACGGACAGATTGCGGAGGAAGAAGTTGACGTCGAAGATGAGGCCGTAGCCGAGGGCCTGGGTGACGACGACGCCCATGAGGCCGGCGACGGCGTAGTCGGAGTGCTTGCGCGCGATGACGAGGACGGAGCACGCGGTCATGACGAGGACGTTGGTGAGGAGGAAGAGGTGGGTGATACCGGAGGGGACTGGAGAGCAGCAGGGTTAGCAAGAAGCTGTTGTTGCGCGCGTCATTGGGGGGG